>JAFEMH010001448.1:0-472315 GCA_022495995.1 Adenophora triphylla var. japonica
CATGACGGGATGTGTGGTAAGCCGTCGAGGCCAAGGAGGGCCCAGCAGTGCTAGTCTTGGGCATTGGTCTCTAAATCAAGGTGGACGGCGGCCAGGATATGTGGTAAGCCGTATTCAAGTAGGGCGTAATTAGTCTGAAGCCCATTGGTATCTGAGATCAAGGTGGGCCTTGACGGGATATGTGGTAAGCCGTCGAGGCGGGAGGACCACTTGGTCTTGGGCTGTTGGTATCTGAATCCAGGTGGACCCTTGAAGGATATGTGGTAAGCCATCGAGGCAAAGGAGGACCCTTGGTCTTGGGCATTGGTGTTGGTATCCTGAATCAAGGTGGACCCTTGACGAGGATGTGTGTTTAGAAGAGTCGGGGATAAAGTCCTCGTCTCCACTTGTGTACTGTATGAAGAGTTAATAAAATTTTGCTTTGCATCTTTGGAAGAAGCTATACCGTAAAGGCGGAAATGCGATTACACGAACTCGAGGCAATCCTATCGGCTAACAAAAAAATAAAAAGACGGGGAAATAAGAAACTAATCTCTTGTAAAATAAACTAGACTAGTGATAATATTTTCTAAGGTCAGTGTCGGAGTGCCGGGGATGCTTGAGGTCCTTCCCTCGCTTGGTCTTTTCAATCTGGCTAGGTCCGCTTCTCGAATGACTTGAGTAATGATATAAGGACCTTCCCAATTCG
This sequence comes from Adenophora triphylla var. japonica, assembly GCA_022495995.1. Classification (NCBI taxonomy): domain Eukaryota; kingdom Viridiplantae; phylum Streptophyta; class Magnoliopsida; order Asterales; family Campanulaceae; genus Adenophora; species Adenophora triphylla. The sequence continues at coordinate 689 of JAFEMH010001448.1, forward strand.
GGGAGTAGCTTGTTACGTTCGCCTTCCGACCGGTGGCTTCAATTTTTCTAAGTACCCAATCACACCTACTTGGAATACTCTTCGATGACCCTCTTGTCGTGATATGCTGCCTTGGTCCTTTGCTTGTAATTCACCATCCTCATACGTGCGGCTAGTCGTTTCATCATCTATCGGATCCGAGGTCTAGGAGCCTATTGACCTTGCTTTCGACTTGCTCATCGTAATGGGAATTTCTCACCGCAGTTGGGATGTGCCATCTCCCCTCGATTGGTGCCATGTAGCCTCGGAAGGCCGAGAGGTTAGCTGCGAATGGGTTTCCACTGGTTGGCCCCCGGGTGGTTGTGCGAGATGTACGACCCGTAAGGCTAGGGAAGTTCGTCCAACCATCTACCCTCGCGTCCCTCAAGGTTCTTGGTAAGGGCGGTTAGGACCGGTTTGTTTGTTTATGCAGCTTGGCCATTGCCTTGTGGTGCGCTGGCGAAGATTTTGCATGGCGGACTTTTACCCTTCCCAACTCTGTAGTGAATCTTTGTGGAGAATTGCGATCCATGATCGAGAGACAATTGTATGTGGAAGGCCGAATGCACCAAATGTTGTCATGGACAAAGTTGATCGCGTTCTCTTCCGTTATCTTGGCTAATGCCTTGGCTTCTATCCACTTGGAGAAGTAATCAACGACTACTATCACGTATTTGCAATTACCACGGGCGGGAGGGAAGGGTCCGATGATGTCGATCCCCACATATCAAATGGCCACGTAGGTATTACGAGTGTTTGCTCAACTGCCGGTAGTCTAGGAATGTCAGAGAATCTTTGGCATTTGTCGCATTTTCTAACATAGGCGTGTGCGTCTTCCCTTAGGTTTGGCCAGTAGTAACCTAGCGATATGATCTTGTCAGCTAAGGTTCTGGCCCCCGGGTGTCACGCCCATGAAACGCCTTCATGTACTTACGCAAGAGGTTACGAATTTCCTTGGGATAGACACACCTTAGCGGGGGCTTCGTGAAAGATCTTCGGTAGAGGACTCCGCTTATAACCACGAACCTTGGAGACCTCTTCTTGATGAGTTTAGCTTGAGCTTCATCTTCAGGGAGTTTCTCCTTCTCAATGTAGTCAATGTAGTCATCGATCCAGCATCTATCCTCTCCATCTAAGAGCATGACTTGTAGTCTTTCGTACGCAGGTTCCTCGGCATAAACTACATATGGACTGGTCTTAGACACATCCATGGTTGCCAGTTTGGAAAGGACGTCTGCGACTTGGTTATCTTCCTGCCAATTTGTTTGAGTTCAAAAAATTCCATCCTCTTTGTCATATCTAGGACCAGGTCTCTATACTTGGCAAGAGTGGGGTCTTGGGCATTATACCCTCCCTTTACTTGTTTGACAACGAGTTGGGAGTCGCAGAAAGCCGCCACCTTAGTCGCTCCATAGAAGGAGGCTAATTGATGCCAAATATTAGAGCTTCATATTCCGCTTGATTATTGGAGCGAGGGAACTTGAAACGGATGGCGTCTTGCGTAGTATATTCTCCTTCCGGGCTTGCCGGTACAATTCCGGCTCCGCTTCTTTCCTTTGTGGCTGATCCGTCCGTATACGAGGATCAGCGGTTGGGTGGGAGTTGATGGGAGAGTCTTTATCCTCTACAGTGCGTTTTGCTTAGAGGTGGGGAGATGCTCACCCATAAAGGCGATCTCGACCATGAAGTCAACCAAAGGCATTGCCGGGAGGGTCTTCCTTGGTTGGTAAGTGATATCAAACTCGGTGAGAGCGATGGACCAATTAAGGAGGCGTCAGGAGCCGTCCAACTTATGTAGTATCTTCTTGATGGTTCATTTGTGTATACGGTGATAGGATGTGCGAAAAATAGGCACGTAGTTTCCTCGATGCAATGACTAGTGCGTATGCTATCTTCTCCACATTGAAGTATACGCTTTCCACGTCGGACGAGTGCCTTAGAGACATAGTAGACGAGGCTTTTGAATTCCTTCATCATTTCGAACTAGGGCAGTGCGACGGCATGATCGGTGGCGGCTAGGAAGACGTACGGCATCTCACCGTAGTCGGTTTGCTAAGCGGGGAGGGGAACCCAAGTACTCCTTCCAAGCGGAGGAATGCTTCGGAGCATTCGGGAGTCCGGGAGAAGCTCTTGGTACCCTTGATACCTTGAAGAAGGGCAGTGACTTTTCAGCAGATTTGGCGATGAATCTTCCAAGGGCCGCGATTCTTCCATTAAGTCTTTGAACCTCCTTGATGGTGGTAGGTTCCTTCATATCCACGAGCGCCTTTATTTTTTCGAGGTTTGCTTCGATCCCTCTTTGAGATACCATGAAGCCTCAGGAACTTTCCATTTGTTACTCCAAAGCACGCACTTGCTTGGGTTTAGCTTCATGTTATTAGCTCGGAGGTTGTGAATTGTCTCTTGCAGGTCGGGAACGTGACTGCCTTCCTTGGTCTTTATGACCATGTCATCAATATAAGCTTCCATGTTGCGACCTATTTGGCTTGCAAAAACTCGATTTACCATTCGTTGGTATGTAGCACCCGCGTTCTTGAGCCCCAGGCATCATGATGTAACAGTAATTTCCCAGTGTTTGGAAGGCCGTCTTCTCAATGTCCTCTTCCGCCATTTTTATCGATGATAGCTTTGAATAGGCATCTAGGAAGGCGAGAGTTTGATGTCCGGCAATGGAATCAACCAACTTGTCAATTCTAGGAAGAGGATAGGCTGTCCTTGGGGGCGGGCTTTGTTTAGATCGGTAAAGTCTATGCGCATACGCCATTTCCCATTTTGCTTTTTCACCATAACTACATTGGCCAACCAAACGGGGTACTTGACTTCACGAATTATTTCGGCACTAAGTAATTTCTGCACCTCCTCTTTTATAGCCTCCTCCTTGTCCCTTGCAAAATTTCTCCTTGTTTGGGAGATAGTCTTTGCTAAAGGATCAACTTCCAGGCGGTGGAGGGCTACTTCTTCATTGATCCCCCTCATGTCTTCGACTCTCCAAGCAAAGACGTCAAGGCCCTTTTCAAAAGGGAGATGATTTTTTCTTTCTCTTACGGAGATAATTGGCCCCCGAGCTTGATTTTTTGTTCGGGATAGTCGGGATTGATGACCACCTCTTCCAGGTTCATCTACGAGGCTTCATTTCGGGACCATCACGAATTCTAGAGACTCGATAATGATTTCTCTAATTCTTCTCCTTTCGTTGTCGTTCACGTTGAGGCCTTCTTCCTCCATAAGTTTATCAACATCGGGAGATTGACCTTCCCTAGGTCGTGGTTGGCCCCAGAGTTACGGCCGTTGAAGAGAACGGGGTCTTCCTCGGATACGGGGTGAACTATGCCTAGGTCGTCTGCAATTTCTTGGACCGTAGGCTCTTCCGAGTACGGGTAGGACTATGCCTTGGTCATCTGCAATTTCTAGGACCATAGGTTCGTCCTCATCTGCAAGCACCTCACGAATATAGCTCATTACGGAGCTAGTTTCGGTGGTTTTACGAGACTTGGAGATCTTAATGTTTTCCTCGGGGTATCTATCTCCACACTCTTGGATTTCTTTACGCTCTTCATGACATGCTCCAAGAAGTCTTTGGGGGTGGCCTCTTACACATCCAATCCCCGCCCGAGTGGGGAATTTAACTCGTTGGTGGGGAAGTGAGGCCACCATTCCCGCTTTAGCTTGACTTGGAATGCCTATGATCGCATGGTAGTCACTAGTCAAATCCATGACTACGAAATTGATTTGTGGCTTTGGCTAGGAAGGGATGATCACCGACTTGAGTTCCAGCTCCACAGTTCCCTTGGCTCCCACCTTGTGATTGGTGAATCCTTCTAGCCTTCCATGATAAGGTTCCAACATGGTGTCTTTCAAGCCCATCTGTTGGAAGGCTGAATAATATAGGATGTCACGGGAGGCCCCCGTGTCGAGAAGTCTTTCGGATTCAACATTGTCTATTCGGCCCTTTATCACGAGGGTTGCTCACGAGCTGCTCGGCTTCCAGCCAACTCATTAGGAGAGAAACTAATGACCTCTTCTGCTTTATGAATCCAAGCAGGGACATGGTATACTTTGCTCAGCTCGTGGATCTGGTCCCTTAGTTTTTTGGTAGAAGTTACCTCTTCCCGTATCACATGCAACTTGGCCCTTTGTCGTCATCTTCACTTTCCTCTTCCTTCCGCTTCCGTTTGTTGTCTTTTTTCATGACATAACGATCTAACTTTCCCTCGTCGACCCATTTTTGGATTATTTTCTTGAGGGCCCAACAACCATCAGTGGTGTTCCCGTTGTCTTTGTGAAAATCACAGTATTTGTTCATGTTACGAGGGAATTTTGGCTTGTCGGTCATTGGATGAGGTGGAGGAAGGTTGACCAGCTGCATGATTTCAGAGATGGGTTTAGTAAGAGGAGTGAATTCAAGCTTCTCCGTGCTCCTTGTTTTATTTTTCCCTTTGGAACCCTTGCCATTTCCATTATCATTCTGGCGAGTGCGTGTTGCCTCTGTTTCTGTCTTGTCAGCTCCTCTCTTCTTTGTTTTGTCCTCGGCCATGGAAATGGCATAAGCTACCTTGTATAGTTCGGACTTTGTTTGAGGTTCCCTGGCGAGAGTTCATAAACGAGGGGACCGATTTTAGGCCGTAGTTGAAACAAACAATGACTTCCCTATCGGTGAGGCTCTCTTCAACACAGTGCGCCATTTTTTGAACCGATTATAATAGCGAGGGTGGTCTCTCCCTTTCCTCGCTCGATGTTGGCCAAGTCGGCCAGCCTTATCTTCCTCTTACCGGCGGTGGCAAAGTGGTCCAAGAACATTTTCTCCTCATGCCTCTCCAAAGTAATCGATGCTACCTCTTTTAAGTTCACGGAACCGGTCGAAAGTCAATTCTAGGAGAAGGTGCTCGCGAAAGCTTTTTACAGAAATAGGTCATCGGTGGTAGTGAGAGATTCATAGTTTGTTCAAAACTCGCACGTGGTCTTTGCATGTTAGTGCCATTGTATATTTCGAAATTAGGGAGCTTGAGGTGGGGATTAGGTGGAGCTGCAGTTATTCTCAAGGAGAAGGACGTGTTGCCCAGTCGTAATCATCGTCATTGAACTTCTTTCCCCTCTCCATGTCATCCAATCTTTGTTTTAACAGCTCCCATTGCTTGGTTTCCACTCCCTTGTCACACGTTTGAGCGGGTGCTTCGCTGGGAGCTTCGACGGATTTGTCCTCGGGGCGATCATTCACCCTATCAGTGCTCAGCGTCATGACGGTGGGTGTCCCGTTTGGAAGCGGGCCTTATCACGCTTTGGTTCCGTGTCTGCCACCAAGTATCATCCTGTACGGTTCGGGGTCCTTGGCCTAACAAACTCTCTATGCCGAGGACGAGGAGAATCCGGTCGACGAGCTCGTGGTGATGTGGGACGCCTAGGGGCCGTGACGAGACGAGCGGGGGACAGCGCCTGCTCGGGGCCGAGTCTGCGTTCTTAGGGTCCCTGGAATTCACTTCCTCGTCCCCGGGAGTTAAGTGGCTTCTCGGGTCTACTACTCCGGTCCTTCTTCTTCTTTGTCATGCCGAGGACGAGTATGTTCTCGGGAGCTTGCCTTGGTAGTTCTCCGGCTTTGAGGAGAGGAGCTCATTGCTCGTCCCGTCCCTTTTCGAGGGGTTGCCCACAGTATGGCCTAATAAATTCATTCATGGAATGCTTTGGGTCCAATTGCAAAGAGAAGCGTACTGTGTTTCATACATTCTTTGTAATGTCTCCATTTGCCTATGTAACAAAGAGCGTCGAGTCGATGGGTTGACTTCCTCCCTGCTTGGCCAGGCGTCGGCGTTCTTTGTTTTCTTCCTTCCTACTTGCTTTCCGCGGGCACGAGTAGGACGAGGAAGCTCGGCACACTTCTCCTCGGCATTCACCGACCCTTGGAACGAAGAGTCATGGAGAGGGAGGGAGGGCATCCGGGCCGAGGTAGAGGAGGAGGAGGAGGCGGCTCCTCAGGCTCCGGTGTTCGCCCCCATTCACACCTGGGTGGGGTCCTCACCCGTAACACTCGTGAGGCTGTCCTTCCATTGTGAGTCAATGAAAGAATTATCAAGTGTAAATTTTCCAAAAACCACAATTTTAATAGAACCCAATTTATGGCCAAAATTAGGGCAAATTTTGACCACAAACAAAAAACTAATTGTGATTTTTTCAACACAAAAGGATTCAAGCCAAACTGGGGCGGAATTTCACGTCAAAAACACCTCCAACTAAATGGGTAAATTCAGTTGAAACTTGAGATTCCTCCGCGGTTTCAAGAATGAGCCTGTGCGGTTTACGTAAATTCCGTTCAATGTGAGAATAATTTCGGCAAGAAAATTGGCTTTTAGCGAGCCGTTTTCTCTGTGCCAAACAAAGGGTGTTTGAATCGATTTCCCGGCAATGGAACCAATTGATGATGCCAAAATCGTCAAAACAGCCCAAATCCAAGCAATGATTGCTCCAAGTGATTGCAAGGCCCTAAAATAAGAGAAAACACGTAAACTAAGCCTTCGGGGCGGATCCGCAAAGGCCCTCCTAAGCGCGAGAGTAAGTTCACGGCTTTGTATATGAGAAAACAAATTGACAGAGTTTCCCTTAATGTAAAAAGTAACATACCTAATTAAGGAGCCACGGGGCTTTGTATTTATGTGGGATGGATCGGGTAGAATCCATGCTGAGGTAAACTTGTAAAGAGATAAGATGTAATCCTATGAGAATTATATCCTAATTAAGGAGTCCTTTGCTTTGACTTGAAGTGGTGTAGTTGGTTACAATCCCGATTGGATCAGCGAATGTATAATCCTTGTTGTATAAGGACTCGTATAATCTCGTATGGCCGAACGCCGAGGAACATGAATGTTCTACCTCGGCCTTGGCAAATAGACCGAGGTAAATGATTCTGCTTCCTCGTCATTTGGAGATTGGCCGACACGGAGATGTGCCGGGGTAAATGATTTTATTTCCTCGTCACAATGATGAAACGCCGAGGTAAGAACTTTTCTCTCCTCATCACTTGCGACATGACTGCCCAAGTATGACGTCGTAAGGCCGAGATAAACGGTCCTCGTCATACGAGGAAGACCTTACTCGGCCCTGATACTTGGTTATTTAGATAATATTCATGGCCCAATCCCATTAAGCCCAGCTCGAGCAAGCCCATGTACGTATCTCAGTTTATACCGTTCATGTCCCATTTCTAAACTTAGGCATGACTGTTAGTGCAAATCTACTAAGGTACAAGAAGGTGAAGCTCTTCCTTAATAATTGCAAAATGTACAACAGGACAATCTTTTAGGGACGGAGGGAGTAATTCTTTCTTGGTAGTGCATACTCCTTCATTCCCGCTACAACCTTCACACTTTTCTCATTAGGCGTCTCATTACAAACTTCACACTTCCTAAAATAACAAAGAATCTTTACTATTCCACCCACTAATTCTTTCTCCTACTTTACTTTTATACTCACAACAACAATCAAATCACTATTCCTACCCCATTTTCTCTCTTCAACCTCACTTTTCATACTCACAACATTTTCTCCACTAACTTTTTTCTTAATTTGCGTACAAACAGTAACTGTGAACTTTATAGCGGGACGGAGGGAGCATATGTTTTTGCCCAATCAATATATCAAGGAGTGTTTTTTAATATTCAAGCTTTTTTTTTTTTTTTTTTTTACTTTTCAACTTATGTGATTTTTTTTGTAACCCCAAGTTAAATTATACTCCCTCCTTCCTACACCTACGTGCACATTTATTTTACCATTTTGGGCGTCTCAAATCTACGTGCACATTTCCTAAAATGAAAAGAAATCTTTATTATTTCCTCCACTCATTCTCTCTCCTACATTATTTTTATACTCACAACTCCATTATAATTTACTATTCCATCCACTCATTCTCTCTCCTATTTTACTTTCACACTCACAACACTTTCAATATAATACTCCCTCCTTAATTTATGTGCAAAAATCAAAATGTGCACCTAGATCCGAAATGGAGGGGGTATACAATAGTCTAAATTAAAATTATTTATCTTATTATAAACTCATATTATTCTAAAAGACAATTCATGTTAATAAAAGATACAATTCATACTCTCTTTGATAAAAATAACATACGAGTATCTATAGTATAAATGAGGGAAGGGGAGCTACAGTACTATGAATAGTGTCAAGCGGCGAATTTTTCATTTTGCCCTCATATATTTGTCCCTTTCCCATTTTGCCCTTAAATTTTTTTTTTAATTAAAAAAAAAAAAAAATGTGTCCTTGGACACGGGCATGTACTAGTGTACTATATAAGACATAACTTATGCTATTATAAACAACTAGTAAAAACCCGTGTTCGAGGACACATTTTTTTTTTTAATTAAGCCCGTGTTCGAGGACACGTTTTTTTTTGTTTTTTTTTTTATTTATTTTTTTTAAGGGCAAAATGGGAAAGGAACAACATAGTGAGGGCAAAATGGGAAATTTGACAGTTGGTACTGTTCATAGTACTGTAGCAAGGACAAGTTCCCATTTACACTATAGACTAGAATAAGCCCGTGTCCGAGGACAAGTTTTTTTTTTTTAATTAAGCCCGTGTCCGAGGACACTTTTTTTTTTCTTTAATTTAAAAAAAAAAAATTTTAAGAATAAAATGGGAAAGGGACAAATGTATGAGGGCAAAATGGGAAAAAACCCAGTTGGTACTGTTCAAACAACTGTTCACCATTTCCTCATTTATACTATAGACTATAATAAGCCCGTGTTCGAGGACACGTTTTTTTTTTTTAAGCCCCGTTCGAGGACATGTTTTTTTTTTTTTTAATTAAATTTTTTTTTTAAGGGCAAAATGAGAAATGAACAAATGTATGAGGGCAAAATGGAAATTTCAACACTTGGCATTGTTCAAACAACTGTAGCACCCACCCTGATCTAATTTATACTCCCTCCGTCCCACCTCACTTGACAGTTATTTCCATTTTGGGCCGTCCCAGCTCACTTGACACTTTCCAAAATAGCCTATTTTTTATAATTTTATATTCACTCTACCCCACCACTCATTCTCTCTCTTCATTTTCCACCACTCAATTTATTCAACCAACACTACTATTTACCCCACTTATTCTCTCTCTTCATTTTTTACCACACATTTTTTTTATTTTATTCTTTTTTCTTAGTTCCCATGCCCACCTCAAGGGTGTCAAGTGAGGTGGGACGGAGGGAGTACTATAGATAGTCTAAATTAAATTTATTTATCTTACTCCCTCCGTCTCAATAAAAGCTTCACTAATTACTCAAAAGGGCGTCCCGTTAGAAGCTTCACCTTTTCTTTTTTGGCAAAGAATCTTTACTATTTCCTCCACTCATTCTCTCTCTTACATTATTTTAATACTCACAACACCATTATAATTTACTATTCACTTCATTAATTCTCTCTTCTATTTTTAAATTACATTCACAATATTTTTTTTTATCATTCATTTCCATAATTTGCGTGCCCACCCAAAAGGGTGAAGCCCTTGTTGTTGGGACGGAGGGAGTATTATAAACCAATTTCGTTGTTGGGACGGAGGGAGTATTATAAACCAATTTCTTTTTTTGCAAGCAGTGCAGGAATCAACTCCTCCATCACTGCAGGAATCCGCTGTCGTCATAATCAGGCAGTCTCCGGCGATCAGGAGACTGAATTTCGAAACGGTAATCAAATACTACAATGTCAGAGCCAACTATTCCCCAAATTGAAACCCTAGAACCCCAAACCATCCACCAAAACCCTAGCCCGGAAACACAGGAATGGGAAACAATAGCTCGATCATGGCTCTCTACGTTTCCCAAGGACAAAACCCTAGACACGTCCGACGTTGTAGCTTGGCTCGAATCTAACCACCCGTCTTTGCCGGACCAGGTCAAATCAATGCCTCTGACAGAGCTACATGTGCGATTGAGTTCAATTTGGAACAGCATTTCAATGTCCAACGAGGTACTAAATTTTGTCTTTGTTGAAGCTACCTGGGTCAACTACATGAATTTGTTTGCAGTATTTTTATTTTGTATGTTTGGTCCATTGTATGATTAATCATATATTTAGTTGCATGATTTAACTATTCCGTAGATGTTAATTTCTGTCCTGACATTGCAATTATAATATCAAAATTGAATCATATTATTTGTTATTCTTGTGATTTGGAGTTGAATAAATGAGATTTCTCCAGAAAAGCCAGTACTCTATGATTGCTATTGCAATTTATGTAAATGCCTGCCCTTAATGTGGTCTCTTTTGAGATTTTGTTTTTCATCATTCATGTTATGTGTTGGGTGGCTGATACGTAAAGATACATCACATGGTTGAAATATGTCATACTTAAGTGAGCAATTGGAAAAGGAATTAAGTGAGCAATTGGAAAAGGAAGGTGGCAGTGATTTTATGATGAAAGTATTGGTATTTGATTGATTATTAATTTTTCTTGGCAGGGAAAAGATGGTAATCAGCTTGATCATTCACAAGCTCGATTTCAACGCACTGATCAATGGTTACCAATTTATACCTGGTTGGAATCTTTAGATACTGATGAGGTGATTAAGTCAAAAGATATTTTAGACTGGCTAACTGAAAATTCAGAGGTCAGAGAAGATTTGTACTCAAGACATTCCCGTTATCATTTGATGCACTACATTAAGAAGTGCCATATGAAAATACTCAAGAGAAAGGAGAAGAAAAAGGTCAGCCACTTTTATTTCCTTAATTTATGTTCTGGAAGTTTACACTTGATTCGATCATGTCTCATTTGTCTAGTTTACTTGAGAAGTACTCCCCTCATCCTGAAAATATTGTCCCATTTTCTGGTTGATGCTTTACTCAATTATTCATTCTTGAAATTGTGCCATACTTGTTCTCTCTTTAAGAAATGGGACAATCTTTTGGGACGGTGGAAGTACTTTAACCGGTAATAGTTATTTTATTGAGTAGAAATCATATCTTTGTGGTTCATCCTTCAGTTTGTTGATTTTATAAGTGACATAATAATTGGATGCTGTATCCATGTTGTCTAAAGTTATTTCGACAGAATCGCTAGTTGGGATATTGCTAAAGTTCTTTATCTTAGATGCTGTAGCAACATTTTCATTTGTGGAGTTTGTTCAAGATGAGTTGAAGTAGTTAAATGTCAGAACAAATAGAAACAATAGAACGAAAAAGACAACAGAGAGGTGAAAATTATAGTGACGTTCCCTTTTCATATTATTCATAATATGGGGTCAGGAGCATCGATAACATTCCATTGATTGAACCAAGCTGGTGCACTGAGACCAAAGCTAGAACTCTTAGAGGAAACGATAAGGAGAAAATGGTGGAAGCCACTAGCCCCTTTCTAATCATCCATGACTGAGCGCTGGTAAGGTCAATACAATACTTGTATTTGGTAATGACTCGATATAGGGTACTTACGCGAAACATATTCCAATAGCATGACTTTCGTCAAATATTTCTGAACACCTTGAAAGCAAAATGTGATCACGTGTAAATGGGTGCCAATCCGTCATTTGTTTCACAAATAAGAACAATCGCGTTCCAATCTAAATGTCCATCGCTCCGTCCAGTAAAACCTTTTCAGATCACTATGAAAGTGAATCTTATAAACGTATCTGTTTAACATTTGCCATGAGATATTGTTCCTTTCTGCTCCAAAGTCATTCCAATTCTTGAGTGAAAATTCTACTTCGAAAAAATCTGGTTTGGCCTAATGGGCTTCTTGTCTATCCTTAGAAGTTGCTTCTCGATAAACATAGCTATAAGTATGCCCTTCCGGTTGGTAATTGTACAATATGGTGCAAAGAGTTCATGAAATAAGTCTCATGGCGTATCTTTGAGATTTATGTTCCAACATATTCTTAACTGTGTTTGTGTTTCAATTACCCCCAAGACTAGCACGGTTAGTTCACATTTTTTCTTATATACTCCCTCCGTCCCACCTCAAACCGGACCTCCCAAAGTGGCGAATAATCTTTACTATTCCTCCTACTCATTCTCTCTCCTACTTACTTTTATTATACTCACAACAACAATCAACTTATTATTTCTCCCGCTCATTCTCTCTCCTATTTTACTTTTCATACTCACAACACCTCTCTCCTACTTACTTTTCCTTAATCAACGTGCCCAAAAAGTTGGTCCGGTTTGAGGTGAGACGGAGGGAGTATGTGATATTATAGCTGCACAACTACGATATTACGCGCACATAGTTTTTCGTAGAATAGCAAGGGTCATACATGTGATTAGGTTTCAGCAAATTATATGCATATTTTATGACTGTGTGTCAAACTTCGTAGTTCTGACGACTTCAATATGATCACTGATCAGAAAGACTAATATCCATGGAAATATTAATGTGTATTTCACTTCTGCAGGGGTTGCCAGTAACCAACAAAACAAATGCTTTAGCAACAGTTCACGAGAATGTGGAGGCAAAACCACCAATTTCGCTTCAAAGTATGCAACTTCTTACTTCATTTGCTTTAAATTGGATATAGCATCTCTCAGAGTTATAATGATTTTGTTACTTACGACTACATCATGCTTCAAATGTGTATCAAGTGATACAAATTTACATACTCTATCTTTGTCCAGAAAAGATTTCAATTTTCCGAGCTGACCGCTGTGTGAATAAGTATCTTAAAAGACTTAATTGACTTCTAAAAATCAATTTTGTGTTTGCTTTAAAAAAACAATTTTGTGTTAAAAGTAATAATTTTGAAGAAGTTCTAACAGATATAGCTTATTCTCTTAAAAGTAAGTAAAAGTATCAAATTTCGATTCTAAAATTGGTCGACTTTGAAAAGTCAATCTAGGGCTCTTAACAATACCTATGGCATACTTGCACCATGTATGCACAAGAACTCTCTCATCCATTGGCTGAATCACAAATGCATTCTAATTCATGTGTAAATTGAATCATCTACTGTCACTCGTATGCCTAGTCTGTATATATTACTGCTCCTTTAACCAAAGCCACAACTTTCAATTTAGCAGGTAGTAGGGTCACCAATCTTCCTGCAGATAGTGATATATATTTGGCTAAACGAACTGAAGCTCTCCAAAAATTTGAGATGTAAGTGCACCATTCAATGAACTTGTGTCCATTGCATTTCAAATTGACCACAGATGGAATAACACACGTGACGGAGTTGAGGAAGAATTTGCTTGTATAAGTTTTTTTTTTTTCACTCGGCATTTACTTATATATAATGACTGACTAAACTTTGACAATATTATTTTCAGTTTAGTGGAATTGGAGAAAGAACTTTCGACCGTCTTCCACAAACGGAAATTGGCAAATATGTTGGAGGGAACGTGATCATCGGTTTTCATGCTTAGTGAAGATGCAAGATCTGATTTTGCTAATTTTCTCGCCCCAATGTTGTATGACTCAACTTCTGTAGTCTGTAGTGCATTGTGAGATCGTTGATAATCTTACTTTCCAATGTTCAATTTTAGTATCATTGATGTATTAAAGCATTGAAGTGAGCAGCTTCAATATTTTCGTCTTGCGTCCTTAAGTGTTACCTTGGATATTAAGGGTTATTGTAGGCAAAATTATATTACCTCCGTCCCTAATATGCACAAATTATTTTGACACAAGAAATAAAAAAGAAAAGTTGCACAAATTATGTTGACACAAGAATTAAGAAAAAAAAGTTAAAAAGGTGATGTTATGTGAGTGTAGATAATTGTCGTGAGTATTACAAGTAAGTTTCACTATTTAAAAAGTAATAACATATTTCCATTTTTGGTCGTGAGTGTAGATAATTGTCGTGAGTGTATTACAAGTTTCACTATTTAAAAAGTAATAAATGATTTTCATTTTGGGACTTTGCATATTGCATATTATGTAGGTTTATTTTTACATAATATTATGAGACGGATAGAGTACTTATTTAAATACGGATTTAATTAATTTGTTTAGAGCTCAGAAGGCATAGGAATAGGAAGTAATATTTGATATTTGGACTTTTTGGTTTATCTCGATTTATCCTTATCGAATATTTCTATTTTAATTTTATTGACAACGATTTGGCAAGATAAACAGAATAATTCGAACATCATGGCTATCAAATACTAAGCCCAACTCAACAAACTTTAGAAAACAGTTTTTGATGCAGTATAGAAAAAAAAAATCATGATTGCAGAAACACTTGTTCTTAGACCTCCCACAACGGGGAATGAAATGGGGGATGAAATCCCATTTCATCCAGCTCAATTCGTGCGATGGGGGTATTAAACTTGGCTGTATTAATTTGTGGGATGAAAACTTTCATCCCGGTTAAATGCATACTCCCTCCGTCCTATAAAACATTACCCCTTTTACTATTTTGGGCGTCCCACTTTAAAATCCCACTTTCCTAAAAAGGAAAATTTTTAATACTTTTTTAATCATGGGACCCACATGTCATACTCACAACACTTTTCAAATTTACTATTCTCTCCACTCATTCTCTCTCCTCCCACTCACAACACCTACTTTAATAACATTACTCCTTATTTTTCGTTCTCAACAGTAAAGGTGTAAAGTTTTGTGGGACGGAGGGAGTATATATTTTTTGTTTTTTTTAATCCGCCAGGTGTCAACGTCCCATTAGCCAGAATTGGGCGAGTGCGCCACACCGCTCGGGATGGCGCGTGTGGCGTTCGCCTTTTCCCCTTTTTTTTAAGCTGCCATGCCATGTGTCAACGCTTGATTGGTCCGTACCCAATTATTTAAGCTCAATTATCTCATAATAAATGATTAAAAAATAAAAATAAAATTCACCAAAATTCATCATTTTTTTCCCTACAAATTGATATAAGTTTCATTTGATTTGGACACAAAAAAAAAACACTTAGTTTTCAATTTGAGCTGAATTATCACCTAGTAAATTAATTTTTTTTTAATTTTTTTTTCACCAAAATTCATCATTTTTTTCCCTACAAATTGATATAAGTTTCATTTGATTTGGACACACAAAAAAAAAACACTTAGTTTTCAATTTGAGCTGAATTATCACCTAGTAAATTAATTTTTTTAAAATTTTTTTTCACCAAAATTCATCATTTTTTTTCCCTACAAATTGATATAAGTTTCATTTGATTTGCAAAAAAAAAAAAACTCATTTCTCAATTACCCTTCTTCATTTTAGCATTTATTTTTAAAAAAAATCATTATTTTTTTACCTATAAATTGATGCAATATTTTTTTAATTAAGTGTGAAATATTTTTTTAATTATAAATAATAAATTATTATTATTTTACTAATCATAAAAATAAAGAATATAAATAAAATAAAATAAAAGTAGTGGGGTATAGAATGATGAGTTGGAGGGAGTTGAAATTTAATTTAAGTTAGTCATTGGAATGGGGGTAAATGAAATGGATAAATGAAATATTAGGTGGATGAGAAAAAGTATAAAAAGGATTAGATAAATGAGAGAGTGGTATTAAATCACTATGAGTAGTCTTAGTCTTGTAATAAGAAAAGTAGGCTTATTCTCACCTAATGGGCCTTGACCCAGTGGTATAATGGTGACCTTTCGAAGGGGAGGTCACCGGTTCGATTCCCCCCAAGGGGAATCCTTGTGATTTAATTCCTACTTTGGGTTTCAGGGTTCTTAGGAGTAGCCATTTGATGTTGTAAGAATGTAAATGCCTTGTAGGAGGGTTCCCTTGGGGCAAGGAGTATAAGGGGTCTTTACCACGCATACAAGCACATCCGCGATTTACCTTCGCCAAAGATACTTAGTACGCAGACTTCAGAATTGATTCGATTCAAATGGAAGAACCCTAATAAAAAAAATAAAAAAGAAAAAAATGTAGGCTTATTCTCATCATTACATGTCATCAAAGATCTTCAAATCCTGTGAAAAAAGATATGGCCCCATTGGACAACTCTTTTCACTCGAAAAAATAAATGTCTCTTCCTACTCTGCACCACAGTTGAGTTTCAGTGTCGCTTCTCGTTTGAAAGCTATCCCACATTGAGTAAATAAACGACGTTCAACAAGTTAATATAGCCACGCCGCAACCGCTAAAACACCCCTTTTGCCCCTGGTTTCTTCAAGTTGAATGTCGAAACTGCCCCTCAGGTCGCTTTTTTCCCTCAAATTTCCCCGTGACACCACCTGTTTGTTCTTCCGCCTTTTCTCTCCTAGGGCTCCGACGGGATATTGCTGTTCTGGTGAGTATATAAATTTACGAGTTGATTTGTTTTTAGGTTTAGTCCGTCGTTTATCTTTACGCGTAATTTTCAAATCAAGAAGCTGTAATGTTGTTAATTTGGGACATAATTAACTGATTCCATTGAGCATTTAACCTAATTACTAATTGAGAGAAAAACCTTGTTTTTTGTTCATTGATTTGGACCTGAAAAAAGCCATTGTCTCAAGTTCTTGTATCGTTGTGTGGTTGTCAATATCTTAGGAATGACAGAAGCTACAAAAGTTTAGTGCTGGAAAGTGTTAACGGGGCTTTGGGAACGATTTTGGTTTTGTGGGCACTTGTTATAAATTGATGAAAATTGAACTGAGTTCTAAGGGTTTGATAAAATGCTTTTACAAGCATGTCTATTACGCAAAATTTCGCTTACTTGAATTGTCCCTTACAAGCATGATCAAGAGCAAATTTGAATTTTTTGGGCATTCATTTTGGGACGGAGGAAGTAGTAAGTTTTCCTTCTCGCGTTTAACTCTTACTTTGTCTTGTTTTGGAAAGTTTGTACATTGATTTTACTAATGATAAAGATGCAGAAGATGCATTTTCCCATTATGTTTCTTGGTTTGCCATATTTTTGTTTATTAACACGTACTCATATGGCTTTCTAAAGTTTAGCATTTTTATGAGGGATAAACGTGCAAAGATTGGATATCACGATAGCCATAGAGCTTCAAGTATTAGTTAATTTAGATTAGCTTATCTCTCGACTGAGGGCGAGCCTTGGCGCAACGGTTAAGTTGCTCCTTTGGTGACCATAAGGTCACGGGTTCGAACCTTGGCGAACAGCCTCTTGGCAATTGTCAGGGGAAGGCTCTAGCAAATGGTTCCCTCTCCCAACCCCCGCTTGGCGGGGAGCGCTTGGCGCACCGGGGTTTGCCCTTTGCCCTTTATCTCTCGACTTTAGGTGTGTTGCCCATTCTTCATGCTGTTTGCATTTTTCACAAGTGGGTATGCATGTTAAAATTATCATCTACATCTGAAACAAGCTCTATGATGAGCCTTCATTATTTCCCTTACTCCTGTATCCCCCGTCGTTCTCTTCGTCACATTTTCTGCTGTTTAAACAAGTTGGAATATTGTATATTTGGACGAATTCATTACATACAACATCGTCCTAGAGGGCATAGAAGTTTTTGTATGACCACTCTCCTCTATTAAGTGGTCTTAAAGTTTCTGATGTTCCCTGCTCAAAGGTCGTATTTGAGTTGGTGCAAAACGCTCCAGATTGCTTGCTTGAGAAGGTTGTGTGTCTCACTATTAACAAAAGTGGTACTCTTATTTTTGCTAGGTTGCACGCTATTGATTCACCAAAAAAAAAAAAAGAGGAGAAAATAAATGCCCTTCATTGGATCACCAAAAGGGGTCTCTTTCACACTATTGTTTTGTTTGTATGCTATTGTTGCACTTCATAGCAATCTCTTATAGCTGTAGCGTATTTACAATTAGTACGTTAATAATGCTGATTTTACTTGACTTTTTTTTCTGTGGTTATTTGGGAAGAATAATTATGTGGGTCAATACATGGAGGGGTCTCCCCATTCTTCATTCTCTCCTTTCTATGCTGGTCCAAAGGAGAAATTAAAAAAAAACCCGGAGAAATTAAACCACCTTTAACTGGCGTATTGTTCCCACTGCTCGTCCTCCCTCTTTTACAACAAATGAAACATGCAAAGATTGCATATTCCACTAAGGAAGTCTAGTCATTAATTTGAGAATGTTTTGATAGGTCTAATGCTCATAGATTCTTATTATGTGGCACCGTCATTGTTACTCTTTTTGTAAGGTCTAAAAGAAAAAGAAAATCCCTTGAACTTTATTTAACTCGTTAGCTTGGAGAAGTCATCCTCTTGAATTAGATTATGATGTCTGGTCTCCAAGTTTACAGTTTTTCATTTGTCGTGTGGTTGTGCGGTTTCACTCTTCTTTTCATCCATGACTAACTTATCTTTGTCTAATCTTCACAATTGTGTATACTTTTCTGACTTGAGTATAAAGAGGTAAAGAAATTTAGGCAGCATATTTGTAAAGAATTTCAGAAAAATGCTCACGCTTCTTTGTCTCTCCAATCCCACATGTCCTGCTTTCCTTAAGATGCTAGTTATTGTTCTCGTTAACATGTATCATTGATAGTATCCTCAAGATTTTTATTGTTTCCTCCCTGCTTACAGGTGCATCTTAAGAGACTAAGCTATCCTTTGCTTTTCACCGTTGGCAAGCCAGTGACAAAATCCAGGTGACTAGTCCAAAACCAAAACCAAAACCAAATTGACCAAAGATGGAAAGTCAAATCCAACCAGAAACTTCCGATATTCAGCTAGAAGTTTCAGATGGGTCGAAACAAAAAAAGTCGAACCATATAGCCAAGGTCAAGAATTTGCTGTTTTGTAGAATGCTGGTGGGAGTAAATGATGGGAGGTTTTTCTTGGGCACATTTTACTGCCTTGATAAGCAAGGGAACATCATTCTTCAAGATGCTGTTGAGTACCGTAGCACACGTCGGACCTCAACCTCACCGATGGAACAGAGGGGTCTTGGTCTCATACTTATACCTTTCTCTTGCAGAACATCTTGTCATGTGGACGGATCTATCGAAGAACAGTTATCAGCACTCTCTCTTCAGGAGCATAAATAATATTTTTTAATGGACACACTCTCGAGTCAGGTGGGGGGAGGTATTTATCTTCATGTAATTGTTAAACTTGAAGTATTTGCATATCAAGATAGGAAAGTGGGTGTAGTTTTCCTTGGTTGGAAGAGCTGTGACATGGGTTTCAATTCTGCAGCCTCTTCTCAGTTCTTATTTTTAGTTGCTCCCTCCATCCAATGATCAAAAGAAATTCAGATTTGCTCTTAATCAAGCGCAAATCTTTTGGGACGGAGGTAGTATTTTTTGTCTCAATTTAATCTTTGGTCTAAAAAGGTGCCATAACTGTATGAATTTGTTTTTGTATTGCTAGTTGAAAGTTTTCTGCTGAATTTGAATCTGACAATTGAATACACTAGAAACCTGTCTAAGCTTGCGTTATTCACGAATCAACCCACTAATTATTCGATCCTAATCCAGCCCGTTTAAGCAAGCAGGTTGAAATGGGATACCCGGCGTCCCGTTAAATTTAACGGGTCGACCCGACCCAATACGACGTGTTTCAACCTGTTTACTCCGCGAACGCAAATAACCATAATTAAAAAATTTAAGGCAACCAATCTGGAGAATAAACGGGTCACTCGCCAACCTGATCCACTTGACTTAAACGGGTTGACCTATTTCAATCCGAGCCAACCTTTGTGTGTTGCAAAGGTATGTCATCTATAGCCATGTTCTGGTTTTGTCTGCCAAAAAATGACTTAAAAAATTTACAACGTCGCCTGAGAGATTCGAACTCTCGCGGGGAAACCCCATGTACTTAGCAGGCACACGCCTTAACCACTCGGCCAAAGCGACGCTTGTTGTTCTTTTTCAACTTGTTTTATATGAATGAAGCTGTAATTGATTAATGCCCAAATCTTTTGGAACTTTTGAATAAAAGGACTTTAATATTTATGAATTATATTTACTAAAAATACATTTCAAAATGATCCTTAAATGCCAAATGGTTAGAACGGAGGGAGTATGAACTAAGCTTATCATGCGTTTTTCTGTTTGTATTTTTTTAAGGTCAAGGTCTGTTGGAATTTCTAATAGATAGATGAGGTGGTTTCATGTGGTGGAGGGATTATGATAATTTGATATTAGACCCAAAAATAAATAATTATAAATATTGTGTGAAGACAATTGAAATTGACCGAGAAAAATTGAAATTTATTAAAAGGTCAATGATAAAAATATAGGTTTGACCAATTACCTTATCTGCTTATCATGAGGGGACTTCTCACTTCTCACTTTTTAGGTAATGTTAGGGACATAAAAGAAATTATAAAAAGATGACTATAAAATGAGGTAACCCATTACACGCCGAAAGTGTGATAGTATCACACTTAGCCAAGTTAAAGAGGTTGACTTATTAAAGGTTTTGCTACTTTCTTATGTATTTGATTTAAGTAAATACTTTGTATATTATTTTTATAATTACTAACCTTGAACGGAATATAATTTCCCCCTAATTAAATATCCCTAAAGATAAGGAAAACAATTATCCTAATTCAATAGGGATTTATTCTCACTGGAAGTCTTATTTGGAGCAGACTCAAATGCTAAGGAACCTAAATTAGATGAAGATTCACTCTCCTTATAATACAAGTCAACTATGAACTCCTATTCTTGGAGGACTCATCACTTGGAAGCTATAAAGAAGGGTCAAATCCCTCACACAAAAGGTACATTAAAACACCCTCTCAATACTATAATACGCCTTCCCTTCCGGTTTATATCATCTCCATATACAGATGCTTATTCTCACGCCGGAGGGTTTGCGCGGGGGTAACTCCCCGCGCCCTAACGGTGTTTGTTTTGCAGATCCGTTCGTCGTTCGCCCAGAATCCAACGCCGCGTTCCCGATCGATCAGTACCCCGTGCACCGCTCATTTTTTGCTGCATCAGTTTGGTTCCATTGCCGGGAACGAGCGCGAACGACGGACGGATGATGATGACAATGGATTTAAACAAACAAAAGAGCACGAAATCGGAAAAAGGGAATTAACAGAAGACCACCATCGTTGTTGTATCACCGTCGTCGTCTTCGCCGGAGGTCTGTACTTCCGCAGTCAACCCCAAGTCAACGGATCTCCATCCTCCCGTCGGCGTTAGTACCGAGTCAACCCTATATCTCGCTGGGGCAAGTTCAACGTTCTTCTAATTTAGACAAAATGTTGGAGAAGATTGGATTGCCGTCAAAGCCATCATTGAGGGGAAATAACTGAGTGGTTGACGCCTCACACTGCCAAGGCTGTTCTTCTCAAGTCAATTTCATCAACCGGAAGACCGGAGTCGGGTCCCCTTCCGCCTTCTCTTTCCCTCTCTATCTATCCTCACTTTCTCTCTCTAGAATATCCCAAACTCTTGAGGGCTCCAAGAGAAGGTCGGAGAGGTGAAATTGAAGTTAATTTTACCGATTCAAAACAAATAGAAGCGAAGAAGAGGAGTTATCAGGATGCAGACAACCAACGGCGGCGGCGATTTGGCTCCTCAACAACAACAGCAACCACACCATGGACGGCAGCGACGCCGTCCTCAAGCCCCTTGATTTCTTTGTCGATTCCAAAGATCCTCAGACAACTCACAGCTAATTTTCCTCCTCTTCTCAACCCAACAAGTTCATGTTGACGTAGTAACAGAATTAGTATGTACACACAAAAATCGTTTGGAACAAGTTGTTGAGCCTGTTTCAATGTCCACAAGGAATCTGCAAACAATCCTAGATTGGATCATGATCCCCTCCGCTTGGCAGGTGTATTCTTTTCAATTCTTTTACAATCTGCTAGCTTCGCAATAAATCCACCGAAATCATGCAAAACTGGTATATGATTTCAATTAAGGTAACATGCGACTCACTGTTTGCACAGTTCATTATAAATATTTGCATATATGCACTCATATATATATATATATAGTGTTGACAATGCCATGTTAATCTCTCCTAATTTTGAATAACTTGTGTACATTTATTATTTTGCCATTAGCATCTCTTGGTATTTTTAGGCATGAAAAATTAAACTACAATGCCATAGCTATTGTCAATTAGCATGGAATTTTCCTTTGACTTTGCGAAATTATGTGCATGTACCGCCGCCGAGGCAATCCGCCGGCCAAATCTCTCGAATATGGCCAAGTATCAACATGTTTTGCTAGTCACCAAAGCAATGTTACAACGACGAACAACACACAGACTACGACCTCCCCGACTCGATTGGCTCCGCCGGCCCCGGTCTCGTCTGAAGCCGTCCCCAAAGAAATGTTCGAGTGAACCCGAATTTCATGAAAAACCCACCTCGTAAAGCATTAGATCTGATACTAAAAGGTCGGTCTTGGAAGAGGTCTTCCAAATCCAACCATGAGAAAACCTTTTCAGAGGTTGTTCTTGATCGGATCGGCTAAATATTCGGGATTTTCTCCTCTTCAATCGAAAAAGCAAGCTTTGGTGGGTTTAGAAAAGGGTGCTAAACAGATAAGTACAGGAGGCACGGGTGCAGAGCAGACCCAGGAAATCACTGATCATCAGGAGTCTCAAAAAGCCGAAGATGTTTCTATTCATCATGAAACTGTGAAAGGGAGTAGTAATATAGATGGTAATCTATTCTTATAGAGCATCTCAATAGACTTGGTCCAACTTATGCTGCAGATGAAGAATCACCTCTTCATTCGACCATTGAGAACCCAGTTACTAAAGATGTAGATCCTTTAAAGCTGGGTAAGAATGGCGGCCAAGTAAAAATTAACCGCCAGTCGTATGGGACAAATAATGGTGCTGTTGGTAAGATGAGAAATTCGGGGAGGTTGAAAGATATGGTGACAAATGGCCAGTCTCCCGATGGGGTGGTAACACATGGTAGGATGAACGACATTGAAGGCCGATTTCAGTCTCTTGGTCTTGATGACAGTGGCTGTGCTTTCTCATTATTGAATAGAAACTTACCGTTATACATGGACTGCCCACATTGCGAAATCTCCAAGAACAAGACAGATCTGCCAAATGCCAAATTTGCCGGCAAGATATCACAGCTCCAGAGGATGTTTCTGGTACAATGCAATGACTATCACTCATGCAAACAACTTTAGATACTCAGCAATTTCATCCAGTTGGGCAAGGTATGCCTGTTGGTCAAGGGCAACCTCCACAATTTTTCTCAACAGATGCAGCAGTTATCTTCAAAGGCCTGGTCATCTTACTTCATCACAGGCAATGTTAGTGTCATACATGCAGCCAAACAGGGGCTTTGCATCTGGTTCCCAGCAGTTTCAGAATGCTACCCCTCCAAATAATCACCCTGGCCTGGGTGGCTCTGGAGTGCCTCTCTCTTCATTACCCATACACGGGAATGAATGACACAAAGCAAGACATCCCATATACGGGGTTGAGCTCGACCACAAAGCAAGACATCCCATATACGGGGTTGAGCTCGACCACAACAAAGCAAGACATCCCATATACGGGGTTGAGCTCGACGCCAACAAAGCAAGACATCCCATATACGGGGTTGAGCTCGACGCCAACATCGAAGCGACATTGCCACGTGACGCCTATTCGTATTTCTCGGGGGCCAGCTATGACTAGAAGATAAGGAGAGCTGCAAGACGTTGACGAACTAATTCAGATGGAGATACCAGACGTTCGTGATACAGTTCTGTCCGTCCCAGATTTAGCCCCTCTTCTCGTCAGCGGCCATACCCTGACTTGAGACAAGGAGAGCTGTAGGACGTTGACGAACTAATTCAGATGGAGATACCAGACATTCGTGATACAGTTCTGTCCGTCCCAGATTTAGCCCCTCTTCTCGTCAGCGGCCATACCCTGACTTGAGACAAGGAGAGCTGCAGGACGTAGACGAACTAGTGGAAATGAGTCAATGAAATTCAAATTCACTTCTTCAAACGTGCAAGGCCACTATCAACTACTGACACCAACGCTGGAAGACGAGGATCTCATCTCCTACTCTTGCCTTACGTCTTGACGAGGGTCCGCCTCGACTCAATGACTATAGGCTCTTCACAGCCAAGACTGAGGATCTCTCCTCAGCCTACTGGCTTACCTTACATCCTGACGAGGGTCCGCCTCGATTCAAGGATTACAAGGTTCCAAACATCTACCTTACATCCTAACGAGGGTCCGCCTCGATTCAAGGATTACAAGGTTCAAACAATCAACCTTACATCCTGACGACGAGGGTCCGCCTCGATTCAAGGATTACAAGGTTCAAACAATCAACCTTACATCCTGACGAGGGTCCGCCTCGATTCAAGGATTACAAGGTTCCAACCATCAACCTTACATCCTGACGAGGGTCCGCCTCGATTCAAGGATTACAAGGTTCCAACAATCAACCTTACATCCTGACGAGGGTCCGCCACGATTCAAGGATTACAAGGTTCCAATCATCAACCTTACATCCTGACGAGGGTCCGCCTCGATTCAAGGATTACAAGGTTTCAACCATCAACCTTACATCCTGACGAGGGTCCGCCTCGATTCAAGGATTACAAGGTTCCAACCATCTACCTTACATCCTGACGAGGGTCCGCCTCGATTCAAGGATTACAAGGTTCCAACCATCAACATTACATCCTGACGAGGGTCCGCCTCGATTCAAGGATTACAAGGTTCAAACAATCAACCTTACGTCCTGACGAGGGTCTGCCTCGATTCAAGGATTACAAGGTTCAAACAGTCAAGACCAAGGAGTCTCCTCGGCCTGCGCCTCGGCATCCGCCTCATCATCAGGATCCGGGATGGTGACTTGTTGGGTTTGAGCTTGCTCCTCGGCATTAGTCTCCTCGGCATCTACCTCATCATTTCATCTTGAACCAGCGGACAACTGAAGCGACACTTGTCACATGACGCCTGTTCGTATTCTTATAAACCATGATAGAGCTCACTTCCTCCTCGTCATCGACATGGCCGAGCTAGGAAGTCGGGGGCCACTGAACGGAATATAATTTCCCCCTAATTAAATATCCCTAAAGATAAGGAAAACAATTATCCTAATCCAATAGGGATTTATTCTCACTGGAAGTCTTATTTGGAGTAGACTCCCAGCGGGCTAAGGAACCTAAATTAGATGAAGATTCACTCTCCTTATAATACAAGTCAACTATGAACTCCTATTCTTGGAGGACTCATCACTTGAAAGCTATAAAGAAGGGTCAAATCCCTCACACAAAAGGTACATTAAAACACCCTCTCAATACTATAATACGCCTTCCCTTCCGGTTTATATCATCTCCATATACAGATGCTTATTCTCACGCCGGAGGGTTTGCGCGGGGGTAACTCCCCGCGCCCTAACGGTGTTTGTTTTGCAGATCCGTTCGTCGTTCGCCCAGGAATCTAACGCCGCGTTCCCGACTGATCAGGTACCCCCGGTACCGCTCATTTTTTGCTGCATCAAACCTATTAATCGAATTTTGTTATGCTTTTTAGTATTGTGTTTGGTCATTTTATAGGACTCTCATAACTTGAAAAGGAGTCTAAGGAGATAAAGATGCTTAGAAGATATAAAAGGATAATGAAGATTGGAATGAAGAGATAATGATCAAGGCTTCAGTTATCCATCTGAGAAGGCTCCTTGACTATAAATATGAAGACCATACCTCAGTTGAAAGTTACGGTTTTGAGTAACTAAGTGTGCTGAAGAAAAACAGTCACCTTAGTGTTTTATTTTATTGAGAGTTCTTTTGGTGATTTTGTCATTCTCTTAGTTTACATTTTGTAACCGGTTCAAAAGTGATTTAATAAGAGAAGTTTATTGTCTACAGCATATTGCTGTAGATAAGTGTTTAAACCCTTTTGTTTATTTCTTTTCTATTTACTATTCCGCTGCATTTCTCTGTTGTGCTAGTGCTGGTGCGATAGCATCAGGACTCACATCAGCAAGTTTCGTGTTCCTGTGAACTTCCTAGCCGCTCCATTTCTTTCAATTGGTATCAGAGCCACACTTGACTTCACTGAGTGAGATCCAAGAAAGAGTGGTCATTATGGAAGGACACTTGAATCAATACCGTCCCCCGGTTTTAGATGGAACTAATTATGCTATCTGGAAAGCTAAGATGCGTCTCTTCATCAAAGTAATTGATGAACGAGCATGGATTAGCATTATTATTCCATGGTCCCCTCCTAAGGTTGAAATTAAGAGTAAAGAAGAAGAGGGTGAAACCTCCGAAAAAGTGTACAAAATTAAACCTGAGGAAGAATGGACCACTGATGAGGTCACTCTTGCTAATTACAATTCCAAGGCTCTTGGTGCTATTTCAAGTCATGTGGATGAACACATGTTTAGACTTGTTTTAAATTAAAATATAGCAAAGAAAGCCTGGGACATTTTGCAAGCATCACTGTGAAGGTGATGACAGTGTCAAAGCCACTAGGTTAAGAATTCTCATGACCAAGTTTGAAAACTTGAGGATGAATGAGACTGAGGACATAAAAAGTTATTCTGCTAGAATAAGAGAAATCTCAAATGAATGCTTCTCCCTAGGTGAGCCTATTTCAAATGCTAGATTAGTATGCAAAATGTTAAGGACTGCCACTGATAAGTTCAACATTAGAATAGCTGCTATTGAAGAAGCAAATGACACTGCAACCATGGCTTTAGATACTCTTGTGGGTAAGCTAACCATGTTTGAAATGAATATTTCCATTCAGCAACAACATAAAGCTGAAAGTGTTGCTCTTGCTTCTGCCCTTTCTAAAGCGTCCTCAATTCCAAAAGAGATTGAGGAAATTTCAAATGAAATTGATACTTCAAATTTGGAAACCGAAGATGTTGCTCTTTTAACAAAAAAATTTACTTCTTTTCTCAAAAACAAAAGGGACAACAAATTTTCTTCTAAAAAACCAACTACTTTTGATAAACCAAAAGAGGATAATATGAGTACTTTCAAAAAACCCACTAGTTTTTCTAAAAACAGATCTGAATTTGTTCAGTGTAGAGCCTGCAAAGGCTTTGGACATTATGCAAATGAATGTGCAAATACTCTGAAGAAAAAGGGGATGAGCCTAAGTGCGACCCTTAGTGATAGTGAGGACGAAGATGAGTCGCTAAACTTAGCAATCATGGAAATCTCGCCTCAAAATCATGAACATCAATCTGATGTAGCTTCAGATGTTATCACATCTACCATCACATCTTCTGAATCCATTATAAACTGTTATACCTCCTCTCTGAACAAGAAATCTGAGAATGAAAAAGAAGATGATGGAAGCTATCAAGAACTTCTTGATGCCTATGCAGCTATATGCCGATTGGGAAAAGCGTGTAGAAAAAATCGCCGTCTTTGAAAAGGTAACTGAAAAACTCTCTACTGAATTATCTAAAGTCAAAGATGAACTGAAGGATGTCTCCACTGAAAATGATAACCAAAAAGATTCAATAGCTAAACTTGAGGTCATGCTCACTAAACGTGACATTGAACTTGAAAAGACCAAAACCGAACTCACAGAGGCCAAGAAAACTTTTGAAAAGATGAATACTGAAAAGGCAACTCTTGATGAGGTTCTTAATGTGAGTAAGTTTTCGAAAACAGGTCTTGGTTTTGAATCAAACTTTTTAAAAGAAGGAGAGAGTAGTTCCTCGAAACCTAAGATTTTTCACAACCAAAAATCATCAACCAAAAAGAAAAGATTTATATGCCATTATTGCTTTTTACCAGGACATATAAGACCTTTTTGTTATAAGAGGATTCGTGATCTGGGGAAAGATGTTCCTCAGATGAGTGGTCGAATGCAATCACATCACCACTCACATCGCCAGAAAATAGGTCAGTTCATATGGATTGAAAAGAAAAATGAGGAATGCAAGGTAGTTTTTATCTCCCTCAAGAGCAGCATTGCAAGCTCATGGTACTTTGATAGCGGGTGTTCAAGGCACATGACAGGTAATGCAGAATTCCTAACTGATTACACCACTGTCAAAGGTGAAAATGTGAATTATGGGGGAGGAGCACAAGGTAAGATTGTAGGTAAAGGTACTTTATGTGTGAATGACATGCCCAAATTAAAAAATGTCTATCATGTAGAATGTTTGAAAGCTAATCTTATTAGTATAAGTCAACTGTGTGATGACAATTTACATGTTAATTTTGACAAACATGAATGCAAGGTGTTTGATAACACTAATCAATGCCTATTCACTGGAGTAAGGTCTCAGGATAATTGTTACAAATTTGGTGACAATTTATCCTGTCTTAGCTCCAAAACAAATGAACTTGAACTATGACATCAAAAGTTAGGACATGCTAGCTATAGGAAAATAGAAGAATTAGTTAGATTTGATGCTGTTAAACACTTGCCCAATCTTGACTTTAAACAATCAAGTGTGTGTGGTCCTTGTCAAAAGGGCAAGCAAACCAAAGCCTCTCATCCAAAGGTTGACAAAAGTTCCACATTTGAAATTTTGGAATTAATACATACTGACCTTATGGGACCTATTGAGGTTGAGAGCTTAGGTAAAAAGAAGTATTCTTTTATTTGTGTAGATGATTTTTCGAGGTATACTTGGGTGCTATATTTAAAAGAAAAATCTGAAGCACTTGAAGTATTTAAAGTTTGGTACAAAAAGGTAAAAAACTTGTATGGTAAGAAAGTTATCAAAATTAAATTTGATCATGGAACTGATTATGAGAACACTTTATTCTCAAAATTTTGTGACTCCAAAGGAATCACCCATGATTTCTCAGCCCCTAAAACTCCTCAACAGAATGGGGTTGCTGAAAGAAAAAATCGTACTTTACAAGAGATGGCTCGTGTCATGCTTAGTTCTAAAAACATCTCTAAACGATTTTGGGCTGAAGCACTTAATACTGCTTGTCACATAGGAAATAGAATTTATTTGAGAGTTGGATCAACCATGACTCCCTATAAAATCCTACTTGGTAAAAAATCTACTCTTAAATATTTTCATGTTTTTGGATGCATATGCTATGTTCTAAATGATAGAGATTATCTATCTAAATTTGATTCCAAAAGTGACAAAACTGTTTTTCTTGGATATTCCACAAACAGTCGTGCTTATAGGGTCTACAATCTTAGAACTAAAACTGTGATGGAATCAATTAATGTTACATTTGATGATACTGCTGACTTAAATATAAAATCTCTTGAAGATGATGTCTCAGATTGTATAGAGACAATACATGAACCTCAGAATCAAACTGAACAGATGCAGCAAAATGGACTGCAGAAAGCAGATGCAGGTACTGATGCGAGCACATCATCACCTACATCAAGACAAACAAAATCTGCTTCAGAATCCGAAGATTCTGACTGTGAAGCTGAGAATTTGGATAGGATCAAAGACATACCCAGCAAAGTACAAAAGAATCACCCAATATCTCAAGTGGTGGGTGATGTAAACAAGAAAATTAACACAAGAGAAAAGCCAAGGGTCAACTACCGTGAGTTGGTTGGGCTAAGTTGTGTTGAATCACAAGTAAACAAGGTTAGTTCTTGCTGTTTTGTTTCTAATATTGAACCTAAGAATGTTGTAGAAACTATGAAAGATGATAATTGGATTGTTGCCATGCAAGAAGAACTAAACCAATTTGAGAAAAATGATGTATGGACCTTGGTTCCTAGACCTATAGGAGGAAATATAATAGGAACGCAGTGGATTTTTAAGAACAAAACTGATAAAAATGGGCAAATTACCAGAAATAAAGCTAGGCTTGTAGCCCAAGGTTACACCCAAATAGAAGGGATAGATTTTGAAGAAACATTTGCTCCTGTTGCTAGGATAGAATCAATTAGGCTTCTACTTGCCATTGCCTGTTATTTGGACATTACTCTACATCAAATGGATGTTAAGAGTGCCTTTTTGAATGGTGTCCTAAATGAAGAAGCCTATGTTGAACAACCTAAGGGCTTCACTGATCCCCATTTCCCTGATCATGTTTATAAGCTGAAAAAGGCCCTATATGGTTTAAAACAAGCCCCTAGAGCTTGGTGTGGGAGGTTAACTGAACACCTCATACAAATGGGGTTTAAGAGAGGTGAGGTAGATAAAACCTTATTCATTTTAAAAGAAAAGGTAGGGATCTTGGTGGCCCAAATTTATGTTGATGACATTGTATTTGGATCATCTTCCAAAGATATGTTCGACTATTTTGTCACAAGTATGACCACCACCTTTGAAATGAGCATGGTTGGTGAGTTAACCTACTTTCTAGGCCTTCAAATAAAACAAAGTAAGGAAGGAATTTTTATTTCTCAAAGTAAATATGCCAAAAACTTGGTTAAAAAAATCTCTCTTGACAATGCCTCTCACTTTAAAACCCCCATGGGATCATCCCAAAAGTTGTGCAAAGATGAGAATGGTGAGGATGTTGACTCCACCTTATATAGAAGTATGATTGGGAGCTTATTGTACCTTTCAGCAAGTCGCCCAGATATCATGTTTAGTGTATGCCTGTGTGCTAGATATCAAGCTTGCCCCAAATTATCCCACCTCAAAGCTGTAAAAAGAATTATTAGATATGTTGGTGGAACTGTCAATTTAGGACTAAGCTATACTCGAGAAACCAACACAAATCTGGTAGGATTCAGTGACTCTGATTGGGTAGGCAACACTGATGATAGGAAAAGCACAAGTGGTGGTTGTTTCTATCTTGGGAACAATTTAGTATCTTGGTACAGTAGAAAACAAAACTCTGTATCCCTATCTACTGCTGAGTCAGAATATGTGGCTGTAGGGAGTTGTTGTTCTCAACTTCTTTGGATGAATCAGATGATTAAAGATTATGGTCTTAAAAGTGATATCCTAACTGTTTTTTTGTGATAATCTAAGTGCCATAGAAATATCAAAAAATTATGTTCAACACTCACGTACTAAACACATTGACATTAGACATCATTTTATTCGTGATCTTGTTGAGCAAAAAATTATTAGCATGGAATCAATTAGCACTGAAAAACAGTTGGCTAATATTTTCACCAAAGCCTTGATTTTCAGAGATTTTCCACTCTAAGGAAGTCTCTGAGTTTGTGTGCAAATTGATGGTGTGATCCCCCGTATGGTCACATCATAACTAACACCTGTATATTTCAAATCTAATTAAAAAAAAAACAAAAAAATTGCATTGCATGATTTATCTCAGTGTGGCCACTTGTATTGCATCTTTGACTTGTCTCCTCTTTGAATTGTGAATTCTTCTTAAAAAGTAGTCAACAACTGTTGACTCAAAATTTATCCTACTGGATGTCTCTTGGTGGGTGCAAAAACAAAAAATTTGGAAAACAGCTACTCCACCCATGGTATGAAGTCATTTCAATGTAATCAAAATGACATCAAGAGAAAGTTTGAGTCAAACTGACAAGATCATTCGAAAGAGGGCTATCCATGAGAATAATGAAGAGTGAAAGCTACCCATAATATATATTTCCACAAAAAAAAGTTTTATGTGTGGAAGCATTCTAGAGGCCAAGCAAGACAAGATTCTAATTCATTGACTTTCTTAGAGGAAATGCGTTTCCTGATGTAATTACATACTATGCCACATATATACTGAGATTTATCCTTCACATGTGTGTAAATTATGCGTCATTATGTTTAGACAAAATTTTAGGTCAACCTGGCCCTTGGTGAAAATTTTATACAAATGTTATTTTTTCTTCGAATTTATTTTTGTTAAAATATTTTATGCTCAACAAAATTTCTTATAATTTTTTTTTAATGTCCATATGTTTAGGGAGAGTATAAGTATGTGCATTTTTATATTTTCTATGGTAGATACATTATCTAAAAGGCTTTTATTTTTTAAGATAATTGGTGGTTATCTTTATCATCTATGGAGTCCAAGGGATTTAAGAGTACTACTCCAAGGAATTCGGTTAAGGTGAGTTTAGTTCCAATTAAACTCCTATTACACGACTGGCCAAAGGATTTTGTTCAAGTTTAGTTCAAATTAAACTATAACTCCTCATTAGTGACCTAAGCTTAGTGTGATTAAATGTGTGCCATCACATCACTTAAATACCAAAACCCTCTTCTCCATTAAACCCTCACCGACAAATTTGTTCTACTCAAAACCCTTAGAAATTCCAAAACCCCTCTCTGTTTTTCCTCTGCTCTCCACCAAATCAAATGGCATCTCCGTCCAACCCTCCTTCTCCGACAGCTGATCGATCGTCTCCTCCATCTTCGGTGGCCCAAACTGAAGCTTCCGTAGAGCTGTTTGTTGATGTCAATGCTGCCCCTGTGTCCGTGTCTCTCCCAGGTGCTTCTGATAACGTCATTGACGCTGACAACCCTGGTGATTTGAAGGCGGTTGGTGCTGTGGCTGGCATGGCTAAGGGCCCCAACTGGTCTCTGAGGCAAAAGGGGTTTTCTCCTAACATGGGGGAGTATACCCCTAAGGTTCGCCCAAACATGGCCGAGCCTGATTTTATTGAAGGAGAAGATGAGGACTATGATCCCTCTGCTGACCTAAAAAGGAAAAGGGGCAAATCAGCTGCTAGTGGCTCGGGGAGTTCTTCTGGTAAACCCCAATCTCAACGTAGGAAATACTTGGGTGGTCTCACTGTCTACTCAAGTGAATCTGATGAAGGTGATGTTGAAGCCTTCAAGGTGGTTTTTAGGAGAGCTCAGTCTGTAGAGCTTGAGGAACTGAAGGAGGCTGAAGAAATTGTAGAATCTGCTACTCAAGACTTGGGTGATATCTTTCCAAATGTCATTGTTCGACCTGGGGATCTGCCACCTAGAAGGGTCTCCACACCTCCTCTGTCCTCTACTCGTGCTACCATTTGTGCCACTTCATCTCCAACTCCATCCCCTCCAGCTAACTCTCCTATAGCCCCTGCTCGCTCTTCACCTGGAAACTGGTATTCTGGCACTCATTCAGGGACTGATGAAGTTGAAGAAGATGATGAGGATGAGCATATTCCCCTACAAGCTCTTTTGGACTTGAAGAAAGGCAAGGGAAAGATAAGGAAAGCAAAGGCTAAGACTGTTGGCTCCATTTCTGCACAAGCATCTGATATTGGTTCAGATGATGACGAAGCTGAAGATGAAACATATAAGCTGGGGAGAGATGAACTGGAAGCTGAGAAAGAGGATGCTGCTGAAGATGTGATCACATCTGCACCCTCACCCAGAAAAAGCCTAAGGAAGGCCAGCTCCTCCAAAGCAGAAATGCCCGTGTCAAGGCATATCCCAAGATCAAAACCCTCCTCAAGGAAGGTAAGCCCTCACTCTCCAGAGAAATTTATGTCAAAATCTGTTAAGGAAAGGTTTGGATTTTTTAGAAAGAAAGGATTTTTGGTGGAAAGAGTAATTGATAAAATATTTGAGGAAGTAAGTATGAAGAGGTACCTAGAAGAAAAGGGTCTCTTATACTCTGTGTCCTATCTCCATTACTACTATCCCTCTCTTGTTAGTGAGTTTTATGCTAGTCTTGTCCAAGCCATTCAAGATCCAAGGTCAGTTGACTTTGAAAAAGTGAATATTCGTGGTCAAACCATTTCTTTTTCTCCTGCCATGATCAATATTTTCCTTCATGCTCCCTCTCCTCACACCCTTCCTCCCATGGCACCTAAGAATGATATTGCCAACTCTCTCACCAATGGTCTTGATCCCACTTGGCACACTCAGCTCAAGTGTACCATGCTCACTTCATTATGTGGTTTTCTGTTCAAGATATCAATTTTCAATTGGAAACCCACTTAAAATAAGAACATAGTGATTGTGCCTCATGCTGACCTAATCTATAGGATTTTTAATGGTCAAGAGTTTAATTTGGGTGAGATTATTTTTGGGAGTGTAGTTCAGTTTGCTGAAAAAGAACTTCCTTCTGACCTTCCTTTTCCATGCTTAATTACTGGCTTATGCTTGAAACAAGGGGTGGACATTCTTATGTCTGATAGGGCGGTTGAAAAGATTGAACCTTTTAGTATACAACCTGTGTTAGAATGTACCACAAGGACTGTAGATCTGCCTGTAGTGCTCCCTGATGATCCAGTGATTGATGCTCAAGATGGTGATGAAGAAGAACCTGTTGATGTTAATGATGATGTGCCTACATCACCAGTACCACCTGTTGACCAAGTAAAGGTACTCATTGAGGAAATAAAGTTTTTGGAAAGGTGGATGCTCAACATAAGGGTACAATTCAAGGAAGTGTCTGCAAGAAGGAATAAATTGCTGGCTGCAAGGGATGATCTTTCCGGTCAAAAAGGGGGATCTAGCTCAAGCCGTGTTTATTAAGAAGTAAGTCATAAATTCAGGTGGGAACTGCTTGCGGAAACTCAAGCTGAAATGGAAGCAAATCCACAACAGAACTGGGGCAGAACCATAAACTGAATGGGGTTCTTCTGTTTTAGGATGTGGTTGAAAACAATTTTAAATTCGTGCTTTTAATTAGGAACAATGGTGATGTTTACTTTGTTTTGCTTTGGTTTGTTTTGAATTTTTTGGACATGGTTGTTTATGTTTTTTAATAGCTAGTGTTTAGGGGGAGCATTCGAGCTCTCCATTTCATATCTTGTGATTGATAATCTTTAGCTTATATTGTGTTTAAAATATGTTGTGCTTGAGATTTTTTTTGAACATAAAGCAACAAAACAGGGGGAGATTGAAAGTGTGATAGCATCATACTTAGCCAAGTCGAAGAGGTTGACTTATTTTAGGTTTTGTTACTTTCTTTGTATTTAATTTAAGTAAATACTTTGTATATTATTTTTATAATTACTAACCTATTAACCGAATTTTGTTATGTTTTTAGTACTGTGTTTGGTCATTTTATAGGACTCTCATAACTTGGAAAGGAGTCTAAGGAGATAAAGATGCTTAGAAGATATAAAAGGATAATGAAGATTGGAATGAAGAGATAATGATCAAGGCTTCAGTTATCCATCTGAGAAGGCACCTTGACTATAAATATGAAGACCATACCTCAGTTGAAAGTTATGGTTTTGAGTGACTAAGTGTGCTGAAGAAAAACAGTCACCTTAGTGTTTTAGTTTATTGAGAGTTCTTTTGGTGATTTTGTCATTCTCTTAGTTTACTTTGTGTAACCGGTTCAAAAGTGATTTAATAAGAGAAGTTTATTGTCTACAGCATATTGCTGTAGATAAGTGTTTAAACCCTTTGTTTATTTCTTTTCTATTTATTATTCCGCTGCATTTCTCTGTTGTGCTAGTGCTGGTGCGATAGCATCAGGACTCACATCAGCAAGTTTCGTGTTCCTGTGAACTTTCTA
The DNA here is from genome assembly GCA_022495995.1 of Adenophora triphylla var. japonica. Lineage (NCBI taxonomy): Eukaryota > Viridiplantae > Streptophyta > Magnoliopsida > Asterales > Campanulaceae > Adenophora > Adenophora triphylla. The sequence continues at coordinate 35,765 of JAFEMH010001448.1, forward strand.
GCCGCTCCATTTCTTTCACACGCTTATTTAAAGTATTAACAAAATTTTATTCAGACTCATAATATATCAAAAAAATTTACATTTTTTATAACTTTATGATGCTGCCAAAAAGATCGAATCAGCCCAAATCCAGCGGTCGGTTGTACTCCGGCGATTGAATAGCCTGAAACAGATGAACAAACACGTAAACTAAGCTGGGGCTTCTCCGGTGAAGGCCCTCCGGCGTGAGAGTAAGTATTTGCTTTGTGAGAGAGAGAAATCAATTTGACAAAGTTTAGAGTCAAAAGATAACGTACCAAAATATGTGAATTATGACTTGTATTTATAGGTATAGCAATGTATAATTCATATTGAATTGGATTGCTAAGACTATCCCCATCATTGTCTCCAACCTAACCCAACCTCAAATAAAATATTAATTTCTCTCACTTCTATTGATGGATGTGATTTTACCCATCAAAATGTTATGTTCCTAGCTTATTTTCTGTTCGAAACCTTGATAATTTAATGTATATTTTAGTGTTTTATAAGTACAGGGACTGAAGTGCAACAATGCAGAAAAAGAGGAGAAAAAGCGTATTTTGAAAGTTCAAGGGCCAAAACGTAAATCTTGAAAATTCAGGGACCAAACTGGAAATGTGAAAAATTGGGAGGAATTTGATTTATGAAAATTCATGGGCTAAAGTGAAAAATAAAATTTCAAGGATCGAGGTGCAAAAGATTTTTTTATAATGACTAAAGTGCGACGGTGCAACTGCGAGACGAACCGAATCTAGGAAGGTACAAAAATGTGGCCACGGCAGGCCAAAGGGTAGGCAGCTGGCCGAAGTAAGTTGGGGCCAAGGCAAATGGAGGGCCGGCCATGCTGGGCCAAAGGCTGGCCGAGGCAATTGCAGTTAGCCGAGGAAGCAGGTCATGGTTGGCCGTGGAAGCTGCTTAACTTGCTATTTTTCTGGGCGGTCGCTTAAGTCTCTTGGGCGATCGCACAAAAGCAAGGATTCAAGGCCGTGAAAGAACTGTTCAAGTGGGCGCTCGCGTAGGCTTTTTGGGCGACCGCCCAAGTGGCGAATTGGGCTTGGGGCGAATTGGGCTTGGAACGAATTGGGCCTGGAATTAATTGGGCTGGGTTGAATGGCTGCTGTACAAGACTAAGCCATGTAACCTAGGTTATTTAAATCAACTATTGGTTTTTTGGAGATGGATAAGTCGTGGTACTGTTGTAGGGAAGAAAAAATAATTCCTTCGTTCCGTTTCGATTCAGGTTTATGATTTTTATGTTTTATTTTATTTCTGTAATTTTTATTATGAGTAGCTAATTTTATTTATTCATGGATTGGATGTAGTGGTTGTTAAATTTCTATGCCAAAATAATTTTAATTATTTCAAACTTTCTTGTTCTTATTTGATGAATTATTTATCATTCAATTGATGTGTTTTAGATTGTTGCACTACCGTGGACAATTTATTTAAAGAACACTAATTCATTAATTAGGCTTAATTGTTGACCTACCGAAATACAAGAAAACCTAGATTCATTGATTTCTTATTTGCTTAATGAGTTTCTTGAGTATTGTTTTGACCTACCGGAATTTACAATACGATAGAAATATTAGGGTTGCAATTCGAACACCAAACGTCCCAACCCTTAGTCAAGTGAAAGAATCTTTGAACGAGACTATTATTTTTATTATCGATTAAACCCTAACATAGAAAGGACACAACTACGAAATCCAATCCATGAATTTCTTTAATCTGATTAAATCATTTTTTCTTGTTTACTTGTTTTCTTCAATTCATTATTTTAATTTCTTGCTTTAGTAGTTTTAATAAATCAAAAGCAAAAAACCCCTCTGCTTACTTTACACTAATTAAATCAACTTGTTAATTCACTCAAGTCTCTGTGGATTCGACCCTTGCTTGTGCATACTACTACAACGGTAGCTAATACACTTGTTAGGTATTTTATTACAAGTGAATTTTTATCCATCATCTATATACACAAACTCAACCTTATATAATATACACGCCATCAGTGACCCAACCCTACCCAACCTATTAAAAAAATATTTATTTTTCATTACTCCAACTTACCTAAAATACTTATCATTTTTTTTTTTTTAAATGTACCAATATTAGGCTCTATTTAAGATTTAAAAAAATTATAAATTTTGATAAATTTTTTATTTTTTCATTTTATATAAAAATTATTTTTAAAAATATATTTATATAAAAACAAAATCAAAACAATTTGGTGAAACAAAAAAAAATGGTGACCCAACCGGGCCAACTTTCAGGTCGTACAGTTGCCCAATGTCATGCATTTTGGTGACTTTTTTTTTGTGACCCATGGTGACCATCTCACGAGAGTCACCATGAGGATGGTCTAAGAGATAAGATATGAATCTTAAGAGGATTATATCTGTTGAGGAGTTCTTGTTGGACCTGAACTGGTATGTAAGGTGGTTACAATCCTATGGGAATTATAACTGCTTCAATGTCCTTATCAGGATAGGACTGGTACAAACTTCAACTCTGCACGTGAGCCGAGGTGAACCTTTCTCGTCATACATGGCCAGGTCGGCCTACAATGAGCCGGGAAAGATATCAGTCACGAGAAACCCGTCATAGTTTGATAGCCGAGGAGGCCTCCTCCTCGTCAAGGGAGCCTTGCTCGGCCTTGGAGGGAGGTCTCCCTCGTCATTGAGCATGTTAAGCCTAGGTCGGCCTAGAGAAATGTCGAGAAGGCTTGGGCCGAGGAAGGTAGAGAAGCCCATTCCCTTCCTCGTACATCGCTCTTGGCAGGATTATGTTTATGACCCAATCCTCTTGGGCCTTGCCCGGACTAGCCCATATTCGTACTTAGGTTTATACCGTTCAGTGGCCCCTGACTTTCTAGCTCGGCTCTGCCGAGTAGGAAGTGAGCTCTACCTCGGCCTATGAGAATACGAACAGGCGTCACGTGGCAGGTGTCGCTTCATATTTCCGCTGGTTAAATAGTACAATGATGGGCACGACGCACGATGTCTGACACATCTCTTGGGAACCCTCTATTGCATTTAATGTGAGGAGAGAGAACGGCGCTTGACCTGGTGCGACCCGTTTTATCTCCGGATTTGACCCATATTTGAGAGTATAAAAACAAAATCTCTTTACAATTTCATTTTTTTATCATCCCGTGAATTTGAAGGAGCAAAAGCAAGGTTTAAGCGCCCCTCTGTCTTCTTGAATTTTCAGTGCCCAGATTCTCACCATTGTTAGATTTGTCTGCTCCATCTTCATCAATCTTCGATTTAAGGTATAACTTCTTCTCCATTTGCTGTTTTCTGCACTTTGATTTGTGTTTTTTGGTTTTCTGAATGTTTATATTTTGAGAAACCACCATTGTTGGTTATATGAAGCTTGTTCTTGAGTTTTGTTGAGACCCATCTCCCTCTTAGTATTAAGAAATGGCGAGGACATGGAGGAGTAATCCCCAATCCTTGTATGGTTACCACAACCGTAATTTGAGGGTTTACCGACGAACCGACGGCCCCTGGTTGAGGTTGAGGTTGAATTTGGGAGAAATAGGAGAGATATTGACGAGGTATCACTACCCTAGAGCGGACGTACGATATCCAAGCCGATTCAGAATTGACCGAGTAGATGAGGGTTCCCCCACTATGGTAATGTTTCATGATTTTTCTGAGATCCTTGACCACATTAACCTTTTCGACTTGAAGTGCAATCTGTTGGAGCGACTTCAATTGCTGGATAATGCTCCCTCCTCGACCTTGAAAATATCCCGTTCAATACACAATAACTATGTTTTACTTCGAAAATGTGTTTAATTCCATAACATTGAAAAACGGACGTCAAACATGAGTATTATTGAATAAAACGGGAATTTATGTATAAAACGCGTTTTATACAAACTAACTATGCCTTGAATATATATTTATTTTAGTGATCATTAATCTGATATTTGTACTGATAATATAATTTTCAAAAAATTGTTTTACAATATACTCCCTCCGTCCCGGCCGACTTAGGATTTTTTGAAATGGCACGGGGATTAAGGAAAAGGTAAATGTTGTGAGTGTAATTTAAAAATAGGAGAGAGAATGAGTGGAGAGAATAGTAAATTAGAATGGTGTTGTGAGTATTAAAATAATGTAGGAGAGAGAATGAGTGGAGAGAATAGTGATTTAAGGTTTCCATTTTGGGCCGTCCTAAGTCGGGTGGGACGCCCAAAATGGCAAAAAGTCCTAAGTCAGCGGGGACGGAGGGAGTATACAAACATCTCTATTTTCTGTTCCTTTCGTATGAATTTTCGTCTTTTTATTATGTATTAGCACGGGAGTAACAAAGGAGGGGCTTGTTATTCGTTAATTCATTACTGCAATTTTCTAGGGCTTCGATTTTGGTCCATTTCGGTCCATTTCACCATTAATGAAGCTTTGAAGAAGAAATTGATAAGCTTGGGGATGACGGAACAATCTCTATGGAGTCACTTGCCGCTACTAGTGAGAGCCAATTCGAAGGACTCGGTGGAGTACATACTTCAAGCCCTCTGGCGAACTCGCAAGGTCGGCCTCGACGCTACCGACCGAGATATCATCCGTGAAATGCTTCAGCTTCCTACCGACTCCGATCTCGACCCTGTAATCCCTCCTCTCTTCTCGTATTTATGATTTATGCATACAATTAGTTGTATCTCTTTTTTAATTTTGTCATTTCGTTAGTCAAATGCTGTTCAGCTGTTATTAGTGTTCATTGAATCACTGAATCTCTACTTCTTGTAATCGGTATTTACTTCGAAATTATGATAATTTTAACTAAATCCGTTTTGCACAGAGTTGGATGAACACACACACACACACACACACACATATGGATGTAATTTAACATTTATATTTTTATTTATGCTGTTTAATTTGGTTGGGGGGGGTTTCTAATCTCTATTGATTGGAAGTTTGTAACCAGGTGTGCCACCTTAATCACTATGAAATACTCCATCCGTCTCACGTGAGGGTGTACTTTTTGATGCTGCCCAAAAAGAAGAGTTGGGCTTGTACCAAATCCATAAGCGAGAAATGATCAAAGTGGGCTCCAAGCAAGTAAAGGCCCAAGAAAAAGATAGCAATAAAGGCAGCCCAGGTGTATCCTGCTGAAAATTTATCCGGCGACATACCGCCAATATGAGCGGCGAGATATTGATATGAGATAAACGGCGAGATAAAGATGTGGGATGGCGAGAAAATGGGATAAGGCAACAGGATATTTGGTTAGCTGTACCTGGCGAGAGATGGATCCTAGTGGGCGCGACACATAAGGGGCGGCATATAAATATCTACAAAATGGGACCCACTGGATCGGTTTGACATTGGGAAAAGTGATATGTGTCAGAGAAAAAGCGTCACATGCTTTGAGTTTATTCTTGTGATTGATCAATTGAATGATGACACGTGGAATTAGAGGCTAACGGACGCACGAGATAGTCACGTGACAAGGGCATATGCATAGCACGAGGGAAGGGGGTATATATAGGAGGGATCGTCATCCCTACCGAGGTACGTTCACCCACACACGAAACACCTTCCCTCAATTCAGATTTCCCTTGCCAGAAGAAACAGAGACTTATCCTCACGCCGGAAGGGCTTACGTCGGAGCCGCTCCCGGATCAGTTTACGTTTGTTGGTGTGCAGGCGAGAAGAAGGAGCTGGAGATATCAAAATCAGACTACAACGGTTTTGTTGCTGCTGAGGATATTCCTGACAACTTCAATTGGTTCCGTTGCCGGGACCGAGTCTCTTCGTCATATGAAGGTTTACCGGAGGTGGATTAGTAAGTTTTGGGTGCGGTTTGTAGATCTGGAGGTTGGGTGTGTGTTGGGATTAACTTTTTGGTGTTGTATGTAGTTTGAAAGCTGGTTTTCTTATTAAAGTTGGTTGTTGATTATTTTTCTGAGTCGATTACTGTTCATAGTTTTGGTGGATTGAAGTTTTTGTGATTTTGATATTGTTTGGTTGGTTGGATGCAAATTTTTGATTTAGAAGTGTTGGTCTGGTTTGAATTGGATTTGGTGGTGTTTGTGAAGGTTCATTTGAACGTTCGTTTGATTGTGGTGTTTTGGAATTTTTGGTGTTTCTGGGTTTTGATTTTGTTGGAGTTCATTTGATTTTGCTGGGTTCTTGTGTTTTTGAGTTGGTGATTGGGTGAAATTGGTGAAGTTGGATTGGGATTGTGTTTGATAAAGTGCAAGTGGAGGGAGTACATCTGCAAGTTTCTGGGTTTAGATCTGCAAATCTTCATAAGATCTGCATATCTTCAAGTTCGTGTTCATAGCTTTGATTGCTTGGATAGTAAGAAATGGCAAATCCAGAAAAAGGTATAGTTAGTCAGAAGGGAATGACGGGAAGGGCATCTATCCCGCCTATTTCAGTAATGGGGACTATGGGAACAGTTGGAGCGAAAGACATGTCCACCTCGCTGCAGGTTACCCCAGAGGAAAGAGAGCGGGCTACTGGAGACGGGAGAGAAAGATATGTAATGTCACCCCAGCCTGATGATGAGATAGACGCAGAAGTAGAGAGGTTGCAAACCCACAACAACTTGATTTTACAATTACTGGAGAACAATAAGCGACTGATGACCTTGAAGAAGGCCCCTGCTCCTATCCCGCAGGATTTAATGAAGACAACGGCGGAAGGGAATAAGGAAGCAGACAAAGGAATAATTGTGCTGGATGATGGTGAGCGACTTAAAGAGACGGAGCCAGAGAAACATAAGGAGAGTGGGGCGAGATTAGATGGGCCGCAAAAGCGAAAAGCTATTGAGTTCCTGGAGAATGGACGAAAGGTCAAAGTTTATCATCAGCCACATACGTCGCAGGTGTCTTTGTATTATGAGAATGACGAAGATGATACTGCTTCCAATGAAGGAGGATATGAAGACGAGTTGATGGCTTCCAAGGGAGGAGAGAAATTTAAGCGACTTGAGAAGGAGAAGCGGCAGGGACAAGCCGCTTTGGAGAAGAGGATGGATTGAAGAAACAGATGGCAGAGATGGCGAGAAGGTTGGCTGAGTTAGAGAAGGGAAATGTAATTGTTGGCGAGAAAGACTCTTTTGTCGCTCCTTTCACTAAATATATTCAGGAGGCGGAGCCCGCTCCAGAATTTCGTTTGCCCACATTGACTAAATATGCGGGAGTAACCACGGCCAGGACTCATGTGGCGGGATTTGAAGTTACGATGACAATATTGACCAAGGATGACGCATTGCTATGCAAATCTTTTGCTAGTACCCTGGAGCTTCAAGCATTGGATTGGTTTATGCAACAACCTGCAAATTCCATCTTGGGGTATCAAGATTTCAAAAGGAAATTTTTGGCGAGATTTGGGGCTGTGGGGACTCAGCCAGTGGTATTACAAGAATTGATTGGGATTAAGCAGAAAGCGGGAGAGGGTCTGGTAACCTATACCAACAGATTTTTGTTGATTGCTAACCAAATTTCCGAGATAGAGCCCAAGTACGTGATCATGATGTACATGTCCGGCCTGTCATCAGAATCTTTTAAAAGGGAATTGAGGATGAGGTTGCCAGCGACTTTGGGCGAGTTATATGAGCGGGTTAAGGCGTATTGTGGAGGAGAAGACATTGAGGAAGGGACATCTAACACTTCAAAGAAGAGTGTTAAAGATAGAATTGAGTTTGTCAAGGATGAAAATGCGACTCGAGGAGGAGATCGAGGAAATCAAGCTGGCGGCAGAGGTGGAGGCCGTGCTGGAGGTCGCGGGGCAAGGAGAATAGTCAGATTTGCAAGACTGAACGCCAGGCCAAGCGAAATTCTGCGAGCTATGGAGTTGCCGGCGGCATTTGAGATGACGGAAAGAGGAAGAAGAGATCTAAGTCAGTATTGTAATTATCATAGAGATAGAGGGCATGATACTGATGACTGTTACAACTTGAAGAAAGTGATCCAATCAAAGATTGATCGGGGCGAGTTACAAGAGTATGTGATGCCTGAGCAGAACGTGGCAGCCCGCGGAGGAAATGGCGACAGAAATGAAATACTAGTGATTCATGGGCCGGCGAGTATTACTTGTTTGAGTAATCAGATTATGTCTTTGTCGCATACATGTCATATCCCAGTTTATCCGCCAAGTGAAGAAAGAATAATTAGTTTTTCAAGGCGAGAATTGGCCTTAACTCCAAGCCATGGGTGCCAGCCTGTAGTGATTTCAATTGCTTCGGGGAATAGTATTTTACACAGAGTGTTGGTGGATTTAGGAGCAAGTCGCAACATTCTATATTACGAAGCTTTCAAGAAGATGAGATATACTGAGGCCAATCTGGTGCCCTACAAGGAATTTTTGGAGGGATTTACGAATCACACGGTACGGGTTAAGGGAACAATTTCATTGGCAGTGGAGATAGGAGAAGGCGAGATGGTGAGAACCCGCACTGTGGAGTTTATGGTGATTGATTTGGTGTCGCCTTACAACGCCATTGTGGGTATCCCGTTTATGCAGACCTTTGAAATGGTTGTTTCTATCCCGCACCAGCGAGTCAAATTCCCAACTCCAAAAGGAATTGCTTGCTTGAAGAGTGAAGTTAAGGAGGTGATTCAGAAGAAGATTGAGATTCAAACAGCGGCAAGGGCGAGCACAAGTTCACTTTCCACGACTTTGGTGATACGAGATGCGAGAATTAACATGATTACCGACTTAGGGGAGTATGAAGAATGGGAGGAAACAGAAAGCATGATAAATAAGTCGGCAATCATTGTTGTTAGAGAAAAGGCGGAAGAAGAAGTGCCGCGAGAGATGAGTGAAATGCGGGATATTGATGTAGAGGTGGTGGAAGAAAAGTCTGAAGTGAATTTGATGGCACTGGTTACAATGCAAGCCGAGATGGCATGGTCGAGGTCAGCAAAATTTGTTAAAATGAAGGAACCACGTATTGAGGTGATAGTTGATTCGGATAGTGAGGAATGTGAAGAAATTGAGGTAGAAACACCTGAATGTGTGTCGCTTGTTGGGAGCAAAAAGGGTGAGAGCAGCGACAAAGGTGGCAAGAGATGTGTTAATGAAAGGAAGGCGACTGAGATGGTGGTGGATACTCTACAAATGCGAGATGAGCCAGATATTCAGGCCGCGGAAGAGTTGGAAGAAGTAATTATTAATGATGAATATCCTGAGCAAAAAATCAAAATTGGGAAGCAATTGAATAAGGAAGAGCGGGATAGATTGGTCGAATTTTTGCGGGATAGTGTTGATGTGTTTGCCTGGAAGCCAGAAGACATGAGAGGCATAGATGGGAATGTCGCTCTCCATTGTTTGAATGCTGACCCAAATGTGGAGCCCTTCAAGCAGAAGGTGAGATATCTTTCGGCGGAAAAGGAGAAGGCGGTGATTGGAGAGGTAGAGAAGCTGTTAAAGACGGGGATAATAGAAGAGATTACTTACCCAGTCTGGTTAGCTTGCCCAGTTATGGTGCTCAAGGCAAATAAGAGATGGAGGATGTGTATCGATTTTACATACTTGAATACAGCTTGCCCTAAGGATTGTTATCCTTTGCAAAAAATTGATAGATTGGTGGATTCCATTGCTGGGCACAAAGTTTTCAGTTTCATTGATGCGTATTCGGGATACCATCAAATCAAGATGCTTGAGGAGGACAAAGCCAAGACAGCATTTAGAACCCCCATTGGCAACTTTTGTTATAAAATGATGCCTTTTGGTTTAAAGAATGCCGGGGCGACATATCAGAGGATGGTCAATAAGGTGTTCAAGTCGCAAATTGGGAGGAATGTTGAAGCCTATATTGATGATATGGTGATCAAGACCAAGGGGGAGGATCATTTAGTAGATCTCGCAGAAACCTTTGAAAACCTGAGAAAAAATTCAATGAAATTAAATCCCAGTAAGTGTACTTTTGGGGTGACAGCGGGAAAGTTTTTGGGATTTTTGGTAAATCGCCGCGGCATAGAAGCCAATCAGGAGAAAATTCAAGCGTTAATAGATATGAAGTCGCCCAGAACAATTCAGGAGATTCAAAGGTTGAATGGGAGAGTGATAGCATTGGGACGTTTTGTGTCGCGGTCGGCGGAAAAGTGTTTGCCATTTTTCGAAGTGTTGAAGGGGGATCAAAAATTCTCTTGGGATGAGAAATGCGAGGAAGTTTTTCAGAAGGTGAAAGAGTATTTGGGAAAGCCGCCAATTCTGTGTAGTCCTGAAGAAGGTGATCACTTGTATGTGTATCTAGCGGCTTCTGATCTCGCGGTGGCGGCAGTGTTGATAAAAGAAGAGGGCGGCATGCAGAAGCCGGTTTACTATGTATCAAAGGCTTTAAGTGAAGTAGAGGCGAGATATTTCAATGCGAAAAAATTGGCTTATGCCTTGGTGATCGCGACTCGAAAGTTGAGAGCCTATTTTCTATCCCGCTATCGCGGTATTGACCAATGCGCCTTTGAGAAAGATTTTACAGCAGCCAGACTCAGCGGGAAGGCTCTTAAAATGGTCAATTGAGTTAACGGAATTCGACATACAGTATGAGGCGAGAAAGGCCATTAAGGCACAGGCGTTGGCTGATTTTATACTTGAAACATCCTTTACTTATGAGAGAGAGGAGATTGAAACGCCAGGGGTTAAGAAGCGAAAATCCAAGTCGCAGGATCCTGAAGCTGAAGAGGAGCGAGAAAGGCCAGCGGGATGTTGGGAGCTTTATGTGGATGGGTCTTCCGCCAAAGATAAAGGAGGAGCAGGAATATCGCTGAGTTCACCTGAGGAAGATTGTAAATACGAGAAGGCTTTGAGATTCAAATTCAACATGTCAAATAATCAGTCGGAATATGAAGCACTGGTGGCGGGATTGGAATTGTGCAGAGATATTGGGATCAAGCAGGTAATAGCCCACTCTGATTCTCAGTTAATAGTTAACCAGGTGAAGGGCAGATATGGGGTGATGAATCCAACACTGGCAAAGTATTGTGATATGACGAGACAAGTTTTGCAAAACTTCTGTTACTTACTGGGAATTAGTGCAAATAGATAGAGAGAAGAATGAACGGGCCGATATGTTGAGTAAGGCCGCCTGCGACAAAATAGAAGAATTGCCCAAGAAGATTATGGAGGTTGAAGTGGGCGAGAAAGATTGGGTTAGCGAGATGAGGGATTATTTGGAGAAGGAAGAATTGCCCCAAAATGAAGACAGGGCAAAAATTGTTAAAAGAATGTCGCCAAGATTTACCGTGCAGGATGGAATTTTATACCGCAAATCTTTCTCGCGGCCTTTGATGAGGTGTGTGGAGCCAGGTAAAGTCGACGAGGTTTTATTTGAAGTACATGAAGGGGTATGTGGTGGTCATCCAGGAGCAGAACCTTGGCCAATAAAATTATGTTTCATGGGTATTATTGGCCAACGTTGAAGAAGGATGCGGAGGAGTATGTGAGGAGATGCGACCAATGCCAGCGACATGCCAATATCCCAAGACGACCCGCCGCGGAAGCGAGCACTATTGTAGCGGCTTGGCCACTTTAATATGTGGGATTGATCTCATAGGGCCTTCCCAAAGCGAAGGAGGAGCTCAAATGGTTGTGGTAGCTGTGGATTATTTCACAAAGTGGACGGAGGCCAGGGCATTAACTTCCACTACTGAAGACCAGATAATCAGATTTGTAACTGAAGAGATCCTTTGTCGCCACGGAATGCCGCGAGCCATCATCTCTGATCATGGGCCGCAATTCAGGAAAAAGTTTCATGGTTTTTGCTCGAACTTGAATATCAAACATTGGCAGTCTGCGGTTTATAGGCCGCAATGTAATGGACAAGTAGAAGCCGCCAACAAACAAGTCCTGGAAATTTTATGCAAGAATATAGAGAAAAGGGGAGGTGCTTGGTTGGAGGAGTTATCAACGGCATTGTGGTACGTCAGGACGACAGTAAAGGGATCAACAGGCGAGACAGCGTTTGCATTGACTTATGGCTCCGAAGCAATGGCTCCTGCAGAGATGGGTTTGCCTATTCATAGGGTGACCTATTACGACGAAGTAATGAATGGCGACAGAAGGTGCAGCGAGTTAGATTTGTGTGATGAGAAGAGGCTGAGAGCGAGGTTGAGGATGATTAACTATAAACAAAGGATGAAGGCACAGCACGACAAAAGGGTGAACAAAAGGTCGTTCAGTGTCGGAGATTGGGTGCTGAGGAGTCGCGAGATTAAGGGTGCCACGGCGGGATTTGCAAAGTTAGATCCAAAATGGGAGGGTCCCTTTCAGATTGCTAAAGTAGTGCGAGAAGGGACATATCACTTGAAGGAAGAAGGCGACAAAGATGTCCCGAACGCGTGGAGTTTAGATCACCTTAAGCGATATTATCATTGAAGAGATAAGGGTAATTTGCTTATTTAAAATTATTCTTATTAGAATCTTTTGAATAGTAATTCTGATGAATATATGGAGATTTTTACTCATGAATGGAAGTTATGCATGTCTTGAAAATTTTGAATGAAATGAAAGTATGAAATTTTATGACTCAAATTTATCTTGCTTTCGTTAAATCTTGTTTTATGATAATGTTTATATGGTAAGTCGCTAAAAGCAGAAAAAATAAGTCGCTGGGAGTAAAGTTGTCTAAAGACAACTTCACTTTTTTGATGGGAGTATAAGTATATGGTGTTATCTCGCCAAAGACAAGAAGGTAAAAGAGTTTTTGATGAATTATCAAAACAAGCTCGCGAATTACAAGAAAGGCAATAAAAGCAAGCCGCAAAAGTATCATGTGAAAGAAAGTCTGCGGACTATAAAAAAGAAAGTCTACGGACTATAAAAGAGAGTCTACGGACTATAAACATGAAAGTCCCATCTCGCCTGAATGGCATGTATATGGATGCGACTATAAACGAGAAAGTCTAAACCGACTATAAACGAGAAAGTCTATATCGACTATAAACGAGAAAGTGCATCTTGCCTGAATGGCATGTAAAGATGTCGCTAAAGGAAAGAGAAGCACATCTCGCCTTGAATGGCATGGAAAGATGTTGCTAGAGGAAAAGAAAGAATATCTCGCCTGAATGGCATGTAAAGATGTTGCTCAAGGAAAGATGTTGAGGCACAAAAGAAAGAAATTATTCTAAGTAAAAGGTATGAAGAAAACAAGGACGAAATCAGTAAAGACAAAGATCAGCGACAATATAAGCCGCGGCATAGGCATTGTAAGTAAAGTCGCCTAAAGACGACTTCACTTTTTCGATGGGAGTATAAGTATGGGGTACCTGTCATGCAAAACAAAGATTTTTGATGAACTATCAAAACAAAGTAGCAAAGGTGAGATATGACAAGCCAAAGTAGCAAAAGCGAGATATGATAATTAAGCAAGGCATAGAGATAAAGGGGCAAGCTCAAAGGCCGCGAATAAACATTGTTAAAGGCACGCATGCCCAAATAAAAGAAGTAAATTGTTTAGCCATCCTGGCGAGTTACAAAAGTTGTTCAAAAGAAACCAAGTTAATAAAGAAACAGGTTAAGTATCAGGTGCAGAGGATGGAGCTGGTTGGGTAGATCCAGAAGCTGCCAGAGCGAGATTCTTCGCGTCATCCAAAAGCTTGTGTTTATGTTCAAGTAGATCGCTCCACAAAGCAATAGCATTTGGGTCTTGGACAGGAGCGGGATTCCAGGGCGACTTACCCAATAGTGCATCTTCTTCTGCAAGGTCCTTGAGTTTATCGGGGGAGTAGGGGACCATAGGATGACCACGGCGACAAATTTCGCTGAAAATTGGCTCTGAACCCCATTTGGCGAGTCGCTCGATAGTAATGGCGGGTATTTCGGTGGCATCGGCGGCTGCAGCTCGCATAACTTGTAAAGAAGATTGATCACCAATGTCAAGGAGGTCATCTTGAAGTTTAGTGACATCGCTCTTGAGAGAAGTAATCTCAGCGACTTTCCTAGTGACTTCCTCCCGCAGTTTGGCAATCTCACTCTGTAGGAATTGAGTATCAGCGGCATGTGTTTTCTTCATAGCCTCATTCTCGCCTTTAAGCTTAGAGATATCCTCATTAGCAGTGTTGAGCTCATCCTTGCACGAATTCAGATTGAATTGAGAAGAAGTTAAACTTGTTTTCAGAGCATCCCGCTCTTTTTCCAAAGTGGCAATAGTGGCATCTCGCCTTCCGACACGACCACGAAGGGTATCTTTATCTTTTCGCAGAATTTGGTTGGCAATGTCTAACTGCTTTAAATCTTTGGTAAGGCGAGTGTTTTTCTCGCTTATGCCCATTATGGAAGCTCCAATCTAAAGAAAAAAGTTAAGTCAAGAACAAAGATGAACAAGGTCATAAATGATCAAGGAAAGGAAGAGCGACATACCAACGAAAGATGAATCCCGGCCTGGCAAGCGGCATGGTCTACATCCATGTCCGTCACTTGTTGCACCTGGATTGGATCGCTGGCGCGAATCAAAGCGGAGCTACCTATCAGACTCTCCTCAACGCCGAGAGTTTCATTGATCAATCCCTTTAAGCGAGGGACTCTAGCGGCCTCTTTGCTCAGTTCATAGAGCCCTTCGAAGTCGGTGGGCTTCACGAAGTTTTCTTGGAGCCAGCTGGGAGCAGTGAGACCAGTAGGAATATGTGGGTCGCGAGGAGTTGGAGGCGAGTTAGAGACGGTGGTTAAGTCGCAGATTTCTACTTCGCGAGATGAAGGAGGAACATCACCTTGATCGGGTTCAACAGCGTCAGTTTCAGGAGCTGGAGAGTTGGTTTGAATAGAGCCAGAAAGGGGAATATCAGTGGTTTCTTCCGCAGGAGCGTCAACAGTTGGCGGGATGAAAGTTGGCGGGACATTGCCTTAAGTAGATGGAAGGACTTGAGTAATAGCAGGACTTGGCGGGATAATTTCTTGAGCAGAAGGAGCGACTTTGGTTGAAATAGCAGCAACCCTTTTCTGTCGCTTAGAGCGACTGTCAGGATTGGTGGGTTTGGCTCTGGCCTTGGATGAACCTTGAGACTTCTCCAAGGCTATCTCTTCCGCGTCAGTGCCATCGCGAGATAGAGGCAGCGGGAGATTAGCAGGAAGAATAGCAAGAGCGGCATCCCGATCACTGGCCACCCTTTTCCTTCTCTTGTCAGTGTCAAGGTTAGCAATCTGGCGGCTTTCCATTAACTTAGCTCGATGATCTAGAAACAAAGAAAAGGGAAATTGAAAATTAGAACTATTCAAATGTAAGTCAAACCGAAATAAAGAGAAGGTTAAAGAAGAGACATACAAATAACAACATTCATTGCGGGACAATTACGAGTACCCTTGCACGACTGACATTCATGAGCGTATTTGTTGTCTGTATGTCCCTCCCAACCATCAAAATAAGTGTGAACTATTGGAACACGCGGCGAGATAAGTGGCAAGTTGTCCGCAATCCCAACTTGATCAAGCAGTTCCCTATTCCGCAAAATGCCTCTCCAAGAGATGAGAGGTTGGGGTGTATTATCGGGAGATTCCGCGGGAAGGGCAACTAGGGCACGAATGGCGGCACAAAGGGCGTTATCACCAACAACTGAGGCATCACGGGTTTCAACTTGGGGTTTAATGGGTGAAGATCGGCGGGATGAGACCATCCAACGCGGGAAACAATGAAAAGTGGGTCGCTCAACCATTCGTGAACTTTGGCTGGCAAGGGAGTAAGAATTTTGGGACCCCGTTGGTATTGAAGAGAAAGGCGAGTTTCTTCTGTCTCGTCATCAAGTTTGGTGGTTTGCTTGTATCCTTTGAATAGACTGACTAAGGCTGTGACAGTAGGTTCTTTCCTCGAGGCGCGACATATAGTGATAAAACTAGTAATGATCCTTATGGCGTTGGGGTGAATCTCTGTGATCATGGCTTGGGCTTTATAAAGAACTTCACAAAGAAAAGGATCTAAGGGGATTCTAAGGCCCGCCTTAAGCTGAGAAGGAAAAACCACTATGCCGTCCCTCATTTCTCTAAGATTTGCGAGAGATGTGTCTCCTTGGTAATCAGAGATATGGTAAATGGTATGATCTATATTGTAGAGAGTGTGCCAAGAAGTGATGGGGTTAGGTATAAGGGAGCTGGCATCCGGGTTATGAGGAGCGAGAGAAGATCCCGCCTCAGCATGAGCAGGATTGGTGAAGAGGTTACCTTCATTTAAATTTAGATTTTGAACCCCAGTGGGAGGGGGATTGCTGGATGTCCCGGCGGGAGAAGAGGTCACATCATCGGCCATCTCGCTATGTTCACTGGAAGAAGAAAGGACAGATTTATAATGCATCCTACATTTCGAATAAGGGTCAGCGACACAGTGGGATTCAGATGAGTCGCTTAAATTGGGATCATACTTGTCTTTTATAAATCGGACTAATTCTTTGTTAGAAGTAAAAATGTGAGACATAGGGGCTGAAGGGGGAAGAAAGAAGCGGCCTTGGATTTCAAGAGAGTCAATTACTGCGGGATCCACCCAATTTTCAACTAACAACCTAACTATGTCGGCCTTGGACAATCTTGCCCAAGTAGTCCGCAAGCGTCTGTATAAGCCGCCTGTGGCGAGACATCTACCATATTTAACCTGCCTAGCACAGTTCTTGTATCTCGCCATAGTTGAGAATTTGGGAGAAATTGAAGAAACAAAGGGAAAGATGGAATAACTACAGGACTCAAATAGTTGGGGAAAAATGTAAAAATCAAAGACTAAGGGTTTAAAGAATGTGAAGAGTTTGAAAGAAAAATTACATGACAAGGGATGAAGACAGCCGGAAAGAACGAAGAACTGCCGGAGAAGATGAAGAATCGCCGGAATAAAGGGACGAATTTCTTGGAAACAAAGAAGGAGGTTCCAAATCAACTTCAAATCAGTAACCAAAGCACGAAATAGTAGTCAAGAAACAAATTTAGGGAAGAAATCAAGAAATGAACGGTGCAAAAGGAGGAAAGGCTCGTCGGAGTTGAAGGTTTAGGTTGCCGAAAAAAGGGTGATTGATTCAGAAGCAGGAGAGTAAAAAGTGATATTGGGGGATAAAGAGAGGTATTTATATGAGAGAGGAAAAAAGGGATGAATTGATTGATGGGACGGTTGAGGTGAAAATTTAAATTTTCCCTCTCATTATTGGGCACGGTTTTCAAACGACGGCACATCAAGTTTTGGGAACTCTCCAGAAAATTGACACATGTATGGATGGGGATCACCAACGTTCGGGCTTCTTGGAGAAGGAATTATGTGTCGCAGAATATTGAGACAGTGAACATCATGTTTTTGGCTAGACCATAAATGAATCTCGCCTCAAACTTAGGGGCTTCTGATGCTGTCCAAAAATAAGAGTTGGGCTTGAACCAAATCCATAAGCGAGAAATGATCAAAGTGGGCTCCAAGCAAGTAAAGGTCCAAGAAAAAGATAGCAATAAAGGCAGCCCAGGTGTATCCCGCTGAAAAGTTTATCCGGCGACATACCGCCAATATGAGCGGCGAGATATTGATATGAGATGAACGGCGAGATAAAGATGTGGGACGGCGAGAAAATGGGATAAGGCAACAGGATATTTGGTTAGCTGTACCTGGCGAGAGATGGATCCTAGTGGGTGCGACACATAAGGGGCGGCATATAAATATCTACAAAATGGGACCCACTGGATCGGTTTGACATTGGGAAAAGCGATGTGTGTCAGAGAAAAAGCGTCACATGCTTTGAGTTTATTCTTGTGATTGACCAATTGAATGATGACACGTGGAATTAGAGGCTAACGGACGCACGAGATAGTCACGTGACAAGGGCATATGCATAGCACGAGGGAAGGGGGTATATATAGGAGGGATCGTCATCCCTATCGACGTACGTTCACCCACACACACGAAACACCTTCCCTCAATTCAGATTTCCCTTGCCAGAAACAGAGACTTATCCTCACGCCGGAGGGGCTTATGCCGGAGCCACCCCCGGATCAGTTTACGTTTGTTGGTGTGCAGGCGAGAAGAAGAGCCGGAGATATCAAAATCAGACTACAACGGTTTTGTTGCTGCCGAGGAAATTCCTGGCAACATCACTTATTTCCTTTTTCGTCCGTACAACGGGAGTGTATAATTCCCAATATGACAAAGTTTTTATTATTTTATATTCAGTGGACATACTCGCAACAACAATCAACTTACTATTTCTCTCAGTGATTCTCTCTCCTATTTTACTTTTCATACTCACAACACCTATCCCACTATCTCCACTTTTCCTTATTTTATTACTTTTCCTTAATTATTGTGCCCAAAAAATTGGTGCACACTCATGTGGGACGGAGGGAGTATTGAATAGTGTCAACCTAAAATGGAAGATTGTTTCTAAGATACTAATATTTAGAAACTTAATACTCATATGTTGTTTATTGATTGGTTCGAGTTTCTGGTCTTTAAAAGTGATGTTGGCTTAGAGAGTTACTGATTCATCATTGTTACTTTCTTGTAATTATGTCTCAATTTACGCTTGCAATACTATAGATAGTGTGGACACTTAAGGTATTCATGTGTGTGTTCTGCTAAAATGGCCTGAAAAACAGTCTTCCTTGATTCTTGCAAAAAACTGAAAAGGGACTGTTTTGTAGTTGACTGTGTAGTTTATATCAGTTGGATTATTACCTGAAACTACTAGCATGGTATTCATGGTTTGAAGCTGATTTATAATTGAATTCAAAGGGAGTATTTTTTTGGCCATTTGCAGCTTTTGGTGTGCCTTCGCATACTGATTCGAAGATGTGTTTATGAGAACGCCAGTAAAGATGAGATTCAGAAGCTTTTTCCCTCTGAAGTCGAGCCTGAGATACAAAGATTACTGACACTTCTCCTGCAAAAGTTTCACAGAGAGTGGAGAGAAGATATATCAAAGGATCAGGTCCGTAAAATTGCATCATGAGAAATATAATCACCTTGATCATCCCTGAAGGGTAGATGTGCCCAAGTTCTTTTTAACTTCTCTAAATATTTTTTCAGGTCACTTCTCCCAGATTGAAGGCTATGACATGGAACATGGCAAATGAGGAGACAGATTTGGATTCTACGAATCCTCTGGCAGTTATTAATTCGAAGGTAAATGAAACGAATGTGGAACACCAGTTGTCTAAAGAAACATTAGAGACAATGTTGAAGTCTATGTACTCTAGAAGAGATCAGTTGCCTGAGACTGTAAGTATTACATTGAGATTCACTTCTCCATATGAAGTTTTGTTACTGAAGTATATCCTCTTCATTATATCTTATTTTCATCATTTTTATTCAGGGTGAAATATCATAAAGACATATCGCAGGAGACCGATTTAGTTTAGTTCATGTCTCAATTAGAAAGGTATATCCTCTTCTTGTTATTAGTTCCCTGTTTGTTTAACTATACAAGGAATGTTATTACTTCCTGAGAGTTTGGTTTGTTACCAGCTTGAGGCTTTGTGAAATCCATGTTTTGCCCCTTGAAAATGGCTTTAACATCTACTTCTCGCTGCTTTCTAAATTTTCTTTGTGTAAATCAAGGGCTTTAGACCATTATACTCCCTCCCTGCCATGAAAAGGCATTTCGTTTATGCAAAACATGGGGTCCTGTTTATATATTCACGAATAAATTTCCATCCTTCTCCATTTTCTTTATTTAAAAAAAAAAATACATTCTTTCCTTGTGTTTCATCATAATCTTGAAAAAAAATCTTTAGAAAATATGTTGCTTTTATTGCAATTTGAAGAAAGCATATAGAAGTAAAAGTACACCAGAAGTTAGGGGTGTGCATGGTGCAATTCGGCTCGGTTTTAGGGTAAAACCGATACCAAACTGTAATAAATCGGTTTTTAATATTAGAGAACCGTTAGTGTCGGTTTCGGTTCTTTCGGTTTTTCGGTTTGGCTTTACCTCGGTATTCGGTTTTCTTTGTAAACATAAGAACTACCCTGACATTTTTTGGGTGATATTAATAATAATAAAAAATGACACAACAAAGGTAAAGGGAGATTGTTCAAAGCATTTAAAAAAGGGAGAAATTTTTGAATCACAAACAAAATTCATTTTACCACAAAGCCACAAAGAAAAGAACTTTCAACTCTATTAAAACTTAAATAACAAAAGATAAAAGTTTATCTTAATAGCAATGAACACAAGTCATTTGACCAGTGGACAATTAATCTTAAAATGAACTCACACCTAAAGGATAAAACCTTAATTTCTAAAAGTCACTCGAAAACCTGTGCGCATCACCACTTGCACGCTGGAAGTTAGGGTAGAAAAGGGGTGAGAGGAGAAAAGTGACTTAAACAAGAAGAGGAAATAAGAAGTGGAAGTGGGAATGAAACTGGTTAATGAAGTATTTATATTTTCATATACAAAACGTAGTATTATTTCGGTTCGGTTCGGTTCGGCTTAGTTTCTTCACTGGTTCCAAATAGCACCCATGACCCACCGAACCGAACCGTTACCAAAATATCGGTTTCTCTGAAATCTGAAACCGCACACAACGGTTTCGCTCGGTTTCTCAGTTTTTCGGTGATGGCTCGGTTTTTTTGGATCCTTTCGGTTTTTTGCCCACCCCTACCAGAAGTTTTAGTTTTTAGGACTCAAATATAATCACTCGGTATTCAAGATTATTATTTCCATACTGGAGAATGTTTCCTATTACACACACACACACACACACACACAAGAGAGGTACCTAATGCCTCTCAATGATTACTAGTGTCAGGGTGTAACCCAAAGTGCCACATCGGCAATTGAGAAAATAATTGTCAGATATATAAGAGCATCCGCCCACTTCAATAGCACGAGGCCTGTTGGGGGTTACCCTAAAAGGCTAAAACAAATCCATGCTCTTAAGCTGATTATCATTGTGTTGTGTTAGACAGATTTGGTATATGAAGCGACTGTCAAAATGAAATTTTTTTGTCCATTCCTTTGGGACGGAGGGAGTAAGCCATATTGTGTTCACCCATAAAGTCCTTAGTTTGGTAGGTCTTCTCTAACTGTTTTACTCTGTAATATTTAGGTAATCAACTACTCATTTAGTGACTTCAGTCCAAGAGGTGCATCACAATATGTTAAACCATGAAAGTATGAAGATATTCTTGTAGAAGAACATGGAAGAATCAATCTGTTATTATCAATCTGACTTGAGAATACAGAGAGAAAGAATATATACAAAAGTAGAATAACAAATCATCTAGCTGTTCTAACTGACTAACTGAATTGAGAACTAACTAACTAGCTATTTACACATGGGACCCTCTACTATACAATTGTGGCTAGTAACATCCTTATCAACCCCCCCCCCCTCAAGATGGATGGTTGAAAACATTCATTTTGAACAGCAACTGAAGCACTCTATCAGCAGTGATGGATTTGGTAAAGAGATCAGCAGGATTGTCAATAGTAGGAACAAAATGAGTCACCACAACACCTTGAACAATCTTTTCTCTTATTAAGTGGCAATCAATTTCTCTATGCTTAGTTCTTTCATGGAACACTGAATTGATTGCCAACTGTAAAGCTGATTGGTTATCACAGAACAAGGGAACTGGTGTCTGATCTGAAATCCCAAAAACAGATAAGAGAGAGAGTAACCAAGTGATCTCACAGCAGCAATTTGCAAGTGCTCTATACTCTGCTTAAGCAGAAGATCTAGAGACAACTATTTGTTTCTTGCATTTCCAGGATATTAAAAAGGACCCTAGAAACATGCAAAAATCAGAGAGGGATCTTCTTGTAGTAGGGCAACCAGTCCAATCAGAATCTGAATAAGCTTGGAGTTTAAGGGGGGTTGCCTCAAACAGAAGACCTTGACCAGGACTCCCCTTCAGATATCTGATCAATTTGTAGGCTGCATCCAAATGAGGTTCTCGAGGAGATGACAAAAAATTGACTTAGGATATGCACTGGATAAGATAACTCAGGCCTAGTGATGGTGAGGTATACCAGTCTTCCCACAAGCCTCCTATAAATAGTAGGATCCTTAAGTAAATTTCTTTTGTCAGCAGCCAAGGTATGATTAGTTTCCATAGGAATCTTAGCAGGTCTAGCATCTTCTAGTTTAGTATCCTTCAAGATATCAAGAGTGTTCTTTCTTTGATGTAAATAGAGACCCTTCTCAGACCTGGCCACCTCTAAACCAAGAAAATACTTGAGATTCCCCAAATCTTTAATCTTGAATCTAGAATGCAGATGAGCTTTAACTGCTGCTATAGTCAAAGGATCATCACCAGCTATGACTAAGTCATCCACATACACTAGAATAGCAGTGCAATGAGTGGCAATCTTTAGAATGAAGAGAGAGTGGTCAGCATGAGATTGACTGAAACCAAACTCAAGGAGAGCTGTGGAGAACTTGTGGAACCATCGTCTTGGAGCCTGCTTAAGGCCATAAAGAGACTTAAGAAGTTTACAAACAATGGGAGAAGAACCTTGTGGCCGCACAGAACTAGGAATAGATAAGCCAGGAGGAACATCCATAAACACTTCCTCATTCAAGTCTCCATACAAAAATGCATTAGACACATCCATCTGCAATAAAGACCATCCTTTTGAAACTGCTATAGCAAGCATAGTTCTGACTGTGGTCATTTTGGCCACAGGTGCAAAAGTCTCAAAGTAGTCTTGACCTTCTACTTGAGTAAAACCCTTGGCAACTAATTTGGCCTTGTGTTTGTCCAAAGAGCCATCAGAATTGAACTTGGTTTTGTATATCCACTTACAACCAACAGTGTGCTTACCAGGAGGAAGAGATTGGAAACACCAAGTATTATTTGACTCTAGAGCATCAAGTTCAGGCAAGACACCAGTTTGAATCTTTTACAGCTTGAGTATAAGTGGAGAGATCTTTAGGAGTGTAAGAAATGTGCATACAAAAAGAGGAGTATGCAGGAGAAAAATTAGAATAAGTGATGTAATTTGATAGAGTGAGAGTTGTACCTTGTCACAGTAGAAGCTTGATGATTGGTAAAATTAGCAGGTAGCCCAGTGTAATCTCTATATTTGAAAGGGACATGAGACTGTCTGACAGGTCTCTCAGGAACAGGGGAAGTAGAATGACTTTGTTGAACAGGTGTATAATGTGTAGGAGAGGAGACACGAGGGAAAACAGTAGAAATGTCATCATCATATAGCCAAGTAATGTCATGATCAGTGGGAAGAATAGGAGGAGAAGATGTAAAGTCAGAATGAAAAGGAAAATGATGCTCATAAAAGGTAACATCTCTACTATAGAAAATCTTGTGAGAAGATAAGTCATAAAGCTTATAGGCCTTTTTATGAGAAGGATAGCCAATGAATAAGCATTTGATTGCTCTGGAAGAGAACTTGTCTCTATTATGATGAAGAGTAGAAGCAAAAGCAAGACATCCAAAGACTCTTAGATGAGAATAGGCAGGAGGTTTCCCTAGAAGTACTTCATAAGGGGTTTTGTTATGAAGAGCACTGCTAGGCAATTTATTGATTATGTATGTGGCAGTTAAGACACAGTCACCCCAGAACTTTAAGGGTATATTGGATTGAAACCTTAGGGATCTAGCAATTTCCAAGAGGTATCTGTGCTTTCTCTCGGCCTGCCCATTTTGTTGAGGGGTTTCTGTACAAATACTGATTTGAAGAATGCCTAAAGGAGAAAGAATGGAGGAGACAGTTTTTAAGAATTCAGTGCCATTATCAGAGTGAATAACATGAATTTTAGCATTGAATTGAGTATGAATCATATGAATGAATCCCAGTAAGATAGTAAGATGGAAGGGACTTGATCTTTGGATTTCAACAAATAAACCCAAGTGGACCTGGAATAATCATCCACAATAGTCAGAAATGAGGTATTACCATCATGTGTAGTGTGCCTATAGGGGCCCCACACATCACAGTGGATAAGAATGAAAGGAGCAAGACTTTTAGATTGACTAAGAGAAAAAGGAGATCTTGTTTGTCTAGCAAAATGACATGCATCACACAGAAAGTCATTACACTTTTGAGAATGAGTACAATCAATAGATGATAACAATATGAGTTTATGAATTGGTACATGGCCCAATCTAAGGTGCCACAAAGAGATATTCTGAGATTTACTAGAACATACATTTGACATTTTATTGATGCTATTGGAAGGAAAACTTGAGACACTATTGAGAGTGAGTTTGTAGAGATCTCCATGCATTTTACCAATCAGAATGGGCTTCTTCAAGTGACAATCCTGTAGCGTAGTCATTGGGAAAAAATACAAGAGAACAATGACTGTCAGCAGTGAGTTTACTTGTAGAAATGAGATTATAAGAGAAATCAGGAACATAGAGAACATTGAAGAGAGTAATGTGAACAGACAATTTGATTGTGCCTTTGTATGTTATATGAGATTTATGACCATTTGGAAGATGAATGTAAGAGGAAATTGGGACAGGATCAAGTAGAGAGTGAAATGAAAAAGTAATATGGTCTGTGGCTCCAGTGTCCAAGATTCAATCTGATGTATTGGGGAAAATTGAATTCATGCATAGAGGTGTAACAATACTATTATTGACAAGAGTCATACCTGCAGTTCCAGACTCAGAAGAACTGATGGTGGCAGATCCAATATTGAGTAAGGTCATCAGTTGTTGCAGCTGAGATGTAGTGATTCCAGTAGAAGCAGGAGTGATGATGGTGTTTGAATCAGAAGAAGAGACACCTGCATGTGCATTATTGATGTCACAGGATACTGCTGCAACATTGTGACCCTGCATACCAGGGTTGGAACTATTCTTGTTGTATCTGCTTTTGTTGAGTTTTGGCATTCTTGATGGATCTGATTTTGTACCATACAATGGATGCCAATCAAGGTATCCATGTAAGAAGAAACATTTGTCTTTATTATGACTATCTCCATGGCAAAAGTCACAAAAAGAGGGAGTTCTTGGCTTTGCTTTGTAAGTATTAGGTTTGTAACCAGTGCCCCCCTTTACTAAGTAAAGCAGTAGAAGCAGAAGGATCCATCAAAGGGGTGGGAACAGAGATAGATGATTGACCCCTCTGTTGTTCCTCTTGAAGCAACATACCCAGAACCTCATTGACTGTAGGAGTAGGTTTCATCATGAGAATTTGTCCCCTTGTGGCAGTAAAGGAGTCATTGAGCCCCATGAGGAACTGAGTGAGTTTATGAAGCAGCTCAAAGTCTTCTTGTTGTTTAGAGTGACCACAAATACAATTGCAAAGGCATTGACTCAAATGAGTTAGAGCATAATATTCATCCCAAAGAGCCCTAAATTTGGTGTAATAACCAGAGATAGACAAGTGACCTTGTGAAAGAGATGCCAAATCTTTCCTGATCTGAAATATCTTTGGGGCATTGGATTGAGAGTATCATGTTTTCAGATCATCCCACACAAGTTGTGCAGTAGGAAGATAAGCAATGCTGGTAGCAATGTCAGGAGAAACAACATTGCTGATCCATGAAATAACCATACTGTTGCATCTGCTCCAGAGCAGAGCATATTTGGAATTAGGCTTAGGCTTAGGACATAGACCATTGATCATCCCTAGTTTAGTCTTAGATTCAAGAGATAGGATCATCGCACGACTCCATTGAGAGTAATTTGATTCAGTAAGTGCATGAGAAACAAGTTTCATGCCAGGATTATCATTAGGATGAAGAAACAGAGGATGATTGGGGTTTAATTGCAAAATTGAATCAGTAAAATCATACAGAGATCTGGTATGTCATCATGTATTTCATGATCACCAGTGGAAGTAGCGTCATCATTCATATCAGTCGCCATAGAAACGATGATCAGATCAACAAATAGATCAAATTGAGGATGAAAAATTGAATGAAATGATCAAAGCAGAATGCTGAACAGATTAACAGAATCGAATTTGCACAATCACAGAAATTAGGGCAGAAAAATACAAATCGAAGCTCGCAAGAGAGATTTCACATGAAATCAAGTGAAATCAAATCAGAAAAATTGAATCACAGATAGTAACAGAGCACCTGAATATGATCGAGGCATGATAGCGGAAGCAAGGACGAAGATCTACGCTCTGATACCATGTTAAATCATGAAAGTATGAAGATGTTCTTGTAGAAGAACATGGAAGAATCAATCTGTTATTATCAATCTGACTTGAGAATACAGAGAGAAAGAATATATACAAAAGTAGAATAACAAACCATCTAGCTGTTCTAACTGACTAACTGAATTGAGAACTAACTAACTAGCTATTTACACATGGGACCCTCTACTATACAATTGTGGCTAGTAACATCCTTATCACAATAACAAGATTTGTTGGGTGTTGATGAAATTGGATTTTCTTTCTTTCTTCTATGCTGTGTTGTGTAATCTCCTCCCTTTTTAAAAACATGTTACTGATTTTCTACCAAAAAGTGGAATCCTTTCCAAATTGGTAAAGATTAAGCATATGGTAGTATTCCTTGACTTGCTACATAAACCAAGTGTTTCACTGCGAGACTCTCGTTGTTGTTTTTTTCTCTTTTGTAGTTAAAGATTTAACTGCACATAAAAACTATCAACCTTTTCTACTCTTTTGCTTCCTCTGAAACGATTAAGCTAATATTTTCTCTTGTAACTTTTGGTCTCAGGTGAGGTGATGCTGCTTTCGTTTCTCTCATACTGCTCCACAAGCTGGTCGCTTTTATGACTTGTTCGGTATATACATTTTTTATATCATGTGACATGTTTTTGAACTAAAATAAAACGACTACCCTCCTCCCATTCTCTCTCTTTTCCGACATTTTTCCTATTCATCTACTCACTCGAATGAATGAGGACCACCCCAAAATGGAAATATTTTATTTAGTGGGACCCACTCTCACACTCACAACAAATTTTCACTTATTACTCACTAGGCAAAAATCATATTTTTGTAACTAAACTTTTTAACTTTTTTCAAAATGTTCTCATTGATCTATTACTTTTCAAAATGTTGTCACTAAAATTTCACAATTTTCAAAATGTGCTCACTCCGTTAATATATTCGCTAAAAACCTAATGCAATTTCAAACTATGTATGATTGATTTTCTCCAACCATCATTTTTACTATCCAATTGTATCTTCATTTAATGTTTGTCATTCCATTTTAAAATTAAGATTTTTTATTTTGAAAAGTTAACACAATTATTTCTAAAAAAAATAAGTTATCAAAATTATTGTGTTACGAGATTTGTAAAGCTTTTTATTTTTATGTGATAAAAAGGATATTTTCTCAAAAAAATATGATAAAAAATAAATAAATGATATGGATGATTACTTACAAAACGCACAATTGAAGAAAATAAAATAAAGTTATTAATAATTCAATATGTATGAAATAAGATAATTGAGTTGAGAAGTAAATGAAATGAGATAATTACTATTATACTAATTCTCTACCTTTTATTTTGGATGAACAAGTTTAGTTTGAGAATTAATGAGTTTTAAAATGGTATTAATTTTTTTTTTTGTTATTTTCAAAAATTCAAAATAAGAAAATTGAATGACTAAAAAGTGTGATGTGTGTTTTTATTTTTAATAACCGAATATTTTGAAAGCAATAATTGGTAACTTAACTTTTTGGTATCTAATTAGTAATTAACGTAATAATTGACAAACATATACTCCCTCCGTCCCACGTGAATGTGGACTAACTTTTTGGGTGTGGGAATTAAGGAAAAGTGATGTAAAAAAGAGAAAAAGTTAAATGTTGTGAGTATGAAAAATTAAATATGAGAGAGAATGAGTGGGAGGAATAGTGAGGAGAGAGAATGTTGTGAGTGTAAAAGTGAAGTAGGAGAGAGAATGAGTGGGTGGAATAGTGAATATTCTTTGCCATTTTGGGAAGTTTGCATTCACGTGGGACAGACCAAAATAGAAATAAGTTTGCATTCACGTGGGACGGAGGGAGTATTGTTGTATAGGTGGATCAACAAATATGAAAAGAGATAAATTTTCAAATTAAAACAAAAAATATTTAAAATGTGAACAACTTTTGTTGGGAAATATAAATTTTCTCCAATATTTGTTACACGAAGCAGTATTTTTTTATTTTTTAATGCTCAACTATTGATATAAATAGGAACAATTTAGTCTTTAGAAACTAATCACACAGACAACCTCTATAGGACATATGAAATTGAACATCTAACTTTCTTATTATGAGGAGGTTTTAAGGTAGAATAATAAACCCTTATTTAGTTTGGACGAATTGTAAACTATGAGTATATAGAATAATATTAGGGGGATAAAATAGTTACGAAGTTTTGTAGATAAAATTTTAGGTGCAATAATTTTGTTAATATTTTTAATTAGATAATAACAAGTTCACTATCGATCGATGCAACAAATAAAATATCGTCAATTTATTTTGTAAACAAAATTTTATAATTTTTTTGTGCCAATAAATGTAGCATTAAGAGCAAGTAGATAACATGTGCTCTGGTGCACATAGGTATGCATAGGGTAGGGTGGTGATATAAGTTGCTGAATTAAATAATGAAAGCGTGTTTGACTCCTCATAAATAGTTGGCAGTGTTTGTGTTCACACGTGACGCACGTTGGAATTTGATGTTTTTAATATTTGATTGATTCAATGGTTTTCTGAAAACTATGAATTCACTATTTTCCTTCTAGTATACTCCCTCCCACACGGAGAAATTCGCAAAAAAATTGATGACATGAGAATTAAGGAGAAAAATAAAAAAGGTGATGTGTTGTGAGTATAGATGGTTGGGTAAAAGAGAGAAAGTGAAGTAAGTGTGTAATGGTTGTGAGTAGAGACAAGTGGATTTCATTTTCATTTTGAAAAAGTGCAGATTATTGTGGAACGCTTAAAAAGTGTCTTTTTGCATATTATCGTGGGACGAAGGGAGTATATTTCAAGAAAGAAATGATATTTCTAACTTGAAATTTCATTTCGGAAATTGAATGAATCCGATCGTTATTGGATTTGCGATTTTTTTCTCAAATAATTTCATTTTAAAAATATAAATTTAAAATAACTCATATTTGAAACTATTTTTCAAAATGACCAAATTTTTAGAACTCGCTACACGGTGTAGCGAATTTAACATATTACCGTTGTAGCGAGTTTAGTTTAATTAGGGTTAATCTCGTTGGCGTTTAATTGATAATTACAATAACATATGAAACTCGTAATACGGTGTAGCGAGTTCTAAAAAAGAAAAAACACACCGGTCAAGAAAGCTGTGACTGATATCCGTCTTGCAAATAAATCCGATTTTGTACACAACGACCATACACACACTTCTACCTCGATTAAATACATGTATCGACGGCGTACCCTTGGGTCTTTTTACATTTCTTTCCTTCGGCCGAGCCTTTTCTCCTTTCTTTATTTATTATTTTTTTTTTTTTTTTGTGGGGTGTCGATTTGGGAATAATATTATAGTTGCAAGCATGTGTTAAGCACAATTGATCGACTCAAAATGCTTGTATTCTCATGCGGTGATTATGTAACACACTTTGTGTTGAGATTTTGACTCAACAATCGGTCAACACACACCCACAAAATCGGTTAACACTCAAATTGGTCAACACTATTAAGTAGTAATAGTCATTACTGATTAATGCACCTAGGCTTCGTTGATTATCAATTAAACGTCAATTAGATTAATCCTAATTTAACTAACTTAACTAAACTCGCTAAATGGTGTAACGAGTTTCAACGGTAACATGTTGAACTCGATACATCGTGTAACGAGTTTTAAAAAGTTGGTCATTTTGAAAAATAGTTTCAAATGTGAGTTATTTTGAATTATATTTTTAAAATTGAATTATTTGAGAAAAAAATCTCGAATTTGTTGAAGATTTTTATACTTTCCTCTCTCCGTTTTAAAATAATTATTTTATAAATATTAAACTTGCTTTTAATAATATTCTTTCATTTCTAAATTATTTTTTTAAAAAAACAAATATTCTCTTAGTTAAAATTAAAAATAAATTTTATTGAATATTCATCATAATTTTAAACATTTTTTTAACATTTATTTTATGATGGAGTGAGAAGAATCCAAAGTCCGGTTTGGGAAGGAGGAAATACCATTGATATACTAGTCTTACTGACAACTAACTTAGATTGACCTGCCTCTTAATAATAATTAATACTAATAATTAAGAGAGCCGTCAATTTGGAATGGTTCCATTGATATGTTATGTTTCGTCGTATAAATAGGATGGGATTAGATAGTATAATCTAAGCACGCATAAACGGGGGCTATTCGGGACATTTCTTTTGAGACACGGGACAATATGAGACGGGACCGAATGAGATGGGACGTGACGTCCAACTTTTTTTATATACTTACTATTTTTTAATTATGTTTAACCCCTAAGCCAAAATGCTGAGCATTATAAAGCTCAACAAAAAGATCATTATGTTGTATATATGACTCGAATATGGGTAAGGAATCAGTAGGTTAGGCACATCAAAAGATGTTATCTTTAAGGTATTTAATTCGTCCCACTATGATGTAATGGTCTCAACGAATTTCACCTCCAAGATACAAAACATACGCACTCTTATTCAAAGTTACACTCCTTTGAATAAATAGGGAACAATAATCGAAGCTTTTAATTGTTTGACTCGAATGATTGGATTGATAAGAAGAAAGACTCAGGAAGTAATTGTGTTCAATATATTTTCTATATCTTTTTCGGAAGAGGCAACTCTATTTATAGAGTTTGTGTTGTGGTCTTGAACAAACACAACTTATCCTAACTGGTGCCTCAGCATACACGACCGGGTCACTAAATTTTGCACAGCCGCTCCATGCTTGCACGGGCGGGTCACTCAAAACTTTAAACCGTACTTGACATTTTCCCATAATAAAGGGAAGCTCAAGCAAGCTCATAGGAACTCTTCAAACTTAGCTATTATATACCAAGTTTAGCTCCACAAGTTTTATTAGTAATCTCATGTGGGATAAAGAAAACACAAGAAGACAAGAAATAAAAAACAAGACTTTTATACCATGAATGAAAGGTTGCTTTACAAACTCAATATGAGAGAAGACCAAGTATTATATGTGAATACTACTACATATAACAATCTCCCACTTATTTACATATAATAACACAAGACAATTACAGCTTCTTTACATAACGAATACCCATTAAGTGGACGAGCCTTAAACTTTATGGTTGAATGTGAAACTTTAGGGAGACATATCCTCGTCATGTATGATTTCATGTTCCTTTTAATCTTGACAGCACCTTGTAGTTGGGCCTTACTTAATCCTGGTTTTCACAAGTACTCTAGGAATTTTATCGGAGTAATTCATAAGAAGCGGCCTCTCACTTCTTTACTTGTATAGGTAGACTTATCGAGAATGTCCACAACGCATTCTACGAAAGGTATAAGTCTATTAAGGATTTTGAATCCATCCTAATCTTGTTGTGATAATGAAAGTTCATAGGTCAGATATGAAACTTTCGAATAGTGACACCCCCACTATTTTTAAGTTATTCACTCGAAATGTATCAAAGTTTTCATTTCACCAATGTCTAATATTGAATTTCCTTTTAACTTTAAACATAAGGTGACAAATCTATAACTTGTACCTTAAGATAAAGTTGGTTTCAATTAAGACATTGTTTCGACCGATAACAGTCCCATATCTCTCATGACCTTTGTAATTTTATCCCCTGATAAAGATTTTGTTAGTGGATCAGCTAACATCTGATTTGTAGGAAGATACTCAAGTGTTATCTTTCCCTTTTTAACCATATCTCTAATATGATTATATCTCATAGCAATGTGTTTGCTATGATTTGATATTCTCTCATTCTTTGTATTGAATATGGCAGCTTGATTATCACAATACAAAGTTGTGGTTCCTTTCTTAGAATCAATAAATGGTATGGTTCTCAGAAATCTTCTAAACCATATTAAATCTTTACTAGCCATTGACATGGCTATGTACTCAGATTCCATAGAAGACAAAGCAAAACATGTTTGTCTTTTTGAAGACCAAGCAATTATGGCTCCTCCAATGGTAAATAACTAACCACTCGTTGATTTGGAGTTGGTTACATCTGATGCCCAATTTGCATCACTATAACATTCAAGTATAGGTTAATTACACTTGTAATGTAAGCCATACTTTATTGTGAATTTTAAGTACCTTAGTACTCTTTTTAGTTCCGTCCAATGTTCTTCACTTGGATTACTTGTAAATCTACTAAGTATGCCAATTGCACATGCAATATCAGGTCTTGTATGATTAACCACATACATTATGCTACCAATTATCTTGACATATTCTCCTTAATTTACGGCCTCACCTTTATTTGGAATTAACTTCATATGAGGGTTAATAGGACTTTTACTTATTTTGTAATCAAAATAATTAAACTTCTTTAATATTTTCTCAATGTAATGAGATTGAGTTAAATATGTAAGTTTTGTCCTTTTTGATCACCTTAACCCCTAAAATGTCATCTATGGGACCTAAGTCCTTCATGTCAAACACTTGATTTAAATAGTTCTTTGTTTCATTTATACAATTAATATCAGAACCAAATATTAGCAAGTCATCAACATATAAAGTTATAACAAATTTATAGTTAAGAGTAACTTTAGTAAAAACACAACTTTCTACTTTACTACTCTTAAAATCAAACTTTCGAATTTCTTGCTTAAACTTCTTGTACCATTGAATTGGTACTTGTTTAAGTTCATATAGAGATTTCTTTAATTTATACTCCCTCCGTCCCGGCCGACTTAGGATTTTTTGCCATTTTGGGCGTCCCACCCGACTTAGGACGGCCCAAAATGGAAACCTTAAATCACTATTCTCTTCACTCATTCTCTCTCCTACATTATTTTAATACTCACAACACCATTATAATTTACTATTCCCTCCACTCATTCTCTCTCCTATTTTTAAATTACACTCACAACATTTACCTTTTCCTTAATCCCCGTGCCATTTCAAAAAATCCTAATTCGGCCGGGACGGAGAGAGTATACTTTATGTTCTTCTCCTTTAGAGATATAACCCACGGGTTGTTGTATGTAAATCTCTTCATCTAAATCTCCATTTAAGAATGCTGTTTTAACATACATTTGATGAACCTCTTGTCCATAGACGGATGCTATAGCAAACGTAGTTCTAATTGATGTAAATTTAGTGACCGGTGAAAATGTTTCGAAATAGTCAATTTCTTCTTTTTGACTATAACCTTTGGCTACTAATCTTGCCTTGTACTTATCAATAGTACCATTAGTTTTGAATTTCTTTTTCAAAATCCACTTACAACCAATAGGTTTAGTATTAGGAGGAGGATTGACTAGAGTCCATGTTTCATTATCAAGTATAGATTTGATTTCATCATCCATGGCTCTTTTCCACAAGTCTGAATCAGACATAGACATAGCTTCTTGAAAAGTTTTAGGATCCTCTTCTAACATATATGTAAACATGCCAGGACCAAGGTTCTTTTCAATTCTTTGTCTTTTGCTTCTCCTTAACTCAACTATTTCATCATTTTTATTGTTGTCAAAATTTTCATCATTAGCGATGGTATCACCACTATCATGTGAACTTGATGCATTTTCTACTTCAAGTTCTTTTGACAATTCATGGTTTATATCTACCTTGTCTACACTTTTTATGTAACGACCCCAACCCTAGGCACTAATTTTAAATATTATATTATATGCTTTTAATATTTACGTTAGTTTTATGTGTTCAATCATGTCTTTAAATTCTTAAATTAAGATAAATTGGGTGAGTAGTAAGATTAGAATCTTTTGAGAACTTATTGGATATTTAATAAAGAAATTAGGGGAAATAATAAAAAAATGGAAAAATGATAAATAGTACAAGAAGGTAAATGGGTAGGATGAATTATTTGAGTAAAGGTTAGTTTTAAATTTTAAAATGAAAGCCTTAGTTTAATTGTTGTGGAAGGGGGGCCAAATTGTTTTACCTTCTCCTAGGCTTGACAAGTGCCTCCCCCATACTCCCTCCTTGACCGGCCCCTCCCCTCTCCATCATCCTCCTCTTACTCTCCTTCTCCCTCCTTCATTCATTCTTACTTCCCTAGAGAAACTAAGAAACCTCCTTGGAAGCTCCCTTCTTCCAAGCTTGAGTCCAAGACATTTCTTCACCAAAAATCAAGTCTAAGAGCACCATTGAAGTTGGATCATCTAGGAGAATCCATCTAGCTAGAAAGATCAACCTCCCATTACAAACCCTAAGGTGAGTTGTTATGACCTCCTTTCATTTATGTGCTCATGAACTATCTATTGTTGTTCTTGGTGTTGTGATTGTTGTTATATGTTTTGGAAATCTTCTTGGAGTTAGAAAATGGATTAATGACTTAAAAAGATGTTGTGGGTCATGGGAGTTAATTTAGATTTAAGGGAATGGGTGAAATTTGATTGGAAAGTTAGAATTTATTTGAAATGGTGAAATGGGTGGAATTTGTAGTGATAATCCATCTAGGGTTACTTGAGTTTGGGTTTACATGTTTATATGGGACTTGGTAAGATGGAAGTATTCTTTGGTGCTCTTGACTTAAGCTTAGTTAGAAGAATGGAAACCTAGGCTTCAAAGGGATAAAAAAATCTGGAAATGGGCTGCTGGGGGCTTGGGCGGTCGCCCATGGGCGACCGCCCATCATGGCAGGAATTCACTTTGGCCTTAAAACTCACTTGGGCGATCGCCCAAGTGGTGAGGGCGGTCGCCCATAGTGGCAGAAACCATAATTACCTTTGAAGTCCACTTGGGCGGTCGCCCAAGTGGTTAGGGCGGTCGCCCATACCCCTGAACCAAACTTTTTCAAATTAAATAAGAATTGTTTAGTAAGTTGTTTGACCTCTTATAAATGGTGACTCCCACCCAATATAAATTAGTAGAACCTAATCAACCCGGATACGAATTGATCCTCTTTAACCTGAGTTAGAGTAGGATACTTTGGCTTGGCCATGACGCCTTATTTGGTCGAAATGGAATTGTGGGAGTAGTTAAATATTGTTCGGAAAGTGGTCCAAACTTGGGAAGTAGGTCTTGCACTTTCATTAAGATTATTCAAGGTTAAGTAATGACTTCGTAGGTTTGGTTTATGGTACTTGGTGACTTTACTTGTTCCCCTATCCTTGGTGATTAGTTAGAAATAGCGTAGAAACCATAAGTTTCACTATTTCGTTAATGGAAGATGAGCATGTATCGCCTTGTGGCATTATTATCCCAATTTGTGGAATTATTGAATTTGGTGTATACCTTAATATCCTAAGTATGGATTATTTGGCAAGTTGTTGTGTTGTATCCGGTGTGGATTAATTGGTACATGATTGTATTGTATCCCGGTGTGGATTATGTGGTTATATTGTTACCTTAATTGAGTTCATATGCATTGATGATATTATGCATTGTGTATTACATGAATTGTTGCACTATGGTACTGTTTAGCATGAGTATACATTACCATGTTGTTATATTATTATCCCTTTTTGTGGATTTCTTCAAGTGTCTATTATGTGCTTGAACGTGTGTACATTCAGGGGGTATAATGAAATTCAATCAATTACTGATTTGTTCTATAAGTGATTGAAGGTTCATTATACCTGTGACCTTACCCCTCTCGTGCCACAGAGTGGGCGTGCAAGCTTCGTATTGACCCAAAAGGCTTTACATACCGCTGCGATTGGCGATTAGGGGAATGCTTCGTATTAAGCCTAAAGCTTTACGATTAGCGATATTATTTTGGATACTCTATTATAGGTATCTTTTCTTATATGGATCTACGGGGTATGAGTCCTATAAGAGGTGAATGTCTTGGAGGCAATTCACCAAAGAGTGAGTTTTACTCCCACGTTGTACGACTTATTGTTCGAGACGGGAAAGGTAAAATGAGGTAACGTAATGTGTTTACCGTTTTCATAATGTATTATGTGCTACCATGCTATGTGTTGCACTTTGTTTGGCATCTTCTGCATTCATAATAGCTCATTGAGATTTATTCTCACCCCTCTCCCTTCTTGTTTTAGATTCCGAGACAGGTGACCCGAACCAGTGAGGCTGGGGATATCATTGTGGACTTTTACGTTTGGGGGCTTGTCAGGTTAAGTATAGGAGGTGGTTATTAGGAGTATTTATTTAGTATTCCTCTTTCACAAGTTGTATGGGAAACTCTTTGTTAAACAATGTTATTTAGGGTTTTCAATGTAATTGATCATATTACGGTTTATTAAAGTTGTGGTTGTATTTCCTCTAAGTAGAGATATTACCAATTTATTTTCTTTGGAAGTTTGAAAAGTGGTTTTCTTTTAAAGGCAAATAAATGTTTTAAAAATTTAGATGGATTTTCTTAGTTTGAGCTCCTCTAGCGCGGGACACGCGTTAGGTCTCGGGTTGGGGTGCTCACAGTTGGTATCAGAGCTTAGTTAGAGGTCAAGGGTAGATGTCTAAACTAAGGGGAATGTGTGGAAATTGACGCCGAGTGTTTAATGCGGGAGTTCGTTCTAATGGCCTAAGCAAGGATGATCGGCGGAAGGTTCTAGAAATTGAAGAAGATATGAGTAGAGGTGGAATTCAGAATGAAGAGATGACGAAATTATTCAGGATGTTTGTACAGAATATGGAGACTAGAGGATCAGTTCCGAATCAACCCGAGGGATGTCAAAGTGATGGATGGGAAAGGTTTGTGAAGATGAATCCACCGAGTTTTAATGGATATCCAGGATCCGTTAAAGGCGAAAAATGGTTAGAGAAAATGAACAAAATCTTCGAGGTTATGGGGAGTCGCAATGAAGAGAAAGTTAGGTATGCCGTTTTCAAGCTTGAAGGTCCAAATGATCGGTGGTGGCGAAGTTGAAGGAAAGTTGGGAGCGGGATCATACGCCCAGATTTGGGATAATTTCACTCGGCGGTTCGAGGATTATTTCATTCTAATGGTTACAAGGGATAGGAAGGAGATTGAATTCTTAGGACTAAAACAAGGGAACATGACGGTGAATCGGTATTCGATCGGGTTTGAGGAATTAGCTAGGTCGCCCTCATTTGGTATCACATGAAGTAAGAAGAGTTCTTAGGTTTGTAACGGGTTTGAGGATTGAGTTTAGGGGAAATTAATGATTGATAGCTTCACCGATTATCAGACTGACCTTAGATAGAGCATATGAGATCGAGAATAGCATTGAGAAAAATGGTGGAAGATCGGAAGGTGGGATTAGAAATAAACCAAGGTATCTAGGACAAGGACCCCAAAATCACTAGAGGACAACCAAGGACTTCAGCTTCAGGGAATAAGAGAGGGGAACTTGTGGTAGCTTCCTCGTCTAGGCCAATACCCAAACTATATGGGATGATATGTGAGTATTGCAAGAAGAAGGGTCATTCTGAAGATAAGTGTTGGAGTAAGCAAGGGAAATGCTTGAAGTGTGGAGAGATGGGGCATTTTAGGAGGAATTGCCCAAGGTTTCGACAGGAGCGAGCTTCAGGCAGCAGTCAGCAAGGTGGACGGCAAAGAGGTGGTACCAAAAGAGATAACGAAGGGGAACCGAAAGAGAGGGTCTGTGGTCGAGTGTGTGTTTCGGGTCCAGGAGAGATGGATCCCTCCGAGGTCACTAGAGGTAAATTCCCTGTCTCAGAAGTTAGGGGTCATATTTTATAGATCCTGTTTCATATCATTATGTGTGGCATAGTGTTTTATTTCTATGTGTCATACATTGTTGAAATTTTGTTTTATTGTTAGAGGATTCTGCTCTTATGAGAGGATACCTCGAACCTTCTTTGGTTTACCACGATGTTGAAATGGTTATGGCTGAGCATGTATTGCCAGTTGATTTGGTGTGATTATTAGTTATGATTTTGAGATATACTTGACCGGGAGGGTTAAGTAGTTGTTGTATATTAGTAGGCTATCATAATAAGTGAGTCTCCTTTTTCCATGCCTAAATTACTTATATTGGTATTTGATATAGGTAAACCTTAATGTGAAATTCTTGATTATATATGGGTATTTAAGGTGAAAATTTTGCATTAAGATGTGAAGGGTAATTAGTATATGTTAGACTTGCATAAGAAGTCTTTTCAAAAATTGTATGTGCTAATTGTGAGTAAAGGGTAAATGTGCTCCCGTCGGTATATTTCATGTGTTGGTTCTGAGTATGATAAACAAAATTTTAAAACCTTATTTTGATGGCTTTAGGGTAATTCGAATTGATGATCTTGTTGTTAATTAAAGTTCCGGAAGGATCATTTGAGAGTCGGGTTAATGATTCCTTGTGAGGAATCCCTGTATGCAAAATTTGGTTAGTATGAGTTGGCTCGAGAGGATTGCAAATTTTGGGTTCTATAGTCTTAAACTCGGATGTTATCAAGGATCTTGTGAGGATTGAGTCCGTGATCTTTGAGTCGGCAAGTGCTACCGAATAAAATTTAAGGAACTCTTAAGAATTGTAAAGTCGTTGCTTTGATTGACTCTAAAGGACGTATAAATGGTGTAGGATGTAATAAGGATGAATCATATTGTTAGTAATGGAGAATAGGTTGGCGTCGGACCCGATCCTTACCTTACCTAGTGGATGTGAGGATCTTGTGGAATTTTAAGTGTGTATTAAAGGAAGATCAGGGTGTAGTGTTATACAAAAA
Source organism: Adenophora triphylla var. japonica (assembly GCA_022495995.1). NCBI lineage: Eukaryota > Viridiplantae > Streptophyta > Magnoliopsida > Asterales > Campanulaceae > Adenophora > Adenophora triphylla. Next base: position 74,327 of record JAFEMH010001448.1, read on the forward strand.
AAAAAAAAAAAAAAAAAAAAAAGAAAGTGGCAGCATATGCCTTGAGGAATTCAACTTAGATAAGTGAGATTTTCTTATCCTCTACTCGGGAGTAGCTACACTTGTATTGCGTTATTTAAGTAGGAACCTTATCTTTTTGAAGCTTCCTTTGAGAGTTGTACTGATCCTAAGAGTTGGAGGATTAAGTTAGTCGAAAGGAAGAGATTTGAAGACTACCCAAATTCTTGAGGAATAGGTTAGGTTGTGTGACGGATTTCCTTTCCACTTGAGAAGTTTAATTAACCTTAGCGAGTTTGCGTGTAATAGCAGTTATTATTCTAGCATTGAGATAAAGCGTATGAGGCGTGGTTCAGGAAGATATTTCGATCTCCCATTTGTTGGGGTGAAATAAGTGAAGCTAGGCCTAAGGTAATTTAGCGCCAAAGTTTGTTAATCCATTTGAAGTTTTAGAAAATGTTGGTGAGTTGACTTATAGACCGACTTGGGGCGGCTTATAGAGTAATTGAAGTTTTAAATGTAATATCGTAATGTATTGGGTAACATAAGATGTAATACTTTTCATTTAAATATACTTTCTTTGAGGTCGTGAAAATTCGGGTTAGCGATAATGGTATGGTATTCTCGGAGTATTAAGTTGTTATATCACATTATTAATGAAATTAGAATCTTGGAAAGAATCATAGCATTGATGAGACTAATTGGGAATTGAAGTCTTAGAGTATTTAAGTTGTGAAAATGTATAGTAGAATCATGCCTTTGAGAAGTCTAATTGAAAATGTTAAGTTAGAATGTGTGAAAGGTAACCTTTGCTATTTGAACCTTAGGGTAAGTGACAGTCAAATTCGGGACGAATTTTCTTTAAGGGGGAGTGAGTGTAACGACCCCAACCCTAGGCACTAATTTTAAATATTATATTATATGCTTTTAATATTTACGTTAGTTTTATGTGTTCAATCATGTCTTTAAATTCTTAAATTAAGATAAATTGGGTGAGTAGTAAGATTAGAATCTTTTGAGAACTTATTGGATATTTAATAAAGAAATTAGGGGAAATAATAAAAAAATGGAAAAATGATAAATAGTACAAGAAGGTAAATGCGTAGGATGAATTATTTGAGTAAAGGTTAGTTTTAAATTTTAAAATGAAAGCCTTAGTTTAATTGTTGTGGGAGGGGGGCCAAATTGTTTTACCTTCTCCTAGGCTTGACAAGTGCCTCCCCCATACTCCCTCCTTGACCGGCCCCTCCCCTCTCCATCATCCTCCTCTTACTCTCCTTCTCCCTCCTTCATTCATTCTTACTTCCCTAGAGAAACTAAGAAACATCCTTGGAAGCTCCCTTCTTCCAAGCTTGGGTCCAAGACATTTCTTCACCAAAAATCAAGTCTAAGAGCACCATTGAAGTTGGATCATCTAGGAGAATCCATCTAGCTAGAAAGATCAACCTCCCATTACAAACCCTAAGGTGAGTTGTTATGACCTCCTTTCATTTATGTGCTCATGAACTATCTATTGTTGTTCTTGGTGTTGTGATTGTTGTTATATGTTTTGGAAATCTTCTTGGAGTTAGAAAATGGATTAATGACTTAAAAAGATGTTGTGGGTCATGGGAGTTAATTTAGATTTAAGAGAATGGGTGGAATTTGATTGGAAAGTTAGAATTTATTTGAAATGGTGAAATGGGTGGAATTTGTAGTGATAATCCATCTAGGGTTACTTGAGTTTGGGTTTACATGTTTATATGGGACTTGGTAAGATTGAAGTATTCTTTGGTGCTCTTGACTTAAGCTTAGTTAGAAGAATGGAAACCTAGGCTTCAAAGGGGTAAAAATCTGGAAATGGGCCTGCTGGGGGCTTGGGCGGTCGCCCGTGGGGGCTTGGGCGGCCGCCCGTCATGGCAGAATTCACTTTGGCCTTAAAACTCACTTGGGCGGTCGCCCAAGTGGTGAGGCGGTCGCCCATAGTGGCGAAACCATAATTACCTTTGAAGTCCACTTGGGCGGTCGCCCAGTGGTTAGGGCGATCGCCCATACCCCGAACCAAACTTTTTCAAATTAAATAAGAATTGTTTAGTAAGTTGTTTGACCTCTTATAAATGGTGACTCCCACCCAATATAAATTAGTAGAACCTAATCAACCCGGATACGAATTGATCCTCTTTAACCTGAGTTAGAGTAGGATACTTTGGCTTGGCCATGACGCCTTATTTGGTCGAAATGGAATTGTGGGAGTAGTTAAATATTGTTCGGAAAGTGGTCCAAACTTGGGAAGTAGGTCTTGCACTTTCATTAAGATTATTCAAGGTTAAGTAATGACTTCGTAGGTTTGGTTTATGGTACTTGGTGACTTTACTTGTTCCCCCTTGGTGATTAGTTAGAAATAGCGTAGAAACCATAAGTTTCACTATTTCGTTAATGGAAGATGAGCATGTATCGCCTTGTGGCATTATTATCCCAATTTGTGGAATTATTGAATTTGGTGTATACCTTAATATCCTAAGTATGGATTATTTGGCAAGTTGTTGTGTTGTATCCCGGTGTGGATTAATTGGTACATGATTGTATTGTATCCCGGTGTGGATTATGTGGTTATATTGTTACCTTAATTGAGTTCATATGCATTGATGATATTATGCATTGTGTATTACATGAATTGTTGCACTATGGTACTTGTTTAGCATGAGTATACATTACCGTATGTTGTTATATTATTATCCCTTTTTGTGGATTTCTTCAAGTGTCTATTATGTGCTTGAACGTGTGTACATTCAGGGGGTATAATGAAATTCAATCAATTACTGATTTGTTCTATAAGTGATTGAAGGTTCATTATACCTGTGACCTTACCCCTCTGTGGCCACAGAGTGGGCGTGCAAGCTTCTGTATTGACCCAAACGGCTTTACATGCTGCTGCGATTGGCGATTAGGGGGAATGCTTACGTATTAAGCCTAAAGCTTTACAGATTAGCGATATTATTTTGGATACTCTATTATAGGTATCTTTTCTTATATGGATCTCGGGGTATGAGTCCTATAAGAGGTGAATGTCTTTGGAGGCAATTCACCAAAGAGTGGAGTTTTACTCCCACGTTGTACGACTTATTGTTCGAGACGGGAAAGGTAAAATGAGGTAACGTAATGTGTTTACCGTTTTCATAATGTATTATGTGCTACCATGCTATGTGTTGCACTTTGTTTGGCATCTTGCTGCATTCATAATAGCTCATTGAGATTTATTCTCACCCCTCTCCCTTTACTGTTTTAGATTCCGAGACAGGTGACCCGAACCAGTGAGGCCGGGGATATCATTGTGGACTTTTACTTTTGGGGGCTTGTCAGGTTAAGTATAGGAGTTGGTTATTAGGAGTATTTATTTAGTATTCCTCTTTCACAAGTTGTATGGGAAACTCTTTGTTAAACAATGTTATTTAGGGTTTTCAATGTAATTGATCATATTACGGTTTATTAAAGTTGTGGTTGTATTTCCTCTAAGTAGAGATATTACCAATTTATTTTCTTTGGAAGTTTGAAAAGTGGTTTTCTTTTAAAGGCAAATAAATGTTTTAAAAATTTAGATGGATTTTCTTAGTTTGAGCTCCTCTAGCGCGGGACACGCGTTAGGTCTCGGGTTGGGGTGCTCACATTTTATGTTTAAATGTTCATAAAAAATAGCATGCGTAGCTTCAAACACACGATTGCCATTAATTCTCATAAATCTATATGTTTTGCTTATTGAAGAATAACCAATAAATATAAATTTCACAGCTTTGCTCCCGAGTTTATTTCTTTTCAAAGTTGCACCTAAAACATATGCAATACAACCCCATATCTTTAAATGTGAAATATTAGGCTTACGCCCATTAAATAATTCGTATAGAGTTTTCATATGTTTATTCACAATTCTATTACAAATGTAAATAGAACTTAATAGTGCCTCTCCCCAATAGCTCATTGGTAATTTTGAATGTATAATCATGGCACTAACCATCTCCATTAAGAATCGATTTTTTCTCTCGGCCACTCCATTTTTATGGTGGAGTATTAGGTGCTGAAGATTTCCTAACAATTCCATTTTGGTGACAAAATGAAATTATCTCGTTTGGGAAATATTCACCACCTCTATCCGATCTTAATCATTTTATCCTTAGATTGGTTTTATTTTCAACTTCGGCTTTGAAAATTTTAAACTTGTCAAAAGCTTCATCTTTTGTTCTAAGTAAATACACATATACAAACTTAGAAAAGTCATTAATGAACGTAATAAAATAACGTTTTCCATCTCTAGTCAAATACTCTTTGTTGTCACAAATATCGGTATGAATTAACTCAAGTAACCTAGGTGATCTTACTACACTTTTAAAAGATGTTTTAGTCAACTTAGATTGAGCGCAACATTCACAATTATTCATAGAATAAATAGTCAAAGATTTTGGAATATATTCATATTTAATCATACGACTCATTGCATTCATACCAATATGTCCTAATCTAGAATGTCAACAATCATGATTTTCAACATTAAAATTAGAATCAACAAAGTAAGCAGAACTGGTAATTTTATTATCAATGCTCAATAAATACATTTTGTCTTTAATGTAGCCCTTTCCAACAAACTTCCCATTTTTAGTGATATTCACTTGTTGGGCGCGGAAGATTACCTTAAAGCTATTTTCGTCCAATTTAGGGATGGATACAAGATTATTCCTCATAGAGGGAATATGATACACATTTTTCAAAGTAAGTGTCTTTCCATGAGTGAGGGGGAGAATAATGATCCCTATGCCCAAGACCTCGCTTGTAGAAGCATTTCCCATATAAACAGCTTTCGGCTCTTTCACTTCTTCATATGTTTTGAACAAGCTTCGATTTGGAGTTACATGACATGTAGCCCCTGAATCAATCCACCAATCTGAGTCGACATTGTTGACTAGACAGATTTCGAAAAGCATGCTAATGAAGTTGATCTCAACTACATTTGCTTGTTCATTTTTCTGTTGCCCATTGTGGTAATAGCAGTCCTTAGCCAAATGGTTTGTTTTTCCACAAACATAACAAGAAATCTTCTGCTTTTTCTTAGCTTTACCCTTTCCATCATTTTTAAAGTTGTTTTTCAGTTTGAATTTTCCTTGGTTTCCCTTGGAAGTTTCGACAATATTTTTATTTTCCACATAGTTTACACCATCAATCCTCTCAGAAATTGAGCCATCACGTTTGAGACTTTCAGTCTCAATTTGGATGCCTTAAAGAAGTTCATCTAAAGAGATGGTCTTTTTCTTATGCTTCAATTTCTTTTGGTAATCTTTCCAAAAAGGTGGAAGTTTACCAACGATGGTTGAAACTTGGAATGTCTCATAAATAGGTTCATCCGCATCGGCACATTCGATGGCTATGTCATTGAGTTCGTTCACTTGATCAATGACAGGCCTCGAATCTACCATCTTGTATTCAACAAATTTATTGACAAAAAAATATTTATTACCAACATCTTCATTGACGTACCTTCGTTTGATTGCAAACCAAACTTCAACGGCGGTCTTGTGTATTTGGAACACGTTGAACAACGTGTTGTTTAATGCTTGCAGAATGGTGAATCGGCAAATGAAGTCATCTGATTTCCATTTCTTCACTTTTTCCGCATCCTCGATTTTCTGTGCCTGAGTGTTGCTTTATCATTTTCATTTTTCTTTGGACAAGAATCACATAGCACATAGAATACCTTTGCAATGGTGAGAAGGTATTCCATCTTCAAGCTCCAGCGCTTGTAGTTCAGCCCATTTAGCCTCTCTAACTTATCTGCTTCGGGAAGTTGTCCCTTTATCAAAACTGACTCCATCTATACGAAAATTTAAATACCTTAAAATTGTTGTATATATGACTCGAATGTGGGTAAGGAATCAGTAGGTTAGGCACACCAAAAGATGTTATCTTTAAGGTATTTAATTCGTCCCACTATGATGTAATGGTTTCAACTTTCACCTCCAGGATACAAAACCTACTCACTCTTATTCAAAGTTACACTCCTTTGAATAACTAGGGAACAATAAGCGAAGCTTTTAATTGTTTGACTCGAAGGATTGGATTGATAAGAAGAAAGACTTAGGAAGTAATTGTGTTCAATATATTTTCTATATCTTTTTCGGAAGAGGCAATTCTATTTATAGAGTTTGTGTTGTGTGTTCAATATATTTTCTATATCTTTTTCGGAAGAGGCAACTCTATTTATAGAGTTTGTGTTGTGGTCTTGAACAGACACAACTGGTGCCTCAGTAATGCACGGTCGGGTCACTAAATTTTGCACGGCCGCTGCATGCTTGCACGGGCGGGTCAACAAAATTTCACACTGGCGTGCTCTATGAGAGTCACACCCCGTTCCCGAAAAGATTTACTGTTTATAAGGGAAAACAAAAAATAACAGAAGAAGAACAATTAGATTATACAAATATGTCAACAGAACATACATTAATACAAACAATATATATATATATATATATATATATATATATATATATATATATATATATATATATATATATATATATATATATATATATATATATATATATATATATATAATAGTCAAAACTTTAAGTCATACTTGATATTTTTCCATAATAAAGGGAAGCTCAAGCAAGCTCATAGAAACTCTTCAAACTTAGCTATTATATATCAAGTTTAGCTCAATAAGTTTTATTAGTAATTCCATGTGAGATAAAGAAGACACAAGAAGACAAGAAACGAAAAACAAGACTTTTATACCATGAATGAAAGGTTGCTTTACAAACTCAATACGAGAGAAACCAAGTATTATATGTGTATATACTGCATATAACACATTCATGTACTAGCTAGCTATATAGTAAACGAAAAAGGTTGTATATTCCAAGAATAAACTGTGTCCACTAATTATAACGGAATAAAAATTTCTTGTTACAAGAATAAACTGTGTCCACTAATTATAACGGAATAAAAATTTCTTGTTTTTATTATAACCAACTGTAGAACAGTCGGCATTTCAATTGATAAAAATATGTACTCCCTTTGTCCGATTTACATCGTTGACACCTGTTAATAAATTATGGATGTCAAATCCTTAAAAAAATATTGCACGCTTTAATTTCTCACTTCTACTTGCAGTTATAGTTACGGCCGCTGTTCATCAGGTCTTCCAGGAGGATCCAGCTACAGGAGAACCAGGAAGTCTTATTCGATCACGTCTTCTTGTCCCACATTATTTTGAGACCTGAGGTGAATTTGGGACGGAATGGGAAATTTCAGACCCGCAAAAAATTTGGGATGTCCCATCCCTTTCCGCATAGTTGCGAAATATCATAAATTCGTTCCGACCCATTCTCTTATCCTAAATTGGCGGCTATACCTACGGTCCTACTACTCCGTATTTGTTTCAAGTTGTTGGGTGAGTTAGAGTTTAACTTTTTTTTTTTTTTTGATATCCAGGTTTCCAGCTTCGCCGGACTAATCCTGGACCACCAGTGCAGGCCCCTCGATATGGCGGAGGTAAATCGCGGGATGTGCCCTGCGGCGGGGTGGCGGCACCCTTATACTCCAGAGCCCCAGGGAGCCCTCCTGCAAGGCAATTACATCACTATTACATCACCAAATGGTGCTCCAATGCTCCCGCCAAAGTGGCACTTACATCACTCTTACAACACCATTTGGTGCTCAACCGCTTGCCAAGATTCGAACTCCCACACCGAGGTCTGAAGCCCCAATCTTTGCTTTCTTAACTGCACGGATGTGCCCCGGGGGACTCCAAGGCTCCTGAAACCCTAGGAAAGAATTAAACCACAAGATTCCCCCCAAGGAAAATCGAACTCGTGACCTCCCCGAAGGGAAGCCACTACAATACCATCAGGCCAGGAGACCATTGGTGAGTTAGAGTTTAACTAGTTATTTAGAATCATGTTTAAGTTTGTGAGAGTAGAATGCCCCCCCCCCCCCTCTCTATCTCTCTCTCTCTAAAATAAGTAACTTTTTATTCTTTTTATCAAAGAAACTTTTCCGTTCTAAAATAAATAACTTTTTATCAAAGAAACACTGAAAAAATGTTGACTTTTAAAACTAAAAATTTATAAATATTTTTTTATTCACTTTTTACTTTTAGTTTTAAAAATATAAAAAATACATGGTAAAAGACATTTTGGGACAAAACGATCTTTTTCTTTGGACAAAAAAATGCATATTATTAAAAGCAAGTATCAAAACATAAGAATTGGCTATCTACAAATGCAAAAAGTTCAATTCGAATGTTACATAGGTTGAGTAGCCTAAGTTTGCTAAAACTATAATCTAATACAAGTTGACTATGTCAAATATTTTACGATCAAAATATATTACAATCCCAAAGTACAAGTGTTAATATACTTTATTGTTGTTGATGCATGGCCCCCACCAAGTTGATAGATAGACCTATGGCTATGGGATAAGATAACACAAAATTGATGGATTTTTCTTTATATCTTTATTTGCTCATAGTGTACAACACTGGCGGATCCGAAGGGACAAATGGGGGCAATTGTCCCCATTATTTCTAAAAAATTTATAGTGAAAAATTTTTATATATAAAAAATTGGGAGTTTAGTGCAATTGTTGAAATTTGCCCTCTTTGAGATAAAAGAAAAAATACAATACAAGTTATTTCTTTGATTTTATTGACGAAAATACAGTTAAATTTTTTTTATTGTGCAATCTTTGCCCTATTGACTAAAATTTTTGGCTCCACCACCCTTGTAGAATATTGAAAGTTGAAAGTGATATTTTGATAGGTTACTCGTTTGTTTGAATGGTAATGATCAATACTCTCATTTTTGGATCCTTTTTATGTTCTTTTAAGGCAAATTATCAAAAAGTGAAAGTCATAAAGTGAGGAAGGTGGTGATTAAATAATTACTACAATATGTTTGTTTTAGCTATTTCAAAAAAAAATGTTTTTAAAAAAAATTATTTTAATAAATTTATTTATTTATTTTGAATATTTATTTTGAGACCAAAAAAAGTAAGAGGTTAGATAATGAAAATTGATGTTAGAAGAAGCTATGATAACAAGGAAACATAATTATTATTAGTATTATATTTTTTTTTCTCTGTTTATTGAGGAACTATAAAAGCAGGAAATGAATCAATATCCTATTACATTATAATTATTATAATTATGATTGTAATAATCCTAATATTTACTTCATTTATTTAGTAATTATTATTTTTTAAATTGATTATTTAGGTTATTTGATTAATTAATTGGGTTTTCTTTTCCTAGATGGACTAGGATTATGTGGGCTTAGTCTATTCAACTTGGGTTATCTAATTTGAGTTTTCCTCGTTAGACTTGGACTTAAATTATTTGGGTTTAGGTTTAGGAAACTCATATTATATTTATACTCCATTAACCCTTGAGACTCTTTGGTGTAGTAACCGGTGGAAGCCAATGGGGTGCCTCTCCATATTTTTCAACGGCAAAAGAGAATAAGAAGCCGCATGGGATATAAATTGATAGAGGGTCGCGGCTGAAAGAGGGTTACACATAGAGAGAGGGTCACGGCTGGGAGAGGATTACGATTAAATAGAGAGGGCCTGAGAGAGAGAGAGAGAGAGAGAGAGAGAGAGAGAGGAACAGCAGAAGGATTTGGCATAAACAGGAAGAAGGGGAAGAAGAAACTGAGGAAGAAGGAAGGAGGAACTGTTAGTGTTCAAGCTCCAAAAAAATCAAAGGTAATCAACCCTTCTCTTGTTTGGATTTATAGGATAGAAAACCTTATGAACACCCTAGAAGAAACCCTAGGAATCTAAGGCAAGATTAATAAAGGAAATCAGATTATGGCATTGTGAATTATGAAACCTATGTGTTGATTATAAATAAGGTTTAGGCATGAAAATTATTATTGATTCAAATATTCCATGCTAGGAAGTTCTATGGAATTAGGGTCTGTGTATGGGTGTTGTATGGGTGTAGTGTGTGTGTGTTGTGGGTGTGTATAGCCTGTGCAGCATGTGTGTGCAGTGTGTGTGCGTGTGTTCCTGTTAGGTGTGTGCGTGTTGCTGCCATGTGTGTGTACGAGTGGGATGGCAGCCGTGTGGGGGTAGGATGGCAGCCGTGTGGGGGGATTAGGGTTAGGGTGAATGTGTGGGAGTAGTGTGTGTGCTGAGTGTGTGTAAAGGCTGTGTGTGTGTGTGCAATGTGTGTACAGAAGGTGTGTGTGTGTGTGTGTAGTTGACTGTGTGCATGTATGTGTGTGGGAATGTGTATTAGGGTTAGTGTGTGTTTATATGTGCTGAAAAAGGTGTATTTAGTGTGTGTAAAATTGGTGGAAGTGAATTGAATGGGGTTTGGAACCTAGGACCCTAGGATAAATTCAATAGACCTAAAGGGGTGAAAGAGTAACTTTTAGGAGAGTTAAAGAAGAATAACTCTTAAGTGATCAAGGCTGTTAAAGTTAGTTTTTCGGTTAAGTAAATAAAAGATATTTTATCCTAAGAGAACATTTTGTATGATTGTAGATTCGTGCGAGGATCGTTGCAAGGAAAGTTCAAGCAACCGAGGTAAGGGATTATGCATCATTTAAGTTAATTGATTTTCGCTCCGTTTCATTATTTAGGCTTCCGCATATTTCTTGGCGATGTACGTTCTTTGATACGTAAAAGCCGACCTCGCGTCAGTATTTGTTTTGACTCTCTCGTTTACCGTTATTTGTTATATCTTTTGTTATTCGTTTGCTGAGTTGTTCTTTGGTTTTGTAAATATGTATATTTTATTATCCTTGTGAAAGTTCGTATTTTGTATAAAATGAGTTTTGATATGATATGATTTTGTGTTTCATCAATGATCACTAAGTTAGACAACCTGCTTCGGCGGGGTATATTTGATATTTGGCCTTCGGGCAAACTTAGTTCACCGCTTCAAATTAGTGGTGGGGTGTTCCGGATACACTGTTTAGGACTCTGCGGAGTCATTTTTGTTTCCTTGTGGGATTTTGTTTGATAAGGTCAGTGGATCATTTTTGTGATCATGATGTCTGTGAATGATTTGATTATCTACAGCTGGTATGGGACGGTTGTAGATAACTAGATCACTTGAGTTAGTTTTGTTTAGCTTATCAGTCCTTTGAAATTCCTAAAAATCTGTGAGTCGTTTAGTTAGTTAAAGCTGGTATGAGACGGTTTTAAATAAGTAAACCATTCAAGTCAGTTTGATTCAATTTTGTCATAATTTGAACCTCCAAAATATTGTCAACTCAGTTAGTGCAACCGCTGAGATATTTTTGAAAGACAGGTGATTTTGAGATTTGGTAAATAATGATTTCGAATTTGTACTTTGTTATGTCTTCGATTGTTACTTGGACTTTGTATCGTTTGATATTCCTTCAGGTCAACTCCGCCTTAGTAACCAGAGGGGTTGTATATGAATTTACTGGGCATTGTTCGCTCACCCTTTTCATATTCTGTTTTCTTTCAGACATTAAATAGGCAGAATGTGATTCGGTTCGGAAGCTCTTTATAAGAAGTTCAAGGATTTGTTTTAGTTAATTTATTTTAGACTCTTTAGTCGATTATTTCAGTTATTTGGGAGTTTGCAAGACTTTAAAGATTTTATTGGGTTCTAGTTACTTTTATTTGAATTTGATGTAATGAATATTTATGTTTTGATATTTATTATTATTATTATGAACTATGGAAATTTGGTCGTTACAATGATTACCCAAATAAATTAAGAAATAATAGGATCAGTGTTTAATAAGGAAAACAACCAAAAGCTCCTCATAGTTATGGCCAATATCATTTCACCCCCTTGTATATCTCCTTCTCTTTTATCTTGCATGTTCTCATTCTTGGCATAACACCATTTGTGGAATCTATTGTCTTAAAATTTTGTTACTGAGATTGTTAATCAAGATGAAAAATCATGCATAAGGTTGAAGGATGATCCTCGATAACGGGCATGAAGGAAGGAGAGATAAAACTTTTAAGAGTAGGTCTAGCGAGAAACGCGTTTCTCCATAAGTTATGGAGAAACGGGTTTCTGGATATCCAGAAGCTTTGGGATTGATATCCAGAAGCTTTGGGACGGATATCCAGAAAAAGATTTGAGACCAAATCGAGGCGAAGACCAAATTTACGATTACGGATATCACTTTCACAAGGTTACGGATATCCGAGAACATTGATTATGGATATCCGAAGCCTTAAAACTTATATCCGAAGCGATTCTAAATTTACGGATATCACTTACATAAGGTTACGGATATCCTTTGAGGGTTACGGATATTGAGAACCTTTGAGCGATATCCGAGGAAGTAACCGTGGGCGAGTCATGGCGATACAAAATTCTGGATATCCTTTCAAAAGGTTACGGATATCTTTTCAAAGGGTTACGGATATCCAGAACCTTTGAGGCGATATCCAGTAACCGTGGGCGAAGGTCACGCCAATACAAAATTTCGGATATCCTTTCAAAAGGTTTTGGATATCCTTTCAAAGGGTTACGGATATTGAGAACCTTTGGGAAGTGATATTCAGAAGTAACCATGGGCCAAAGATCATTGCCAATACAAAGTTTCTGGATATCCTTTCAAAAGATTCTGGATACTCGTAACCCGTTTCTCCATAACTTATGGAGAAACTTTCTCCCTAGATTTTGGCAACTTTTAATTGGAAAGAGCAAAATATTAACCATATTCGATTAAATCAAAAAACTAACTCTCATATTCAAACTTCAAACAAACGGTCTAAACAACAAATATAACATTTGTATTTTAAATAAATTATCAAATTTAACTAAAGTACTACTTAGTTGTCAAATTTTCTAACACACATAAATTTTTTTTAACATGCGTTAATTTAACCTGCATACTCCATCCGTCCCATAGAAATGCGAGTTTTGATGCAAGCATGGAGATTAAGGTAAAAGTGATAAATGTAATGTGTTGTGAGTGTAAAAGTAAAATAAGAGAGAGAATGAGTGGAGAGAATAGTAAATTTAAAAAGTGTTATGAGTAGAGAGAAGTGGGTCCTATTTCCATTTTGGGAAAGTTATAGATTATTGTGGGACGCCCAAAATAAAATTTTATAGATTATCGTGGGACGGAAGGAGTATTGTCTATACTTTTTGTTATGTTATTAAGGCATGTTAAAATAAATTAACATCCATATGAATAAATTAACGCAAATTGAAAGAAATAACGATTAAATAATATTTTGTGGTCAATTTTGCTAATTTATTTATAATTCACAAATTACATTTATTGCTTATGAAAGTGTTAATGGCCTTGGATAGATTTGGAAAACAAAATGTTGTCCCAAGTGTTAGGCAACATTGAACACAACACGTAAAAATAACCACTTTAAAAATAATCGAAAGAATTAACGCAGCATAAAAATGACATAAAGAGATAATTTTCACAAGTTATATAATAATAAATTGTGAGAGTCTCATGGCTAAAAATAGACTTTCACTAGATGTATATGTTAAGTACAAAGTCTATAACAACTTCTATCCTCTAAAGAAAATAAGGAACACAAAACATGCTAGGTACAAGAATCTAAAAAGAAACAACACTCTAATTACAATGAAAAAACTAGACCAGATTAGTTTTCAAGAAACAATTTATGAAAACTGAATTGTGTTGGGTGAGGTGTTGTAACATTCATATCAATAATGGTCTAAACATAAAAGCTATCTCTCTTGCTGTATCTTCAAATGAAATCCCAACAACTTTTTATAGGCTTGAAAGCTTTGATGAGCATTCCAATCTTGCTGGCTAATACAAGAAAAAAACATGAGTGGCTCTTTGGTTAGTGGGGGTGATTTGTTCCTATTTTTTCTCTTCAATAATAAGTAGCCAACAAAAGTTGTTGATTTTCCAAACCAAACGTGGTTACTCCGGGCTAAAACTTAGTCACCATAGATTATGTGGGCCTAACATAACGACTTTAACATCTTCTGGACTGTAGCTTTTAATTCATATGTCGCCTATAGGCGACAATCATGATAAGGCGACAACCCTTGGTTGTCGCTGATAAGAACATGCTAATGCGGGATGCCAACCTTGATATTATACCATCTTCATACGGTGAAGGGTTCTGAAGGGTTTCTCGTCGAGCCTTGTTTCTCGCTCATACAATTAAAGAGGTCGCCAACGGGCCTTATATTATATATCTTGGGCCTATTATCATGACCTTTAAGCCTACATTTATTATATTGGGCCTCATATAATCGTTCAAACCCAAATCCCTTTTCTACGATCACATCATTAGTGAATAAAGGCAAAACTAAAATTAAAAAATATAGTGATAAAATTTAGCACTAACAATTTAGACAGTGTAAAAGTTAAAATGAAGCTAGAGTCATAGTATAAGGGTTAGTTTAATTGTTTACTCAACCATATTCGAATATAAGAAATCCCAAGTTTAGCACCCTCAAGTTAATTATGTCAATAAGCGTTGGCTAAACAACTTTCTGATGCAGGAGTACAAAGTGAGGGGATGTTTATGTAAGAAACTAAAATAAAGGGGGGTAAGTATATTCAAGTGGAAAAGTATTAAAGACTAGAATAAGTCCGTGTCCGAGGACACGTTTTTTTTTTTAATTAATTTTTTTTTTAAGGGAAAAATTTATTTTTTAAAAAAGAATTTTTTTTAGGGCAAAATGGGAAAGGGACAAAATAGTGAGGGCAAAATATAAATTTCGGCCAATGAAACTATTCATTCAACTGTTCATGGCATCCCTCATTTATACTATAGATTTTACACTTTTTTTTTTTTGATTAGCCAGGTTTCCCAGCTTCGTCGGATCAATCCTGAACCACCAGGTACCGGTCCTTCAGTATGCTGGCGGAGGTAAATCGCGGGATGTGTCCTATGCAGCCAGGGTGGCAGCATCCCTTATACTCTGGCCCCAAGGGAGCCCTCCTACAAGGCATTTACACTCTTACAACACCAAATAATTTTCCATTTTCTCATGTCGAGGCAATTACATCACTTTTACAACACCAAATGCTCCGGTGCTCTGCCAAGATTTGAACTCACGCCTTTGAGATTATGGCCGGCAGTCTTTAACTTCTTGCTTAGTACGAATGTGCACGGGGACTCCTAAGTTTTACACTGATCACGTCACGTGTGAACAAAAACCTAATTGGATAACGAACCCACATGACTCGTGTACTAAAATAACAAAAGAAATACTCTTTAAATTATTGTTTTTTTTTTTTGTTTTACTAAGAAATACTCCCTCCGTCCCATGTGAATAGACATTTATTTTCTTTTTGAGACGTCCCACGTGAATAGACACTGCCTAAAATGGAAAAGAATTTATTATTTTATATTCATCCTACCCCACCCACTCATTCTCTCTCTTCATTTCCTCTGTGCAATTTATTCAACCAACTTTCATTCTCTCTCTCTCTTCATTTCCTACCACACATTTTCATTATTATATTCATTTTCCTTAGTTATTGTGCCAAGATTTTTGATATCTATTCACGTGGGACGGAGGGAGTATAATTCATATTTTGGTACATACATATTCTAATTCTACTTTCCAATTTTTTAATTACATATATATATATATATATATATATATATATATATATATATATATATATATATATATATATATATATATATGATATACCGTAACAAAATATTATGCCCTATAAATGTTTACTGACCCCAAGACAAATATGGTCTATACGGGCCCATATGTCGTGAGGATATCGGCAAAGTTGATTATTATATGATTTGTCTAAGTCATGTTTTTAGTTATGGTTAAGGCACGATTCACCTTTAAAAATTTGGTTTGTCGTCATGCACAGTGGCTTGTCGCATGACGAGGAAATGGCCTTCTGCGTAGCCTTCCGCATGTCTTTCCGCATGTCCCGCATGTGCCTTGTATGGCCTTCCCACATGTCTTCCCGCATGTCCCGCATGTGCCTTGTATGGCCTTCCCGCATGTCTTCCCGCATGTCCCGCATGTGCCTTGTATGGTCTTGTATGGTCTTCCGCATGTCTTCCGCATGTCTGATGTTGAGTCTTGCAGCAAGTTGATGTCTCCAGGTACGGAACGTGCCACGTGTCAAGATTTTGGCCTTGACCTTATCCAAATGAAATCTTTTGATAGATTTTCCCCCCATTGAATGGTTGACACGTGTAAAGTAAGGATAATATGATAATGATGAGTCATGGGTCATATAAATAATCCTTCCCTTCATTTTCAAAGGGATGTCTCAATATAAGCTTTCTCTCTCGTCTCTCTCTCTCTCTCTAAGATTATGTCAATATATTATGAAATGTTATGAATGAGATTGATGATTCTCACGCCGGAGGGTTTGTGGGGGGAAAACCCCCCACCCCTAACGGTGTTTTGTGTTGTAGGTCCCATTTGAGATCGGATCAGTCGGAGCGTGTTTTTCCGGTCCGCCGCTACCCAGGTGAGTTTCCTATGCACCATTTTTTATGGTAGCATCGAGATGGTTCCGTTCTTGGGCCCGACATTTTCCGCGAAGTTGGTCGGAATAGAGGAAGGGGTATCAATTTAGACTACAGTGAGGGGTAGCAGCTGGCTGGAGTTCGCCGGAGTTGGCCGGAATTTAGAAGTCAAAGTTTTTCATTCTTCTGGGCAAAGTAAAGACACTGGATCTGGATTTGGACTTGAAAGTTTCATCCGAAGTAAGTATATAGTGAGGGAAAAGGTGAAGGAGTAGCAGATCTGGGAATATGAACGTCACCGGAAAAGGAGTTGTTCGTCGGAAAAATGAAGCAGAAAAAAGAAGTAATGTAGCAACTTAATGTCGCTGAGTTAAATCGCGAGGGAATAAATCGCCGGAATGAGAGAGCGGTTGTGGTAAAATTAAATGGGCAAGAAGGAGGGGGAATCGAGAATTCAACTTCGCTGGGTATTGGTTGTCGCCAAAACCAAATCACTGTCTAATGAAACCACAACTAATGAAGACTTACAGAGGAAATTGAGAGCAAGGTTAGGGAAGTCAAGGTTGGGCCTTTTTTATTGTCGCCGTTAGTGGCGAGATTTTGATTGTCGAGAAAGGGCTATAGTATTGGGTGTTGCTGGATCGTAAAATCGAGATGGGTGAAGTTGCCACGGGAATGGGCAGTCCTTAGAATGTTGCCGAGAGATCGAATGTTGCTGGGTAATAGCATCGCAAGAGAAAGTTGATGAAGTTGCCGGTGAGAGAGGAACGCCAACAGAGGGTAAATCGCCTGAGTAAAATAAGAAATTGAAATCGGAACTGTCAGTGAAATTAACGGGGCGAGAAGTTGGAAAAATAGAAGCAGCAGAAATCAAAATTGCGGGTTTGGGAGTTCAGTGAAGTTGGAAATCACAAGGGCATTAAACCGCAAAACGAAATTGGAAATTGTGGAAATAGTGAAATTGATGGGGCGAGAAAACAGAGAACCAAGAGATTTATGTCACCAGCGATTTGTCGCCTGAGCCAAGACAGATGGAAATGACGAAAAGGGGAATAGCAAAGATTGGAAAAGAGAGGAGACTTACATTTGTATTTCGCCGGGAAGAGTGGAGACCAGGTCGTCACTTTCGGAGGCCGGCGGGGCGGGATTGGGGTTGAGAGAGCTTGAGGTGTGGGAAATTGAGGGCTGAGCGGTTTTAATTGTCGTCTGTGGTGACGAAAGATTTGATTGTCACCGGTTCGGGAATCGCCATTCGGTGTCGCTGGAGAGAGGTTGATGTCGCCGGAAGTGGTGGTAATCTGAGGGAAGCTCACTGGTTTGGGTTTGAGAAGATGAAGCAGTTTGGATTGTCGCCGGAGCTAGACGTTGCCGGCAGTAGCCATGGCTTTGGAGGTCGCCGGGCCAGCTCGTGATTGTGAGAGGGAGAGAAGTGGGAAAGGTAAAGAAGCAAAGTTGATGCGGCGTCTCCAAAAGTTGATTTGTCGCCCGCGATTGATGATTGCCGAGGATGGATGTCGCCGCGGAATAGATGTACCTGGTTGCCACTATGAGTCTGCCGCCATTTCTGTTCTCGGAGTTCGTGTCGCTGGGAGCAAGAGGGTGTGGGTTTTGTAGCTTGGAAGTCACCGGAACATGAGAAGCTGCCGGGAACAATGGAACCGGCCAAACCTAGTCGTCTTTTCTTGTTTTGTCGCCGTCAGTGGTAATTTGAAAAATGGAATTATTGAGTTTTGTGGGTTGACTTGAGAGAATGATATAGGAGAGAGAGGGTAATGAAAGTGGGAGTTTCTGGAAGTGAAAAGAAAGTGAAAAGAAAATGAAAGAAAAAGAAAAGAAAAGGAAAGGAAATAAAGTGGATTTGTTTTGTTGATTTAAGAGAGAAGAAATATGTGGTGGAAAGAGAGTCAAATTAAATTATGTGGATGAAAAGGAAGCACGTGGGTCCTTCGTTTGGTGTGTTAGCCTCATTAGCTTGGGAGGATATGTCAACGGATGGTCATTACAGTTTTCGTTAAATTTTTAACGAAATTCGTCAAAAGTAGCGTTAACCTCCATCAGGTCGTTTCTTCCCGTCTTTTATATTCGTGTTAAATGATTTTTATATGTGCCCATTATTTGAGAATATGTATGTATGCTTAGAAATGTTGTTACATAGTAGTTGCGTAATATTTGCTCGATGTGTCAAATATAAAGAAAGTGTTTACTAGATGTGCAAATGACTACCTCGTGATTTTGGCAGGTACTCTGTTAAGTATGACAAAGTCGGCCAAGTTATTTTACCGGATGATAAAGCTCGAGTTGCTGGCATGATGGGCTCGCATCCCGAACTGCATGATGGGCTCGCATCCCGAACTGCATGATGGGCTGACATCCCGAACTGTTGGGCTCGCATCTCTAACTGTCTGAGATATGCGGTGTCTTGGTTAGAGACCAAGGCACCAAATGGATGCGGCGTCTTGGTTAGAGACCAAGTCGCCCAAAAGGGATGCGGTGTCTTGGTTAGAGACCAAGGCACCAAATGGATGCGGCGTCTTGGTTAGAGACCAAGTCGCCCAAAAGGGATGCGGTGTCTTGGTTAGAGACCAAGGCACCAAAGGGATGCGGCGTCTTGGTTAGAGACCAAGCCGCCCAAAAGGGATGCGGTGTCTTGGTCAGAGACCAAGGCACCAAATGGATGCGGCGTCTTGGTTAGAGACCAAGTCGCCCAAAAGGGATGCGGTGTCTTGGTTAGAGACCAAGGCACCAAATGGATGCGGCGTCTTGGTTAGAGACCAAGTCGCCCAAAAGGGATGCGGTGTCTTGGTTAGAGACCAAGGCACCAAAGGGATGCGGTGTCTTGGTTAGAGACCAAGGCATCAAATGGATGTGGTGACATGGGGAGAGACCCAAGCGACAAGTGGATGCAGCGTCTTGGGAGGGACCCAGGATTCATAGAAAAAATTGAAAGTAAAAAAGTCGTGAAATGAAATGAGAAGGAGAAAATGCAAAAGTTAAAGTAAAATGAGAAGTCAGTAAATGAAAGTGATGGAGAGAGATCAAGAAGCGAACCTATGTTTTGTATCAGGAAAGTTGACTCGATGAGATAAGCTATATTTTGTTATGTATGCTAGTTTACTCCTCAGCTCGATCATGAATAATCGAGCTAAGGAGTCGGGGGCTTCTGATATACCGTAACAAAATATTATGCCCTATAAATGTTTACCCGGCCCAAGACCAAATATGGTCTATACGGGCCCATATGTCGTGAGGATATCGTCAAAGTTGATTATTATATGATTGGTCTAAGTCATGTTTTTAGTTATGGTTAAGGCCTGATTCCCGCCTAAGGCTGGTTTGTCGTCATGCAGCAAGTGGCTTGTCGCATGACAGGAAATGGCCTTCCTGCATGGCCTTCCCGCATGTCTTCCCGCATGTCCCGCATGTGCCTTGTATGGCCTTCCCGCATGTCTTCCCGCATGTCCCGCATGTGCCTTGTATGGCCTTCCCGCATGTCTTCCCGCATGTCCCGCATGTGCCTTGTATGGTCTTCCCGCATGTCTTCCCGCATGTCTGATGTTGAGTCTTGCAGCAAGTTGATGTCTCCAGGTACGGAACGTGCCACGTGTCAAGATTTTGGCCTTGACCTTATCCAAATGAAATCTTTTGATAGATTTTCCCCCCATTGAATGGTTGACACGTGTAAAGTAAGGATAAGATGATAATGATGAGTCATGGGTCATATAAATACTCCTTCCCTTCATTTTCAAAGGGATGTCTCAATATAAGCTTTCTCTCTCCTCTCTCTCTCTCTCTCTAAGATTATGTCAATATATTATGAAATGTTATGAATGAGATTGATGATTCTCACGCCGAGGGTTTCATGTGGGGGAAAACCCCCCCACCCCTAATCGGTGAGCTTTCTGTGTTGTAGGTCCCATTTGAGATCGGATCGGTCGGAGCGTGTTTTCGGTCCGGCCGCCGTTACTACCGGTGAGTTTCCTATGCACCATTTTTTTATGGTAGCATCAATATATATATATATATATATATATATATATATATCTAATAAAAATATATTAATTCTAAAGGAAAATTCATGAAATTGCTATTGCTACAGTAAAACAGTAATTTTGACTTTTTTCTAATAGTAAATTTGACTTTTTCTATTTCTAGGGTACGTGGTCTTTGTTCTACCCGGCACACACTTTATAAATTTTGAATATTATAAAGCCGCGATGAGTGAGGATAAAAACCTCCAACTCAAAAGTGTCTCCGAGACACCTTGACGCTACCTGGTTTCCGACCGATATACCCCATTTATTTAAAAGTCTCTTTTACTAAAAGAAAGCATATGAATATAAAGAATAAATAAAGAACTCAGAATAATAAGAATAACTTACTTCTTTCTTCGTAATTTACAAGAATTGTACAGTGGATGGTGTAGAGAGATATCTAGAGAGAAGGGGAAGATGTGGAAACTGAAAAACTATCCAAAACCAAAACCTGACTCATCTAATGAGGGGGCTCCTTATTTATACTACAAGGGGGAGTAGTGGATCGCGCCACATGTTCGGTGCGCATTTGTCCTCTTTAAGAGGGATCCACAACTTTTGACTAATGCATATATTTACAAAATAAATTGTCGAATAAATTGTCATCCACTGAGAAAGTGGATTCCATATGTCGGGGCGGCTTCACTGTGACTTCACTGTGAGATGCTCTTTTCTTTGTCTTTCTTTGATTTGTCAATTATGGTGGGGGTCACCATATTGTTTTGTCTGGCTGCTTTCCTGTGCTTCTTTTGTTTGGATGCTGACATGTTTGCTGATGTAATTGATTTCATAGATCCAGTTCAAGCTCCTGGATTGGCTGGGTGAATATGTCTTCATTGTTGTAAAATTCATCTTCTGGCATTGTTGACGATGAGCCGCTTCCTTCACACCGAGCCGGTTCATTAATCTTTCAAAATCATCTGACCGGAACACCGAGCCATACGTGCCATGATTTGTTGTTTCTTTTGAAGGAATTCTTCGTTTTTCCTGGATTTGTTTGGGTGGAACATTTTTGAGGAATTTTGTGTTTCGTTTGAAATAATCGTTGACTCCGGTCAAATTGCATCTCGCATATTTCGCTTTTCTCCCACCATTTGATCTTATGTTTCGGATCAAAGTGGGAAGAATTGTTTTCCTTACGCACTCACACTTTTGTTGCCCGTAGGCACAGTCACATATTTGTTTTTCCTTTAGATCAAATTCCGTCATGAAAATCCAAGGGACCTGGAAAGTATGACAGAATAGGGACCATAGAGGAGATTGTTCATAAGGTTCTGGATATATGGAATTTTTTGACCAATGGTCGAAGGCTATTTGTACATCATTAGGAACTATTGTTTTGTCCAATCCAAAATTTTTCCACCATATTTGAAACCAGAATGGTGTAGGAAAGGAAAATTGTGGTGAGAAGTAGAAAAAATATGATAGGGAAAATGATTTGTTTTGTTTGAGAAAAGCCCGTGACCAGGCTGTAATATAATCCCAATAATTAAATCGGGATGACCCATTTTGAAAATGTAAATCTTTAGCTTCACTGTGACTTCACTGTGAGATGCTCTTTTCTTTGTCTTTCTTTGATTTGTCAATTATGGTGGGGGTCACCATATTGTTTTGTCTGGCTGCTTTCCTGTGCTTCTTTTGTTATTGTCATCCACTGAGAAAGTGGATTCCATATGTCGGGGCGGCTTCACTGTGACTTCACTGTGAGATGCTCTTTTCTTTGTCTTTCTTTGATTTGTCAATTATGGTGGGGGTCACCATATTGTTTTGTCTGGCTGCTTTCCTGTGCTTCTTTTGTTTGGATGCTGACATGTTTGCTGATGTAATTGATTTCATAGATCCAGTTCAAGCTCCTGGATTGGCTGGGTGAATATGTCTTCATTGTTGTAAAATTCATCTTCTGGCATTGTTGACGATGAGCCGCTTCCTTCGTCACTGAGCTGGTTCATTAATCTTTCAAAATCTGTCTGACTGGAACACTGAGCCATCTGTGCCATGATTTGTTGTTTCTTTTGAAGGAATTCTTCGTTTTTCTGGATTTGTTTGGGTGGAACATTTTTGAGGAATTTTGTGTTTCGTTTGAAATAATCGTTGACTCCAGTCAAATTGCATCTGCATATTTCGCTTTTCTCCCACCATTTGATCTTATGTTTTCGGATCAAAGTGGGAAGAATTGTTTTCCTTACGCACTCACACTTTTGTTGCTCCATGGGCACAGCCACATATTTGTTTTTCCTTTAGATCAAATTCCGTCATGAAAATCCAAGGGACCCGGAAAGTATGACGTATAGGGACCATAGAGGAGATTGTTCATAAGGTTCTGGATATATGGAATTTTTTGACCAATGGTCGAAGGCTATTTCAGTACATCATTAGGAACTATTGTTTTGTCCAATCCAAAATTTTTCCACCATATTTGAAACCGTAATGGTGTAGGAAAGGAAAATTGTGGTGAGAAGTAGAAAAATATGATAGGGAAAATGATTTGTTTTGTTTGAGAAAAGCCCGTGATCAGCCGTAATATAATCCCAATAATTAAATCGGGATGACCCATTTTGAAAATGTAAATCTTTAGCTTCATTGGGCTTTTGGCCCCAATCCGATACGATAAGATTTTTAAAACTGGACCTTACAATATCCGACTTTGGACGTGTCTAAATGATCAGTCGAGTATTGGAAGGTGGCTGATTTTGTTTGAATCAAAATTTTCTCATAAAAAAATTGGGATTTGGTAAAGTTGTCAGGTAGATAATTGTGGGTTTCTGGAAGGAGGCATTGTGAAATTTGGTAAGGATGCCAATTGGAATTATTTTCAAAATACTCTGGTTCAATGACGCAGATGAATTCTTCAAATGATTTGTAGGTATAGGCAGGTTGGAGGAGTCTGTTTTGGGCTTGGGCTGGGAACTATTTGTTTGTAAAAAGGGGGTGGTGTTAATTTCTGTTTTGGGCTTGGACATGGTAGAGGTAAATGTGGTCTTGATGGTTGGGGACATTCTGCTTTGAGAGATGTTTTGTAAGTCTTTTGTGGTGATGTCCCTAAAGGGAATCCTATTGAGGATGAAGATGGTTGTGGCAAAGTTGCAAGAACTGTAAATTTGTTTTCCATTTTTGGTGATTTATCAGGGATGAAAATTGGAGGTTTTGTAGGAGGAAGAACAATGGTAAATAAGGGTTTCTTATCTTTATTTTTCTCCGTAGGGTTTGAAAACATCCTGCAAAAAGATGATTATCCCGTAATATTTTTTAGCCAAAGGAAATTAAGCTCAATATGAACTAATTTAAGACTTTGTCTTTTGTACCATAATGTATTTTGTAATGCTATTTCTAAAGAGGTCCAAATATGATAATTGAGGGGATAATAGGGATCTCTTTTTCTTTCTTCTATTATTCTTTTTTCGAGATCTTTAATTTCTTTTAGTAATCTATCTTCTTTTCTTTTGAGTAGTTTAAAAGATTCCATATAATATATCATTGTGCCAATTCCTGTGAACATGAGATTAATCGTATTAGTAAAGGATTTTGTCTAGTTCCTGTGTAATCACTTTCAATGCATTTTATTATTCTTTTTAATGCAGCAATATTCGCATTTATAGAGGGTTTGTATTTTTGAGCAAAATCATTTTCTAAGAGTTCTTCTAAATCCATGATGTGCCATCTAAGTTCTGCTATTTTACTAATTGGAATTTTTGTGCTTATGTTCTTACTTTCTTGAAGTAATACATCTGTTTTTTGAAAACAATATTTTAAATAATTTATGTTATTCAGATATATGAGTTGGCCATCTATTTTCAGATGCCATTGTACTGGTTTTTGTTGGTCAATAGTCATATGAATTGTATCTTGGTAGAATTTTTGTCTCGGGGATAATATTTGTTGGGATGAAGATCCTATTTCTAATTTTTGTTTTTTAAGGTTTTCCATTATTTCCTTGTAGGAATTCTCTAGTTAGGAAATCCGGGATTGAATTGTCTTTTCCTGTAATATGAATAATTTCAAAATCAAAAATTGATAATAATGCTTGCCATCTGGCAAATATTTGTTTTGCAGCTAAATTTTTTACGTCTTTTTGTAGAACATCTTTAGCAGCTTTACAGTCTACTTTAACAGTGAATTTTTGATTAAGTAAGTCGTCTTGAAATTTTGTTATGCATAAAACAATTGAGAGAATTTCCTTTTTTATTGTAGAATATTTAGATTGAGTTTCATTCCATATTCCCGAATAATATCTTATTATATGGATTTTTCCATTAATTTCTTGAGTTAATATTCCTCCGTATCCTATTTCTGAAGCATCTGTAGATACTGTCTTTGGTGCGTTTGGATCACATATTGTTAAACAGGGTAATTGTTTTACATATAGCTTAATTTGTTTTATTACCTTAGTGTGTTCTTTTGTCCAAGGTTTTGGGTTTTTCTTTAATCTATCATAAAGTGGTTTGCAGATTTGTCTTATTTTTGGAAGAAAATCAGCTATGTAGTTTAATGATCCCAAAAATCTTTGTAATTGGGTTTTGTCTTTTATTTCATCTGGAAATTTGTCTGCAAAGTCTATTGATCTTTGGATAGGTATTATTGTGTTATTGGTTATTTCATGACCTAAGAACCTTATTTTTGTTTGATATAACTTTATCTTAGGTTTAGATAAAACCAGTCCATTTTTTATCATTGTTTTGTAAAATATGTTTAGATGTTTTTCATGTTGTCCTAAATCTTTACTAAAAACTAAAACATCATCTATGTAAACTATAATAAATGTGTAAGGGTTAAATATTTCATTCATGATTTTTTGAAATTCGCTTGGTGCATTTTTTAACCCAAATGGCATTACATTCCATTCGTATTGTCCAAATGGTACTGTGAATGCTGTTTTGTATCTATCTTGTTCTGCTATTTGGATTTGCCAAAATCCTGATTTCATATCAAATTTTGAAAATATTGATGCATTATGCAGTCTTTTTAATAAATCTTGTTTATTAGGGATTGGATACCTAATCCATTTTAAGGCTGTGTTTAATGGTTTATAATTTATTACTAACCTTGGAGCTCCTCTCTCAATCTCTGCATTTTTTGTGACATAGAAAGCAGAGCATGACCATGGTGATTTGCTTTTCCTTATTAATTTTTTATCTAATAATTCTTTTATTTCTTTCTTACAATATTCTAGTAATTCTTGGTTCATTTGGATTGGTCTTGCTTTAGTTGGAATCATCCTTTCATTAAATTCTTTTTCATATGGTAATGTTATGACATGTTTCTTTCTTTCCCAAAAAGCTGTGGGGAGGTCAGAACATAAGGTTTTCTCAAATTTTTCTAATATCTTTTCTATTTTAATTTTGCATTCTCCTGATTGCAATTTTTCTTCTAACTTTGTATTATGTAAGTCTTCTTTTAAGAATTCAATTTGTTTTTTTAATGAGTTTATTTTTGTTATGTTTTCTTTTTGTACATTGTTAACATCATGGGTAGAAACTGGATATATGAATTTAAATATTATTTTTTGTCCTAATATTTTTGTTTCTACTCCTTGTTTGGATACTTTAAAGGGATATAACATCTGTAGGAAAGGATTTCCTAATATTACTCTTGTATTTAGATCTTTTACAAGTATTAAACTTGTTTTAAAACAAATGTTGTTATTACATATGTGAGCTTCTGGTATTTTATATTTAACTTTTAATAAGGAAGAATTTGCTGCTGAAAGGTTTTGTTTTGTTTTAATAAAATATTTAGAAGGTATTATGCCTTGTTCTATACAGTTTAGATCTGCTCCTGAGTCTAGCATGGCTATTCCTTCATATTGGAAGGTTCCTATTGTCATTTTTATGGTGACATACCATTTTTGAAACCTAACTTTATTTATTGCATATAAAGTTCCTTCTGTGTCTTCTTCTGTTTCTGTTGAGGAGGATGTTTCTGTTTCCGTATTTTCTCTAGTTGTTATTATTATTCCTTTGTCTTTCCCAAAAGGGTTTTGAAATTGTTCATCTAATTTTTCAGAGGGTTTTTTACCTAAATTTTTGGAGGGTTCTCCTTTATAAGTCGCACTTATTTGTTTTTTAATTTCATGTATTGTTACTTTTGCTTCTAATTCTTTTTGTGATTTTTGTAATTCTAAATTACTTTGTTTTAATAATTTTATTTCTTGCTTTATTTCTCTGATTTCTCTTTGTAAATCTAGTGAAGAGATTTGCTTCTTTTTGTCTTGGAACATTTGTACCACATCTTCATATTGAGATGGTGTGGAAGGTTCTGGTTTTTCCTCCTTTATGGTTTTTTCTAGTTGTCTTAGGAATTTTCGTTTTATAACTGGTTCCTTAATCTCTTTAATTTTTTCTAATATCTCATCATATTGTTCTATAGTATTAATTTTGGTTGTACACATACACACTCTTTTGCATCCATTTTGACATTCATTAATTTCTTCTTCGTTATCTGTGAGGTCTGTGTTGAAAGAGGGGTCTTCTCCACTGGTTTGTTCATTTTCTGTGGTTGTTACCTCTAGATTATCTATTTGGGATATTATTTGATCTATCTCTTTTATATTAAGATTATTGCAAATTTGTTTTATCTGTTTTCTAGCTGGGCAGTCCCTAGCTATGTGTCCAGGTTTTCTACATAGGAAACACTTTATTGTTTTATTGTGGGTGTTTGTGTATTTATTATTTTTCTTATATTTCTTGTTATTATATTTGTTACTATATCTTTTCTTGTGACTTGAATTTTTATAATATTCAGGTGTTTCTTTTGTGTATTTTTTATTTGTTTTCTTATGTTTTCTCCTATAAGTACTGTTTTTATAATAAGGATTGTGTTCACTTCTTTTCTTTTTATGAGGTGGTTTTAATTTTCCAAACCCAAATTGTTCACACCAATTTCCTAATTCTCTACGTGTTTGTGCACTTTCTTTCTTTAATTTATAATTTAATCTTTGGTCCTGACATAATCTTAGTCCTGTTATATTTACACTAGTGATCAAATCTCCATAGGTTAATTCATTATAAGAAATTTTTCCAAATTTTTGTTCTATTGTTTCTTTTACTTTTTCTGAAAATAATCCTGGTAGCCCAGTAATAAATTTTTCTTTCCAGTATATATTATTTGGGTCTGCCAGGTTAAAAACTCTTTGTAAGAAATTCTCTTTATACCATTTGAATTGTCCTAATTTTCTACATTTTAAATTTTGTAATATTTCTGAATTTCTTTCTGTATATAAATCTATGTCTCCTATGAAATGGGTTGTGATGTTAAATATTAGAGTTATTAATTGTGCTGGTGCAGGCCTTCCAATTTCATCTACTAAAGGTTGTCCTTGAGCATCATTTCTTACTGCAGTTAAAATAGCATTTTTTATTTCTTCTCCTAATAATTTATCCCACCAGGTTCGTAGCTGTCCTGTGAAACCTAGGATTATATTTTCTGTAGCTTGTCTTTCTGTAATATTTTGTGTTTTGTAAATATTTCCTACAATTATCATTTCTTTCGTTTTATTAATAATTTCCATTTCACTTAGTCCATCAATGTTCCATTCATAAATATTTTTTGCATTGTAAGATTTTTGTTGATTTCCTATTATTTCTAAATCATCCGCTTCTTTTTTATAAAAACTTTGAATGGCTTGTATTAGTTTATCCTTATTGTTTATTTCATCATTTTCAGAATCAAGGATGGATTCTGATTCAGATGTTGATTGTTCATTATATTCTCGTTAATACCCCGATTGGTTTTGTTGTTATATATATATATATATATATATATATATATATATATATATATATATATATATATATATATATATATATATATTAATAAATAGTGAAAAGATTGTCAAAAAAACTTAGGATATTTTTTCAAAATAAATAGACATTTATTTTGGGATATATTGATAATTTCAATATACTCCTCCCCTCTAATAACAAATGTTACAAATTTATCTTGTGTGCGTCACATAACAAACGACAAACGTTACTTAACTCAAATATCAATGAGATTTACTTGTCACACTCACGAGACAAAGGCTTGCCATCCCACATTCTTTCTTATATTTAATTTTTATACTTATAGTACTTTTTTTTTTTTTAATTAATTCTTGTGTATTAAATTTAAGTAACTTTTGTTATTGGATGGAGGAGGGAGTGGAGTAGAGTATAGTATTATTTTCAAAGAAAAATAAAAATATGAAAAATACTAGATCTCATTTGATTACGGGGTTTAAGCAATAGAAGCCGGCCAAACAGGTCGTAACACCAGAAATCCAAACACATCAACAACAAACACCACAGCCATCCACGGAGAGAGAGCGAGAGAGAGAGAGAAACACGCAGTTAGAAAGAAAGAAAGAAAGAAAGAAAGATATGGACACAACAACAACATCAAACCCTTGACTTTTTTCTCCCTCCATAACCGCCGATCTCTCCACCCACCCTAAAGGTCACTCCTTTTCCCCCTTTCTGTCCAAACCCTAATTTTGTCCAAGCCCTAATTCATGGCGGCGACTATAGAAGGGCAAGATAGGGTTCTGGCCGCTGCTCAGCAAATCGTCAAGAGTCTCAACATGAATCAAAATGCTACCGAAGATATGATCTTGATCTTGTCTAGCTTCGATAATCGTTTGTCTAATATCACCAATTTGATGTCTACCGGCTCTGGCGGTAAGGCTCTTGATGCCGTCGGAGAGGCTAGGGATTTTGGAATCCATGCGCAATTTGAGGCTGCGGAGAAGGTTATTTTGCGGTGGGATTCGAATGGTGGGGAGGGTTCGAGGCGTTCTTTGCCTTGTTGGGAGGACTCGCCTGATGAGGCTGCCGAGTATTTGGCCGCCGTTGATGATATTCTTCAATTGACCGAGGATCCGGATTTCCAATCTGACGGTGAGATTATGGATCGTGCTGAGAACGCGCTTCAACTGGCTATGTCAAGGCTGGAAGATGAGTTTCGGCACATTTTGGTACGTAACACCGTTCCTCTTGACTATGATCGGCTATACGGCTCGATCCGTAGGGGTTCTCTGTCGTTTGCTTCTCACGGTGGCGAGATTGAGGATTTTGAGAGCTTTGAGGAGGACAATCAGGGGAGTGGTAGTTACCATCATGATAGAGGCGTGAGCTTGGGGGATGATATTTGTGCCGATTTAATCGATTCGGATGCTGTGGTGGAGCTCAGGGAGATTGCAGATCGGATGATTCGGTCAGGCTATGAAAAGGAGTGTTGTCAGGTTTATAGCAGTGTCCGCCGTGATGTTTTAGATGAGTGTATGTCAATTCTAGGGGTCGAAAGGCTTAGTATTGAAGAGGTTCAAAAGATAGAGTGGAAAATCCTGGATGAAAAAATGAAGAAATGGATCCAAGCTGTTAAAGTTATGATTAGGGTTCTTTTGTCTGGTGAAAAGAGGCTCTGCGAGCAAATATTTAGTGAGTCGGAACTGATTAAAGAGATTTGCTTTGTTGAGACTGCAAAAGGGTGTGTTATGCAGCTCTTGAATTTCGGTGAAGCAGTTGCAATTGGGAGAAGGTCGGCGGAGAAGCTTTTCCGCATCCTTGATATGTATGATGGTCTTTCTGCTGTTTTGCAAGATTTAGAAGCCTTGTTTTCAGAGGAATCTGGGGAACTAGTTTGCAGTGAGGCAAAAACTGTGCTTGATGGACTTGGTGAGGCTGCTGTAGGGACATTTGTGGAATTTGAGAATGCTGTAAAGGGTGAGAGTTCGAAGAGACCTATTCAGGGTGGTGAGATTCATCCGCTCACTCGTTATGTTATGAATTACATGAAGTTATTGGTTGATTACAGTGACTCCCTCAATGTTCTTTTGGGAAATAATGAAGATGAGGATGATCCTTCACAATCTGATAATGGCGAAAACTTACAATCTCTGTCCCCAATAGCATGCCGTTTGCTGTCACTTATTACATCTTTGGAATCCAATATTGAGGAGAAGTCGCGATTATATGATGATACTGCAATGCAATATATATTTTTGATGAATAATATCCTGTATGTAGTGCAGAAAGTTAAAGACTCGGAGCTTCGAACCTATTGGGTGATCAGTGGATACGCAAGCACCGGGGTCAGATTCGCCAGTGGCATACAAGTTACCTCAGATCTTCATGGAGCAAGGCATTGGCTTGTCTGAAGGATGAAGGGATTGGTGGGAGCTCTAGTAATGCATCCAAGATGGCTTTAAAAGAAAGGTTCAAGAACTTCAATGCATGTTTTGAAGATATATATAGGATTCAATCAGCTTGGAAGGTTCCTGATGCTCAACTTCGTGAAGAACTCCGAATATCCATATCAGAGAAAGTGCTGCCCGCTTATCGTGCATTTTTAGGAAGATTTGGGAGTCAACTCGAGAGTGGAAGACATGCTGGGAAATACATAAAGTACACTGCAGATGATTTGGAGAACTACTTGTTGGATCTATTTGAAGGCAACCCAGCCATTCTGAATCACTTGAGAAGAAAAAGTACATAAGAAGCAAGACTATTAACAGGTATGCCCCTTGTTCTTGCCAAGGTGGGTTGGAGTTGATGGAACCTCCTACCAAATCCAGCTTGGTGATGTGCTCTGTGTTCTTTCTTTTTCGCAGTTTTTTTTTTTCTTTTTCCTTTTTGGTGAAGGTAGACATACCTCCTCTATATACTGTAATAAACTTTGTACATGTATCATAGATCTTTTGTGTGTGTAAACTTATATCATGGTTCATGTATTTATTATCATGAATGCATTTTACAGTTTAGCTGAAATGTGGCCATGAATTCTGTACATCTCACTATACGAGGTGTAGTTGATTATCTTGCGCTCTGCTGTTTGGTTGGTTTTCTGGTTGTTTATACTTAACTCTTTAGCTGTACATACATTTGTTGAGGTGGCCTTTTCAAATAGCATTGGAATGTAAAATAAAAGGGTAAGGGGAGGTTCCTCTCCAACTCCTGAATTGATCTTTCTGTTCTTAGTACTTTGCTATATGCATTACTTACACATGTTGTTGGCCACAAAAAGCATAGAATACTTGCTTCGGTTAGGGGGATAGGACATATTGAATTTGCTACTTTTGCATTTTAACCTTATGTTCTTAGGTTTACCACGTATCTTTTTCTATTGATCTCTTTGGCAGTAAACGTTATTCTACTTGATGTTTATATAAGCTTATGTTTGCTGAGATTCTTAGTAGCTTCTACTGCTTTTATATTTTCGATTGGGTACTATAGGTAGGTATTTTACACTTCTGAGAGTGAAAGATGGCTGATTGTCAGGTTTAAGCAACCTGGTATTTTACATTATTCAAGATTTGCTGGTCCTTTTTTCTTGGTTTTTGTAACTTTTGCTGACAAGCTGATTATCTCTGTGGAGTATAAGCTAGAATCATGCTCCCGAATCCCATAGGCAAGTGGGAAGAAGTGAACCAACAGTGAACATTAAAATTCAAGACTAAAAATCATTATAAAAGCAACTATCTTAAGACTTAATTGCTTGTCCTTAAATAATAGGGTTTGCAAAGAAAACTCAGCAATCAATCACCCTTGTATGATTTCATAGCTTGTCCTTTTAGGTTTGTCAAGAAGAAGTTGACAATTAATTATCCTTCAACTTAAATATGTTACATTTTAATGACCTTTGTTAGAGGTGTATCCGACATAAGCCTATTTTATCGGACATGTCTGTGTTGTGTTGGGGCCAAAGTGAATCTCATGATCATTATATCCTTCACTGTTCTATGGCCTGGAAAGCTTTGCTTGGGCTGCTCGGAATATTGGATGACAGCCGTGTATGCCGCCTTCTTCAATTGAAAGTCTTTTTAGCACATTTCTGGGGTTTCGATAGGGAATGGTCTGAATGTAGAGCTTCCCTTCTATAATAGCCGTGATTGGTTGCAGCAGTTTAATGTTTTTTTTTTCATTCATCTTGTAAAAGTCATCTTAATCAGTTTTTGTTATTTCTTTGTTGTTTGTTTCGTCATTTTGTTTTTCATTTTCCCTCGCAATGGACGGCCTGCCCTCTAGCGTTGTATTTTTTTCCTCCCTTCCAATGAATTTTCTTTTTTTAAAAAAATAATCAGTTTTCATTGGTCTCAAGTGTTGAAGCAGATACATCGATGGAGTTTGAGCATAGTCAGGTTTGCAATTTGTACACATTTTGAACTGTCAGTAGTTACACCTGAGTTCTGACACTCTGACGGCCTTATATCTTGCATTTGTCTGAGGTTGTTTTCTCACGAAATAAGGTGATGTTCCTTGAGTCATCACTCATCAAGCTATTACTAGCAGACGCACAAATTTCATTTGCTCTGTGCCAAACCAATGTTTTGTTCTGGGGAATACTCCTATATGTTTTGCTTTGTGTTGGGACAGATGGATTTTATTTACTACCTGACGCCGCTTGCGGTGCTATGCCTTATGATGATGGGGGCAATTGCCCCCCCTTTTTAAATTAAATTTAGATGTTAGTGAGACCCAAGCACAGTTACGTTAGTGAGACTCACAGCTACCAGATCGATCTCAACAGCAGATTGAGAGAGTGAGGAGATGTTGTGAGCATCGCTCGTTGGAGCCCAAGCACAGTTAGTTTTAAGGCACCGTGTGTTGCTTAATGTTGCATTTAAAAAGCAATGGATAATAGAAAAGAAACTGTACATCTTCAAAGCAAACGAAGCTCAGAAACTCATAGAAGAATGGTTACCTGAAAGCCAAATACCATATTTAATACTCCCGTCTTTTGTCTTTTTATGTCGTTAACACACGAAAGAATTTTGAGCAATTATTTAACTTGATTTAATTATTCTAATAAAAATTTAAAATTAATTATTGATAGTACTGTTGATGATGATGGTGTATCAATTACAAGTATTAGATTTATATTAATTAATTAAATCAACCTATAAAAATTAAAAAGGAAGAAGGGAAAGATAGATATGGGTGTGATGGAACTAAGTTCAAACTCCATTGAGATTGAGGGAATGCGTTAATAAGGTTCGTTTGACAAGGAAGACGATTTATAGTCCAAGGGGCCAAACTGTTGATGAGGAAGAGGAGTGATACAGTAGTGTGTAATTTTATCCCACATTGCCTGTCAATTTAAGCTGGGAAACGGAGTCAGTATAAATCAACCGGCCTTTGCATAGTATCAAGTACGCAGCCACGCGGTGAGCACAAAGCGAACTATTCTTTCGCCTTTTACTAAAGAATACCGTGTGCTCGCCGCTAAAAGTGGCATACGCCTATTTTTGGAGAGGTCTTTCCTGTATGGGAAGCCCTCAACCAGATCTTAGTTCAAATTTTCTTATGTGTTAACGGATTGATAGTAATAATCGATAACCAGCGTTATGCTTCCAAAGAGCATAGGATTTGTTTATGTTAAAATAAGGAATACCAAAATGGATGTCTATTTTTTGAATAAGTTATCAAATCATCTGTCATAAAAGCTTACAGATTTAATTTCCACTTACACCCAAACTTTTTCTTAAATATCTCTCAAAATTAAAAATGGACACTCATTTTGGGACGGAGGCTTAGAGTGTTATTGAAAATTGTTACTCGGTTTTTGATTCAGACGGATGACTCTAGTGCAGGGTATGAGATAAAGATGGGAATAAATATTTAACCATTGAACATTTTTGCCTTCATGTTCTATTGATGTGTAATTCTAGCTATGTTGATGATGCACTGCAGGACTTTGTTGTTCGAAATGACATGCCTTGTGGTTCAACCATTGGTCCCATCCTTGCTAGCGGTGTGGGGATTCGTACAGTTGATGTTGGGGCCCCACAACTATCGATGCACAGCATAAGAGAAATGTGTGCTGTTGATGATGTGAAGCATTCCTACGAGCATTTCAAAGCTTTCTTTGAAGATTTCTCTGTTTTCGATACCAAGATTTCTGTCGACATTTAGACCTCTTGCCTTGGTCTACTTTGAATTGCTATCACTTTACTACTGATAGATTAAACCTTCATTGTCCACTTTTTAAAATTTAATCGAGTGGTGTAATTTACTGGAATTTTTCTTCACTAAATAAGTGATGTAAATTAACATTGAACAACTGACCATTTCATTTCCATCTCGTTTTTATTTTAATGTGGATATTTGTACCAGAAATCCATGAATATACAGTCATGTCTTTTAAGTAAGCATAAAAGAGAAGCAACCCATAGGCACAAGTTGTGAATCACAAGTTGCTGCCAGAGGCATCTTCCTGCCTATGCTATAATTGAACCATTACAGAGAATGGGAAACTCCCATAATGCCATTTGTAAGAGTGAACAACCTTTATATTAAGCCAAATAAAGCTTTCTTGATCATATCTGTTTCTCCCCCTCCCCCTTCTTTCTCTCCATTTGATTGACATTCCAGTGCAAAGGAGAGTAGTATGCATGAGAATCCCTTCTTATCTTCAAGCCAAATATCATCTTCAATACTCCTTCCATCCCGGAAATTTTCCCCGGAATAAATGTCGCACTTTCCATTTAGGTCTGTACCAAAATAAATGTCATGTTTTCAAATAGGAAAAGTGACTTGGTGCAATTTTAACATTGTACAAGTAATGTAGTAAAATACATTTCTTAAATATGTTGAAAAACATTTATTCTGAGGGCGGAAGGAGTATAAGAAAATGAGAAGGGAGATCTGGGGGGGGGGGTGTGTGATGGAACCAAGTTCAAAAACCATAAAGAGAGGGGGAATACGTAAAGGCTTGACAAGGAACACAAATAGTCCATCCAAGGGGCCAACTGTTGAGACTCATTTGTAACTCTATATCCCACATCGCCTATTTATCAGAGAGCAAGGAAACGAAGCTGGTATATAATAAACGGTCATCGTTGGGTAGAAATTACATTTGGAGAGGTCTTTCCTTTATGGGAAGTCCCCTCCCAGATCTCAGTTCAATATTTTATAGTATATATCTTCTGTTCAGTTTACTTGACATTTGTTTATATTTTAATCCGTTTTAATTCACTGGACATTTTTCAAAATAGCTAATTTTTTATAATTTTATATTTACTTTATTCCATCACTTATTCTCTCTTCATTTTTCATCATTCAATTTATTCAACCAACATTACTATTTACTCCATTCATTTTCTCTTTTTATTTTTTATCACACATTTTTTTTATTTTATTCTTTTTTCTTAGTTCTCGTGCCCACCTCTTGGGTGTCAAGTGAGTCTTGGGTGTCAAGTGAGGTGCACCTCTTGGGCGTCAAGTGAGGTGGGACGGAGGGAGTATGTTTTCTTTTTGCTGGTAAGATATTCCATTCTAGAAACCCTTACTGGGTTTATAGATTATTATTAACTGTTGTTTAATGTTTATTTGGATCAAAAGTATAAAATGTGCAAGTGTTGTTTGAAAAGAAAAAAAAATGAAGTTTTGTGGGGAGTGGGTTTTTTCAAGAGACGCAAAATGAAATTTGAAATTTTGAGCTCAAATGGGACGGAGCGGAGGGAGTATGTTCCAATATAATCTCTCTTGCCTGTTTCGTTAAACGAAACAAACCAGTTTAGGTTGGGCATGATATATACTTAAATGAAAATTAAAGAGGTTGGCTAATGATAGTAACTCTATTGAATTTTTTATTTAATTCATCGTGATATTTTGGGTGATTATCGAAAGCCTGCAATGTGTGAAGCCGTTTATTTTTTGATCATTGTGGACGATTGTTCCCATGCCGTGTGGGTTTACTTAATTAAGTCCAAAAGTGATGTTTCTCAAATCTTGAAAAATTTTCTTGTAATGGTCGAATGACAATTTAATAAACGTGTCATGAAAATTAGGAGTGCCAATGGGACGAAATTTACTTGTTTAGAAAAATATTTTCTTGAAAATGGCATTAAGCATCACACCATTTGCATTCGTACGTCCCAACAAAATGGAAGGGTGAAAAAGAAGCATAGACATATTTTAAATGTGTCTCGTGCTTTAATGTTTCAAGCAAAATTATCGGTGAAATTTTGGGGGGAATGTGTATTAGCGGCAGGCTGTGTTACCCGGACTCGGCATTTTTGGCGTCATACCAGTGTCGACACGACACGACGCGGACACTGGTATGAAATCCGGCGCGGGTACGACTGTGAAACCTCGGACACGTTTTTTTTTTTTTTTTTTTTTTTTTAGGGAATTTTCGCAATTAAGGCAAGGACTTCCAAAATCGACTGATTTTGGAAAATTGATTCTTAAAATCGATTAAGCCCTAAATTTCCAAAGATAATATTGACGATTGGAGAACACTTACCAGTTACCACTACCTGACTAGGATGAGAATCCTTCAACGACGATGGCGGCAAGCTTCAACGCCGACGACAATCGTACTCCGACTCTCTCGCGATTCCGACTCTCGCGATTTCGCGATTTCTGGTATATCGCTCCTTTTTTTTTTGTCAAAGTATATATCGTTCCTTTATTTCCTCATTCTTGATTCTTGTGTTTAAGAGAAATCCCTCAGTAGCCCCTCAACCTACTGTTTATTCATATTAAGGAGTATATTTTGTTATTTACTCTAAAGCCCCTAATAGATTTTAGATATTATTGAAGTTTTATCAAAATAATATGATTTGTAACACAGCTAGCGATGAAGGAGAATGCATATAAAAAATGTTATTTTCATGTTATTTAAGACTTTTTGCTTAATTTGGTGTTTGATTAATTATTTGAATGTATGAACTCAATGTTATTTTTCTTGATATGAACTCAAGAGTATTTTGGTATTATCGTATCACATTCCGTACCCGTGTCTTTATTATCGTATCCCGTATCCGTGTCCAAATTTAGGATGGTGTCCCGGTGTCCAAAATTATTAAGAAAATTGTATCCGACACTAGGATCCGTGTCCGTGTCGGATCCCGGATACCGTGTCCGGGTAACATAGGCGGCAGGGCACCTTATTAATCGTACCCCTTCAAAATTGTTGAGTGGAAAAATCCCCTATGAAATTCTTTTTGAAAAATCCTCTTCTTACAAACACATTAAGGTCTTTCGTTCTCTATGTTATGTTCATTACTCTCGAAGAGATAATGATAAATTTGCTAGTCGAAGTAGACGATGTGTTTTCCTGGGGTATTCGTTTGGGAAGAAATGTTGGTTAGTGTATGATCTTTATGAGAATAAAATGCTCATTTCTAGAGACGTTGTCTTTGTGAAAAAGGAGTTTTCCTTTGCTAGTGATTGGACTGATCCAGAAAAAGCATATACAGATTCTGACATCTTCCTTTGTGAGTCTACAGATGAAACTGTCCATAAAGAAGACAATGTTCATGAGGGCAATCAGTTGTCTGACCAGTTGTGTGAACAACCTGATGTATAGCCTGAACAGTTGCCTGAGCAGTTGTTTGAATAACCCGCTGCACAAGTGCCTGCACATCCGGTTACAGATTCTGATCAAAGGCTCGAACTCGCTTCTGATTCATTGCAGGTGACTGAACAAGCTGCAGCAGAGATTTTGGGTCGAGGTCAGAGAGCTAAGGTTCCCTCTTCAAAGTATCCTCCAAATGATTATGAGTTGGGCAAAGCCCACACCGCACGAGTCCCCTCCCCGTCTAGTTCGCCGGTCCAAAAGAAATCTTCAGGTACTCGTTATCCTTTATCACACTTTATTAGTTGCACTAACTTCTCTATGGCACATCGTTGTTTCTTGGCTGCTGTTGACTCAGGATATGAACTAAAGCATTTCGGGGAGGCGATTAAATATCTCATTGGTGTGAGGCCATGAACAAAGAACTTACTGCTCTTGATCAGAGTGGTACTTGGGACTTAGTAGATGCTCCCGTGGACAAAAAGGTGATTGACAACAAATGAATTTATAAGATAAAGTATAATGCGGATGGCTCCGTTGAACGCAACAAATCTCGCTTGGTCATATTAGGGAATCGCCAAGTTGAAGGTGTGGATTTTAAAGAAACCTTTGCTCCAACAATCAAGATGGTGACTGTCCGAGTTTTTCTCTTCATTGCTGCAGTTCGTGGGTGGGAACTTCATCAAATGGAATATGCTTTATTAATATTAGGCAACGGTTCTGTGTTCAGGATGGAAGACTTCACGTTGTCAAACTTCGGTATTTCTAGTCCCATAACAAATTGATGTACTCGTTCACGTCGTTTGGTCACCACTAATATTTGTGTCTGCCATGGTTGGATCAGCCATGCTCTGATACCAAGTTGAAACCAACATGGCTGATACCAAGTTGAAACCAAGAAATATGTGAAGGATAAATTAAACAACTTATTTTTTCTTGCTTTACAAAGTGCCGTGTACATCAATATATGCAAAGTGATAGTCTTGCCCACCAAGAAGTCTATCTCTACCAAATTATATCAAAACCCTATAATTATGTTAGGAGAATATTAGCCAAACTAATTTACATTGATTAATATGGAAAGGATATCCATATTCTCGGTTTCAACTATTCCATCTCACGATAACGCCTTCTGGACTCGAGTTTTGACTTCCTGTGGGGTTTTCTCTGCATGGACAGTACCCTTCTTGCTGTTTTAATCGATACCTGCATTATGTATCCACAAGAACATAGGACTCGTTTCTATCAGAATAAGGATACTGCTGCTAGTACTTGATAAGGAGCTCATTGGCTTTCAATTGTTTAAAGACCAGATTTAAGAGCCATAGATAAGCATCTACAAGGAACATTAGAGAGAGGAAGAGACCCACATGGTATACAGCCATTAAGAAGCGCACAAATCTGACCTTAATTCAATGATATCGAGCTGCTAGGTAGCAGAGGAAATCTTTATTTTTTAAAAAATGTTTTTTTTATTAATGAATGACTTAATCTATTATAAGTGTTTTGGTCAAATTTCAACAATTATATTTTTATGATGGGAAAAGTGACTAAAGTGATATGAATCTAGGTACAATGACTATCAAGTTGAATAGAAATGGACACAAGATGTTTGTTGACTAGGGAAATCCCTTGAACAACTTGTTCGCCGGCACAAAACCCCGGGAGGATCTGGCTCCTGCCTTGACCGAAAGTTTACTAAATGTTCTTGAGGATTACAGTACTATGAGCGTATTGAAAGAGACCTTAAGCTAGTGAATCATGTGTGTGCAAAATACAGTGGTATGTCTCTTTTATACCTCTCCACAACGGCTAACTACAAAGAGAATCATGGGCCTATAAACTCGGGAAAGAGGTTGATCCAATAGAGATATTTCCGCCATTTGCTGTTTGAGGGAGAAGATAAGATTTGTTGCTGAAGAAACGTTTTTGACTTAGTCATTGCTTCCTTTGACACGAGCCCTATAAAATAGGAAGAACGTTACTGCGTCCCAACCTGCAGAAAGCCAAGTTGTAAATGGAACAACTCAAGTTGTTAGTACCAAGTTGTTAAGTGTAAGTTGTAAACATGTTGACTGAAAATGTAGGGCCCAACAATTGCCCCCAAACTTTTTGAATTTTTTAAAATGAAGAATAGAAAGAAACAAAAGAATTCAAAAGGTTTGCCAAATAAGGAAAAAAAGATGACGATTTTTAAAAGAGAAGAAAGGGACGGTTTTAAGTAGTTTCCCGAGGCAAAAAGATTTGATCGCTTTTAGAGTTCCAACCACCTTCAACCTTTATAAATAAGTAGTCTCTTTCTCCAACTCTCCCTCTCACCAAATCAAAAACGTTACTTCCGCAGAGGTTTCTAGGAGAAGAACCGAGGAAGACGGTTAGGGCGAAAAATCGAGTAGCTACTTACGGTGAGTTTCTTGTCTCTTCTTCAATTTCATCTTTGATTTCTTGTTCTAAGTTGAAAAAATGGGTCGGAAGAAGATAGTCGCGGTTGAGAGTGACGAGGGTTTGCCCAAGGGTTTCATAACCCAAAACTTATTGAAGGAACCTGATAATGAGAAATGTCTAATGCCTAAGGCTAACTTAGAGGTTATTAAGAAGAACCACGCCATGCCTGATTCAACGGTCTACTTCACCCACCCTGATTTGACCTCCGAATGTTATTCTCCCACTTGGGTATGCTTCCCGGAGTATCCCTTTGTTATAGGCTTACGATTCCCTTTTCCCGACTTGATTATGAAGTTCTTCTCCTCTACCAAACTCAACTACGCCCAAATGATGTCTCAAGGGTGGAGGTACTTGCAAACCCTAGTTAGATTAGGAGAGAGGGCTGATTTGGTTGCCGGTTTAGAAGAGTTGGCATATACTGCGGATTTAAGGAGTTTTGGTCAAGGAAGGTTTGGTTTTAGGGTCAAAAATGGTGAGCCTATACTGATTTCCAATCATGACATTGCTGATAGAGGGTGGAAAAATAAATTTTTCTTTGCAAGGAGGGACACCTTGGGTCAAGATGAAGGTGTTTTTTTCCAAATGGAGGTTTCAAGGTAGTGAAAATAGTTCTTTTATTTTACGAAATGCTTCTCAATACTAGGATAACTAACTCTTAAAAATTTCCTTTGTAGAAGTTTCTAAGTTGTTAGACCTGTTTCCGGAGCAAAAAGGGACACAAGCGAACGTAAACCAGCTTCTTCAGTTGGGTGTACCCGATAGGTCCTTCAAGGCATTCCCTGTCGAGTTCTTCATTGAGGAGGTTGGAGGTGAAGCAGAGGTTGAAGCAGAGAAAAATCTGCCCCCAACTTTACCTGAGATGTCTACAGGTTTAAGTCCTCAACAATCTTGGTACTTTTTCACGAGTATTACGATTATCTCAATCCCTTGTTTTCTTGTTGTAGCTACACGATCCAAATCCAACGTAAGTGCTGCTGACTTGGTGGCTGCTGCTAAGGCAAAGAAAGTTGTCAAGAAGGACAATAAACCTCCAACTCCAATGTCCATGGCCTCTAGCTCAGACTTGAATGCTTCCAAGAAAAAGGAAGAAGTGAAGAAAAGGAAGCTATCTGAAACCGAGGCTACGGATGGGAATGAGATTGGTGACATGGGGACAGCAAGAAAGAAGTTAAAGGAGGCTATAGCTTGTTTTGTCGACAAGGTAAAATGAGAAAACTTGAACCTTGCCCATGATTTTTGATGAAAGGCTAACATTTCTTTTGCTTAGGTCGCGGATATCATGGTTCCTATCATGGACCAGCTTGATGCTGTGAAAATCAAGGCAGCCAGGCACAATTATGAAGCTGAGGAATACAAGAAGCAGGCTACCAAGAATGCTGAGTGTTGGGCCCTACATTTTTCAGTCAACATGTTTACAACTTATACTTAAAACAACTTGGTACTAACAACTTGAGTTATTCCATTTACAACTTGGCTTTCTGCAGGTTGGGACGCAGTAACGTTCTTCCTATTTTATAGGGCTCGTGTCAAAGGAAGCAATGACTAAGTCAAAAACGTTTCTTCAGCAACAAATCTTATCTTCTCCCTCAAACAGCAAATGGCGGAAATATCTCTATCGGATCAACCTCTTTCCCGAGTTTATAGGCCCATGATTCTCTTTGTAGTTAGCCGTTGTGGAGAGGTATAAAAGAGACATACCACTGTATTTTGCACACACATGATTCACTAGCTTAAGGTCTCTTTCAATACGCTCATAGTACTGTAATCCTCAAGAACATTTAGTAAACTTTCGGTCAAGGCAGGAGCCAGATCCTCCCGGGGTTTTATGCCGGCGAACAAGTTGTTCAAGGGCTTTCCCTAGTCAACAAACATCCTGTGTCCATTTCTATTCAACTTGATAGTCATTGTACCTAGATTCATATCACTTTAGTCACTTTTCCCATCATAAAAATATAATTGTTGAAATTTGACCAAAACAATTTGGCGCCGTCCGTGGGAAACTTTGATTATCCAAGTAGAAATGGTTAATCCATCTTCCAGCAGT
This sequence comes from Adenophora triphylla var. japonica, assembly GCA_022495995.1. NCBI lineage: Eukaryota > Viridiplantae > Streptophyta > Magnoliopsida > Asterales > Campanulaceae > Adenophora > Adenophora triphylla. The sequence continues at coordinate 116,552 of JAFEMH010001448.1, forward strand.
CAGAGTCGGCCGCTTCCTGTTTCCAATGCCCAAGGAAACCTTCCTCCAAGTGCATAAGCTGTCAATTTGGAGATAATGTCCAACATGGCGGACATGATGAAGAAAATAGGCGATCGGTTGGATGCTCAGGAGCATACGAATACCATGATATTCAATGCCATTGATAGTCTGCGTAAAGGGAAGCAAGCGGGGACTCAAGTATCCACTCCGTTTTCACCTTTACTTCCTAGATCTTTGTTTGGTGCGGTACATGTGACCAGCCATGTTGGAGATATCCCGATGTCCAACACCTTGCCAGCGGAAAGCACAATTGTGACATCCATTCCAATCGAGCAACCAAGATTCGGCCTACCAGCTAGCCAACCTGCGCTATCATCTTGCTACACTTATGCTACACCCTCAGTGGGGCAAACGGGAAGTTTCTTTAATGCATTCGATACTATCGCACCTCAAGTTAATAATGCTCCTCTTTTCGCAGAGAACCAACTTGTTAAGGAAATGCAAACCATTAAGGAGTTGCTCCGAAGCGTGCCTGGAGTCAACTTGCCGTATCACCAAGTCTCTCCAACTTGCTACAATGAGTCTCGTTTTGTGCCAGCAATAGCCAGTGTGGAGATCCCGAAGAAATTCTCATCCTCATATGAAGAAGTATGATGGGAGTACCGATCCAGCAGAGCACGTGTTCTTTGTATCGGGAATCAATGGATATCATAAGTATCCCTCCTATGTTTAAAGAAGCATGTTTTTGCGGGGGCTTTGGCTCAACCTTGCCAGACCGGCCTTAAAATGGCTAACAGGCTTCCTCTAAACTCTATTTCATCTTATGCTCAACTTGTCAATATGTTCATTAATCAGTTTTCATGCAACAGGGCATTTGACAAGTTGACTAGTGATCTTTATAGAATTGTACAATGCACTCAACGAAAATCTTAAAGAGTATTTGCACAGTTCAACAAGGAGGCGGTGACTATACCCAACTTGGATGTGTCCACCGCTACGGAGGCATTCCGTATAGGCTTGAAGAAGAGCTCATTGTTTTACAACGAGTTGGTGATGACCCTGCGAAACAACTTGAAGAAATCAGAACCGGGGCCTTGCCTTACATCGATCGGGAGGAAGATAGCTTGGCGATGGGAAGTCAACTCGGGAGGACTCCTACTCCTCTATTTGAGCCTTCTAACGACGACCCGGATTCCCATCACTATAAGTCCAACAGGGCAAACCCCTGTTAAAACCGAACCCTCTAGAATTCATGTTGTAGATGATGATCAGAAGGTGATGATAATGATTATCCACAAATTTCGAATATTGCTTTTACGTGGACATTGCAGAATCTTGTGCGCCATGGGAAATCTTGGAGATAAAGCAAGATGGCCCAAGAAGAATGACCAGCCAACATCTTGGAAGGACAAGTCCAAGTGGTGCGCGTTTCATGAAGATTTTGGGCACACCACCGAGAACTGTTTCGCCTTGAGGAAGGAGATTGCTCATTTATTGTCCAAGGGTCTTCTCAAGGATTTGTTGGGCAAGAAGAGGGTCGGGGAGTGAATCCAAAGAACCCGATTCGGGGAGCAAGCCTAGACCCGAGAAAGTTGCACCCTCCACCCACCAAGGTAGTGAATGTTATCTCGGGTGGGTCTCATATTTGCGGCACAACTTACTCGCCGCCAAGCGTCATGCCAAAAGCTCTAAGGAAGATCAATCGAATTGCCTTCAAGGCGTCATGACTTCACCGATGGTCATGTTATTTCCTTTTGAAGATGAAGATAAGGACAACACGTTGGACCCTCATCATGATGGTCTAGTTGTTCGTGTGCAGATTGCTAATTGTGTGGTCGCGGATTCTCGATCGATGGTGGCGGTTGGTCAACATCATCTTCACTCATACTCTTGAAGATATGGGCATCCCTCTCGTCCGAAGTAGTGAAGAATTCATTCGTGACCGGGTAGGGTTCTGGTGAGGTGAAGCAAACGGCCTGGAGAGATCAAGTTGCCCATCTACCCGGGAGGGTATGAATTCCATGGAGAGGTTTTGTGTGATTGAGTGCTCTTCCCTCGTACAATGTTATATCGGGAAGGCCTTCGATCCACAACATGAAGGCCGTGCCATCGACTTACCATCAATGCGTTAAGTTTCCAACACCTTGGGGTGTTGCCAAGTTGAAGGGAAACCAAAGAAGTCTCTAAGGAATGTTACAAGATCAACATGAAAGCAAGCTCGACCCTCGGCAAGCATAGCAATTAAAGAAAAAGGCCCAGTGACATTCTTGAAGCAATGCGGAGCACGATACAAAAAGCGTTCCTGTTGATGCATCAAATCCCGAGGCCCAAGTGCAAGTTGGGATAGACCTACCGTCCGAAATCGAAGAGGAGTTGATCGAGTTCCCGAAAAGCCGTAAATGCTGTTTCGCTTTGGAAACATGAAGACATGACAGTGGATAAGCAAGGATATTATTACTCACAAGTTGAACATCGATCCGACCATCCGTCCCGTCCGTCAAAAAAGAAGGGAAGTTTGCCCAGAGCGGAACCGTATCATAAAGGATGAAGTTGAGAGGCTTCAAGTCCAAGATGATCAGAGAAGTTCAAGCACTGCGAGGTGGTTGGCTAACGTTGTAGTGGTGGAGAAGAAGAATGGCAAGTGGCGAGTATGCGTGGACTTCACCGACTTGAACAAGGACTGTCCGAAGGATCCATTCCCTCTCCTCATATTGATTCTCTAGTTGATGAGACAAACCTGGCCACATACATCTTGACATTCATGGATGCGTCTTCCGGTATCAACAAATTCAAATGGAGCCTTCGGACCAAGAAGATACAACATTCATGACTCTTAAGGTATATATTGTTATATTTCTATGCCCTTTGGTCTTAAAAATGCAGGGGCAACCTATCAAAGGCTAGTAAACAAAATGTTCAAAGACCAACTTGGCAAGACGATGGAGGTCTACATAGACGATATGGTGGTCAAATCCAAGCACATTGAGGATCATGTGGAGCACCTTGCTGAGGCATTCAACATCTTGAAAGCCTTCAACATGAAGCTCAATCCGGCGAAGTGCAACTTCGGTGTTAGAGCAGGTAAATTCTTGGGATATATGGTGACCAAGAGGGGAATCAAAGCAAGTCCTGAACAAATTAAAGCCATTCTCAACTTAGAATCCCCTAAGAACATCAAGGACGTACAAAGGTTAACAGGTAGAGTAAAGAAATTTTGAATAGATTTATATCCAAATCATCTCGATAAGTGCAGTTATTCTACGAAGTATTAAGAAAAAACAAACTTTTTCAATGGATCGACCAACATGAGGCGGCCTTCAAACAACTTAAAGAATACTTGATGACGTCACCCCTACTCGCCAAACCCGAACATGGTGAGCATCTTTATTTATATTTAGCCGTATCCGAAAATGCTTTGTTAGTGCGGTATTGGTGAAGGAAACCCAAGGTGAACAACATCCTCGTTTACTATGTAAGTAAGTCTTTATTAGATGCCGAAACAAGGTACTCTCATCTTGAAAAATTAATATTAGCCTTAACTACTGCGCTACCAAATTACGTCATTATTTTGAAACACATTCCATAACCGTTAGAACTAATTATCCTACGAGAAATGTGTCGAGAACCCCGTGAGTTGTCGGGTAGGTCGCCAAGTGGTCGGTCAAGTTGAGCACGTATGACATTTCATACGAGCCGAGAACAACCATCAAATCGCAGCCCTAGCCGATTTCGTAGCCGACTTCACCCAAGTTTGCACTGAAGTAGAACTGAAGTGCAACAACTTGAAGGTAAAACTATTCCTCGATTTTGGACATTGTTTACGTATGGAGCTTCAAATTCCAAAGGGATTGGCTTGGGAATAGTCCTAAAATCCTCAAGGTGATATCATACCTCAAGCCGTATCTTGTGAATTCAATGCAACAAATAATGAAAGGCCGAATATGGAGCCCTAATCATGGGTTTAACTACAAATTTTGAATCTGAATATTACACATTTAAATGTATTTGTTGACTCTCAATTGCTAGCTAACCACTTTAATGGCAGCTTATATGGCGAAACATTCCAAGATGACTCTGTACCTCCAACATGTTAAGGCTTTAGCTTCGAAATTTCTATCATTCTCTTTGGAACAGTCCTCGAGAAGAGAACGCAGGCGTACGCCTTGGCTAACTTGGGTTCAACTTGTAAATCAATGTTGCATTCTAGTATACCAATTATTTATGTTAAGTACCCTGATAGACCAAGTTGAGGAAATCAAGTGGTTACGCCACTTAGGGCACCGTATGCTAAACCTTCTTGGACCCAACCTCGTAATTGAATTTCTTCAACTTGGAACTATTCCACCCGATGTTAAGAATGTTAGATCTTTTAAGATTCGTACTTCGACCTTCGTTTTGATAGATAATGTCTTTGTTTAAGAAGTCTTTGCAGACACTACTTGAGATGTGTCGATAATGATCAAGTTGAAGTGGTGCTTAAAGAAATCCATGAAGGAATATGTGGGAACCATTCGAGGAAAGGCATTAGCATCCAAGGCCCTCAAGACGGGATACTATTGGCCAACCATGCGTCGAGATGCCATGAGCTACGTACGTAAGTGTGATGCACGCCAAAGACACAAAGAACATCTTGCATCAACCCGCCGAGCCCCTACATCCTATAGTCTCATCTTGGCCTTTCATGCAGTGGGGCATGGATATTGTAGGCAAGTTGCCTAAAGCTCCCGGAGGCAAAGTGTTCATGTTGGTTCTAACCGATTATTTCTCGAAATGGATCGAGGTAGAAGCTTATGTACAAGTAAGAGATAAAGAGGTAATTTCATTTTTAAAGAAAAATATCATTAGCGAGCCAGTGTACCATCGGAGATTGTATGTGACAACGGGTCACAGCTCATAAGTAAGAAGACCAGGGATTTTTGTGCTCGCCGGGGCATCAAGTTAGTCATGTCGACACTGTCCACCCTCAAGCCAATGGCCGCCGAGTCAGCAACAAGTTGATCATCAACAACTTGAAAAGCGTCTAGATCAAAAGAAGGGAAAGTGGGTTGAAGAATTACCACTTGTGCTATGGGCGAGATAGAACTACTTCTAAAGGAGCCACGGGTAGAACTCCCTATTCTTTAGTATACTGAGTCAAGCCGTAATTCCAGCTTGAAGCGACAGTCCCACAAAGAAGGTATGGCTTATTAACTCAAGATGAAAATAACCTCTTGCTAATTCAAGATTTAGATACAATTGATGAGATCGTGGATTTAGCCAAGATAAGGATGGCGGCTTATCGCCAGCCGAATTGCTAGGTCTTACAACAAGAATGTCGAGTTAGAAGGTTCCGGGTTGGTGATTTAGTTTTAAGGAAAGTATTTCAAAATACAAGAGAATTGAATGCGTGAGTAAGCCGGCTCCCAAGTGGGAAGGCCCATATCTCATCGATGCCGGAAGGGCAAAGGTGCATACGGTTGTCAACCCCAAGTGGAGACAGAATCCCTAGAAGTTGGAACGCTATCCATTCCTTGAAACTTTATTTCATGTAAGTCCGGTTATTTATAACTAGACTCCTCAGTACGGTTTAAATTTATGTCAAGTTCAATTACGCATTTCAATTTTTTTACTCTTATTAAAACATTACCGACTTGAGCGTCGGAGGGCTTTAGCTATGCTAACGCCCAACCCTAACATAAATTTGTTTTGCGAGGTGCAACTTGAGCAAACGGAGTAGGCTCAACAGTTGACACGCCGGATGCGGTGATACTTGTTGAGACCTAAGGCTGGAACAGACAAACATGTTGACACGCCGTGCAGGGTGATACATGTTTGAGCCTGAGGAGGACAAAGGTCAAACATGTTGACACGCCAGTACGGCTGATACGTGTTTGAACCTGAAGAAGAAAATTTCAACATGTTGATACGCCAGTACGGCTGATACATGTTGGAATTCTAGCTGGAGAGGGATAGAACTTGTTGACACGCCAGGACGGCTGATACTTGTTCTATCTCTTCAAACGAATTACCTCTGATCAAAGGTACTTATGGTTAAAAGATATTCATCTTTTCTTACGAATTAAGGTTTTGACACCTTCGCCTGGGCGCACGTTTTCACACTTCTTCAAGTTGTGAACTATTGGTTGTAACATTTTCATGTTACCTACGGTTTATAACATTTACATGTTATCTAAAGAACAAACAAGCGTCTCTCAGAGACATAAGATACTTTGCTAAAAAACCATTAAGTGTTTTCCAAAAGATTTTTTGCAAACTAAAGGGCAAGTTGGATAAGCCAACAAGTCCCTAAAAACCTAGAAAAGCTTGGAGTACTAGACCAACCTAGTACCCCCAAATAAATTGTCTCGGCTCTTATGAGCCATTACAACATAAAACCTTGTTTTTTGGGGACACTCCCCCCATTTGTTGTACCAGCAGAGGTACACAAAAATTGTTTTTTTTTTTATTATCATCCAAAAATACCCAAAAGTTTTAAAATGTTTTTCAAACTTCTTGGCCTGCTGCCGCCAGTGTTGTCTTCTCCCCTTGATCATTTGGAGTAACCCCTATGGTGTTCAGATCCTTGTTAGCATCATCAACTAGGGCTTCCAGGGCCGCGGAATTCACTTCTTACGCATCCGCTGGCTCCCCAAATGGTCCTCCAAAACTTTTCTCTCGTCCTCCAGGTTCCAAGTTGTGGCTTGCCCACTTTTATACTCCTCAATCATCTGAATTCGAGCCTCTAACAAAGTCTTGGTGGCATGAAATTTAAAGTCCCCCTCCGCAGCCGCAAGTTCTTTCATGTGAGCCTTGTTCTCAGCCCTGATGGATTCCACTTCTTTTTCTAAGCGTTCAAAATCCCTCCTCAAACCTTCCATTTCACCAGCGTGCTTGTTTGCTTCCTTCTTCCACTTCTCCACTTCCTTGGCACTTTTTGTGGCCTCCTTCTTCGATTCTGCAACCTCATGACTGAGCCTAGCCGCCTTGATCTTCAATACATCAATGTGGGCCACAATAGGGATCATAATTTCCTGCATAAAAGGAAGCATTAATATTCTATCAAACTCCTTGAAAAAACTCAAAGGTCCCTTCATCTTTACCTTCTCAACAACAGCTCTGAACTTTTCTCCTAACTTTCCCATCTCCATGTCACCACTTGTATCCGTGGCTTCAAAGATCCACTAGCTTTCTCTTCTTCGCATCCCCTTCTTCTTGGATGCAATCATATCGGAGCTAGCCACAACGGCACCGGAGTGGGGGTTTCTTGTCTTGCCTTGCTAAACTCTTTGCTCTAGCCGCAGCAAGTAGGCCGGCGGCACTAACGGTGTCCTTAGAGAGGGTAGGCTGCAAAAAGGTTGAAAAGTTAGAACAAAATAAAGGAATTAGAACAAGTTGGAGATAGGCAAAGATTTCGGGTATTTAATTAACTTTGTGGACATTGGGGTGGGCTCGTATAAAGTTTCTTCAAGATTTGTTTCTTGGACTTCTTCAGACCAACTTCCTCGTCTTGATCTCGCAACAAATTGAACTGGTAGTACCTTAAAAGTTCTCACTAACTTGAGTCCAAATTATAAATCTTGTTCACATTCTCCTCCGTGTTGTCCTTAAAAGGAAAGAGCACATCCAATTTCGCAACTAAGCCAAAGAGAAAATTGGAGAATTAGTTACATGATTAATTAAGGAGAATTATTAGAATTAGAAAAATTGCCTATACTACCTTGGGACCTCCATTTGAAGTTGGCACCCTCATCCTTCACCAGGGTGCTCTTCTTGGCGAAAAAGAATTTGTTCTTCCACCCTCTATCAGCGGTATCAACATTGTCATTTAGAAAGGACATCCTACCAGTTCTAACCCTAAAGCCATACCTCCCTAAACCAAAACTCCTAATTTCATTTGTAAGAGCGAATTCCTCTAAACCTATTTCCAACTCTGTTTCTGCATTTAACCTTACGAGGGTTTGTAGGCTTCTCCAACCTTGGGGCATAAGTTGGGCATAGTTAAGTTTGGTAGCAGCAAAGAACTTGGTGATTAAGATCGGGAAAGGGAATTTCAAACCAATGGTGAAGGGGTATTCGGGAAACATACCCATTCGGGGAATAACATTCAGGGTTAGGTCAAGGTGGGTAAAAAACTCAGTTTCATATGCCATGGCATGATTCTTCTTGATGATTTCTAAATTAGTAGCAGGGATTCTACACTTCTCTTTTTCAAGGTTCTTCAACATGTTTTGGGTGAGAAAACCCGCGGGCAAACCCTCTCCACTCTCGATTAAAGTTACCACCTTTCTCTTCCCCATTTTTCAAGCTTAAAACAAAAATTCAAAGATGAAATTGAAAAGGAAACAAGTAACTCACCAGAAAGTTCTATTTTGGTTCTCTCTCCGGTCGTCTTCCTTGGGTCTCCCTATAAAACCTCCGTTGAAATTACCGTTCTGATTTGGTGAAAGGGAGAGTTGGAAAAGGAGTATATCTATTTGTGGGGAACTTAAAAGCGGTTAGACTTTAAAACCAACACAACTTTTTGCTTTGGAAAACCACCCAAACTGTCCTATCACGTCTCTTTCCATTTAAAAACCGCCGTTTTCTCATACACTTTTGGCAAGCTTTTTGAATTCCTTTGTCCCTTTCTTCTCTATTAAAAACCGTCGTTCTTTTCTTTCTTTGGCAAACTTTTTGAATTCCTTTGTCTCTTTCTATCCCTCATTTTGAAAAAATTCAAAAAGTTTGGGGGCAATTGTTGGGCCCTACATTTTTCAGTCAACATGTTTACAACTTATACTTAAACAACTTGGTACTAACAACTTGAGTTATTCCATTTACAACTTGGCTTTCTGCAGGTTGGGACGCAGTAACGTTCTTCCTATTTTATAGGGCTCGTGTCAAAGGAAGCAATGACTAAGTCAAAAACGTTTCTTCAGCAACAAATCTTATCTTCTCCCTCAAACAGCAAATGGCGGAAATATCTCTATCGGATCAACCTCTTTCCCGAGTTTATAGGCCCATGATTCTCTTTGTAGTTAGCCGTTGTGGAGAGGTATAAAAGAGACATACCACTGTATTTTGCACACACATGATTCACTAGCTTAAGGTCTCTTTCAATACGCTTATAGTACTGTAATCCTCAAGAACATTTAGTAAACTTTCGGTCAAGGCAGGAGCCAGATCCTCCCGGGGTTTTATGCCGGCGAACAAGTTGTTCAAGGGCTTTCCCTAGTCAACAAACATCCTGTGTCCATTTCTATTCAACTTGATAGTCATTGTACCTAGATTCATATCAATTTAGTCACTTTTCCCATCATAAAAATATAATTGTTGAAATTTGACCAAAACACTGAGGAATACAAGAAGCAAGCTACCAAGAATGCTGAGGAGATTGAGAAGTTGAAGAAAAGTCTTGAAGCTGAAAAGAAGGAATTGGAAGCTGCGAAGAAAGACTTCACGTTTAACGCCACCAAAGTGGTGTTTGAAGCTAGGATTGATCTTATGGAAGAATACAAGAAAGGGCTGGCTCTGGAGTGGGATGTGGAAGCAGAGAAAAGGGCTTTAGAAGATTTTGTTGGTGAGCCAGTAGATGCAGAGGAGGTGAATTCTGCGGCTTTGGAGGCTCTAGTTGAAGACACTGATAGGACCTTGAGCACCCTAGTGGTAGCTCAGAATGGTCAAGGGGAAAATGCAACACCGGCAAGAAAGGGAAGTTTAAAAAACATTTTAAAACTTTTGGGTATTTTGGATGAAAAAACAATTTTTGTTTTATTTGTGTACCTCCGTTGGTACAACAAATGGGGGGAGTGTCCCCAAAAACAAGGTTTTTTAGTTTGTAATGGCTCATAAGAGCCGAGACAATTTATTTGGGGGTACTAGGTTGGTCTAGTACTCCAAGCTTTTTTAGGTTTTTAGGGACTTGTTGGCTTATCCAACTTGTCCTTTAGTTTGCAAAAAATCTTTTGAAAAACACTTAATGGTTTTTTAGCAAAGTATCTTATGTCTCTGAGAGACGCTTGTTTGTTCTTTAGATAACATGTAAATGTTATAAACCGTAGGTAACATGAAAATGTTACAACCAATAGTTCACAACTTGAATAAGTGTGAAAACGTGCGCCCAGGCGAAGGTGTCAAAACCTTAATTCGTAAGAAAAGATGAATATCTTTTAACCACAAGTACCTTTGATCAGAGGTAATTCGTTTGAAGAGATAGAACAAGTATCAGCCGTCCTGGCGTGTCAACAAGTTTTATCCCTCTCCAGCTAGAATTCCAACATGTATCAGCCGTACTGGCGTGTCAACATGTTGAAATTTTCTTCTTCAGGTTCAAACATGTATCAGCCGTACTGGCGTGTCAACATGCTTGACCTTTGTCCTCCTCAGGCTCAAACATGTATCAGCCGTACCGGCGTGTCAATATGTTTGTCCTGTTCTAGCTTAGGTCTCAACAAGTATCAGCCGTACTGGCGTGTCAACATGTTGAGCCTACTCCATTTGCTCAAGTTGCACCTCGCAAAACAAATTCATGTTAGGGTTGGGCGTTAGCATAGCTAATGCCCCTCCGACGCTCAAGTCAGTAATGTTTTAGTAAGAGTAAAAAATTGAAATGCGTAATTGAACTTGACATAAATTTAAACCGTACCTGAGGAGTCTAGTTATAAATAACCGGACTTACATGAAATAAAGTTTCAAGTGGATAGCGTTCCAACTTCTAGGGATTCTGTCTCCACTTGGGGTTGACAACCAGTATGCACCTTTGCCGCCTTGGCATCGATGAGATATGGGCCTTCCCACTTGGGAGCCAGCTTACCTGCATTCAACTCTCTTGTATTTTGAAATACTTTTCTTAAAACTAAATCACCAACCTGGAACCTTCTAACTCTGACATTCTTGTTGTAAGACCTAGCAATTCGCTGCTGATAAGCTGCCATCCTTATCTTGGCTAAATCCCTGATCTCATTAATTGTATCTAAATCTTGAGTTAGCAAAAGGTTATTTTTATCTTGAGTTGATAAGCCATACCTTGCTGTAGGGACTGTCGCTTCAACTGGAAGTACAGCTTCAGCTCCGTATACTAAAGAATAGGGAGTTCTACCTGTGGCTCCCTTAGAAGTAGTTCTATCTGCCCAAAGCACAAGTGGTAATTCTTCAACCCACTTTCCCTTCTTTTGATCTAGACGCTTTTTCAAGTTGTTGATGATCAACTTGTTGCTTGACTCAGCCTGGCCATTGGCTTGAGGGTGGACAGGTGTCGACATGACTAACTTGATGCCCCAACGAGTACAAAAGTCCCTGGTCTTCTTACTTATGAACTGTGACCCGTTGTCACATACAATCTCCGATGGTACACCAAACCTGCTAATGATATTTTTCTTTAAAAATGAAATTACCTCTTTATCTCTTACTTGTACATAAGCTTCTGCCTCGATCCATTTCGAGAAATAATCGGTTAGAGCCAACATGAACACTTTGCCTCCGGGAGCTTTAGGCAACTTGCCTACAATATCCATGCCCCACTGCATGAAAGGCCAAGATGAGACTATAGGATGTAGGGGCTCGGCAGGTTGATGCAAGATGTTCTTTGTGTCTTTGGCAGCATCACACTTCGTACGTAGCTCATAGCATCTCGATGCATGGTTGGCCAATAGTATCCCGTCTTGAGGGCCTTGGATGCTAATGCCTTTCCTCCAGAATGGTTCCCACATATTCCTTCATGGATTTCTTTAAGCACCACTTCAACTTGATCATTATCGACACATCTCAAGAGTGTCCCCGCAAAAGACTTCTTAAACAGCACATTATCTATCAAAACGAAGGTCGAAGTACGAATCTTAAAGGATCTAACATTCTTAACATCAGTGGAATAGTTCCAAGTTGAAGAAATTCAATTACGGGTTGGGTCCAAGAAGGTTTAGCATCCGGTGCCCTAGTAGGTGACGTAACCACTTGGATTTCCTCAACTTGGTCTATTGCCGGTACTTAACATAAATAATTGGTATACTAGAATGCAACATTGATTTGCAAGTTGAACCCAAGTTAGCCAAGGCGTACGCTTCGCGTTCTCTTCTCTCGAGGGACCTGTTCCAAAGAGAATGATAGAAATTTCGAAGCTAAAGCCTTAACATGTTGGAGGTACAGAGTCATCTTGGAATGTTTCGCCATATAACTGCCATTAAAGTGGTTAGCTAGCAATTGAGAGTCAACAAATACATTTAAATGTGTAATATTCAGATTCAAAGCTGTAGTTAAACCCATGATTAGGGCTTCATACTCAGCTTCATTATTTGTTGCACTGAATTCACAAGATACAGCTTGAGGTATGATATCATCTTGAGGGGATTTTAGGACTATTCCCAAGCCAATCCCTTTGGAATTTGAAGCTCCATCTGTAAATAATGTCCAAAATCGAGGAATAGTTTTACCTTCAAGTTGTTACACTTCTAGTTCTACCTCAGGCTGCAAACTTGGACTGAAGTCAGCTACGAAATCGGCTAGGGCCTGCGATTTGATGGCTGTTCTCGGCTCGTATGAAATGTCATACGTGCTCAACTTGACCGACCACTTGGCCAACCTGCCCGACAACTCTGGGGTTCTCAACACATTTCTCATAGGATAATTAGTTCTAACGGTTATGGAATGTGTTTTCAAAATAATGACGTAATTTGGTAGCAACAGTAGTTAAGGCTAATATTAATTTTTCAAGATGAGAGTACCTTGTTTCAGCATCTAATAAAGACTTACTTACATAGTAAACAGGATGTTGTTCACCTTGGGTTTCCTTCACCAATACTGCACTAACAGCATTTTCAGATACAGCTAAATATAAATAAAGATGCTCACCATGTTCGGGTTTGGCGAGTAGGGGGTGACGTCATCAAGTATTCTTTAAGTTGTTTGAAGGCCGCCTCATGTTGGTCATCCATTGAAAAAGTTTGTTTTTTCTTAATACTTCGTGAGAATAACCCGCACTTATCGATGATTTGGATATAAATCTATTCAAAGTCTACTCTACTCTACTGTTAACCTTTGTACGTCCTTGATGTTCTTAGGGGATTCCAAGTTGAGAATGGCTTTAATTTGTTCGGGACTTGCTTCGATTCCCCTCTTGGTCACCATATATCCCAAGAATTTACTGCTCTAACACCGAAGTTGCACTTCGCGGATTGAGCTTCATGTTGAAGACTTTCAAGATGTTGAATGCCTCGACAAGGTGCTCCACATGATCCTCAATGTGCTTGGATTTGACCACCATATCGTCTATGTAGACCTCCATCGTCTTGCCAAGTTGGTCTTTGAACATTTTGTTTACTAACCTTTGATAGGTTGCCCTGCATTTTTAAGACCAAAGGGCATAGAAATATAACAATATATACCTCTTAGAGTCATGAATGCCTTTGTATCTTTTTTGGTCGAAGGCTCCATTTGAATTTGTTGATACCGGAAGACGCATCCATGAATGTCAAGATGTCGTGGCCACTGTCTCATCAACTAGAGAATCAATATGAGGGAGAGGGAATGGATCCTTCTGGACGGGCCTTGCTCAAGTCGGTGAAGTCCACGCATACTCGCCACTTGCCATTCTTCTTCTCCACCACTACAACGTTAGCCAACCACCTTGGGTACCGGACTTCTCTCGATCATCTTGGACTTCGAAGCCTCTCAACTTCATCCTTTATGATGCGGTTCCACTCTGGGCAAACTTCCTTCTTTTTTGACGGACGGGACGGATGGTCGGATCGATGTTCAACTTGTGAGTAATAATATCCTTGCTTATCCCTGTCATGTCTTCATGTTTCCAAGCGAAACAAAGCATTTCGGCTTTTCGGAACTCGATCAACTCCTCTTCGATTTCGGACGGTAGGTCTATCCCAACTTGCACTTGGGCCTCAGGATTTGATGCATCAACAGGAACGCTTTTTGTATCGTGCTCCACTGCTTCAAGAATGTCCTGGGCCTTTTTCTTTAATTGCTATGCTTGCCGAGGGTCGAGCTTGCTTTCATGTTGATCTTGTAACATTCCTTAGAGACTTGCTGGTTTCCCTTCAACTTGGCAACACCCCAAGGTGTTGGAAACTTGACGCATTGATGGTAAGTCGATGGCACGGCCTTCATGTTGTGGATCCAAGGCCTTCCCAATATAACATTGTACGAGGAAGAGCACTCAATTACACAAAACCTCTCCATGGAATTCATACCCTCCAGGTAGATGGGCAACTTGATCTCTCCGACCGTTTGCTTCACCTCACCACTGAACCCTACCAGTACGGATGAATTCTTCACTACTTCGGACAGAGGGATGCCCATATCTTCAAGAGCATGAGTGAAGATGATGTTGACCGAACTGCCACCATCGATCAGAATCCGCTTGACCACACAATTAGCAATCTGCACCTGAACAACTAGACCATCATGATGAGGGTCCAACGTGTTGTCCTTATCTTCATCTTCAAAGGAAATAACATGAACATCGGTGAAGTCACGACGCCTTGAAGGCAGTTCTGATTGATCTTCTTTAGAGCTTTTGGCATGACGCTTGGCGGCAGAGTAAGTTGTGCCGCAAATATGAGACCCACATGAGATAACATTCACTACCTTGGTGGCTGGAGGGGGTGCAACTTTCTCGGGTCTAGGCTGCTCCCTGAATCGGGTTCTTTGGATTCACTCTGACCCTCTTCTTGCCCAACAAATCCTTGAGAAGACCCTTGGACAATAAATGAGCAATCTCCTTCATCAAGGCGAAACAGTTCGCGGTGGTGTGCCCAAAATCTTCATGAAACGCGCACCACTTGGACTTGTCCTTCCAAGTTGTTATTTGGTCATTCTTCTTGGGCCATCTTGCTTTATCTCCAAGATTTCCCATGGCGCACAAGATTCCTGCAATGTCCACAGAAAAGCAATATTCAGAAATTTGTGGATAATCATTATCATCACCTTCCTGATCATCATCTACAACATGAATTCTAGAGGGTTCAGTTTTAACAGGGGGTTTGCCCCTGTTGGACTTATAGTGATGGGAATCCGGTCGTCTGTCAGAAGGCTCAAATAGAGGAGTAGGAGTCCTCCCAGTTGACTTCCCCATTGCTAAGCTATCTTCCTCCAATCTGATGTAAGGCAAGGCCCTGGTTCTGATTTCTTCAAGTTGTTTCGCAGGGGTCATCACCAACTCGTTGTAAAACAATGAGCTCTTCTTCAAGCCTATACGGAATGCCTCCGTAGCGGTGGACACATCCAAGTTGGGTATAGTCATTTGCCTCCTTGTTGAACCTGTGCAAATACTCTTTAAGATTTTCGTTAGGCTGTTGTACAATTCTATAAAGATCACTAATCAACTTGTCAAATGCCCTGTTGCATGAAAACTGATTAATGAACATATTGACAAGTTGAGCATAAGATGAAATAGAGTTTAGAGGGAGCCCTGTTAGCCATTTTAAGGCCGGTCCTGACAAGGTTGAGCCAAAGCCCCTGCAAAAACATGCTTCTTTAAACATAGGAGGGATACTTATGATGTCCATTGATTCCTGATACAGCAACACGTGCTCTGCTGGATCGGTACTCCCATCATACTTTTTCATATGAGGGACTGAGAATTTCTTCGGGATCTCCACACTGGCTATTGCTGGCACAAAACGAGACTCATTGTAGCAAGTTGGAGAGACTTGGTGATACGGCAAGTTGACTCCTGGCACGCTTCGGAGCAACTCCTTAATGGTTTGCATTTCCTTAACGAGTTGGTTTTTGAGGGTGTAGCATAAGTGTAGCAAGATGATAGCGCAGGTTGGTTAGCTGGTAGGCCGAATCTTGGTTGCTCGATTGGAATGGATGTCACAATTGTGCTTTCCGCTGGCAAGGTGTTGGACATCGGGATATCTCCAACATGGCTCGGTCCTGTACCTGCACCAAACAAAGATCTAGGAAGTAAAGGTGAAAACGGAGTGGATACTTGAGTCCCCGCTTGCTTCCCTTTACGCAGACTATCAATGGCATTGAATATCATGGTATTCGTATGCTCCTGAGCATCCAACCGATCGCCTATTTTCTTCATCATGTCCGCCATGTTGGACATTATCTCCAAATTGACAGCTTCTGCACTTGGAGGAAGGTTGCCTTGGGCATTGGAAACAGTAAGCGGCCGACTCTGACTGCTGGAAGATGGATTAACCATTTCTACTTGAATAATCAAAGCTTCCTACGGACGGCGCCAAATTATTTTGGTCAAATTTCAACAATTATATTTTTATGATGGAAAAAGTGACTAAAGTGATATGAATCTAGGTACAATGACTATCAAGTTGAATAGAAATGGACACAAGATGTTTGTTGACTAGGGAAAGCCCTTGAACAACTTGTTCGCCGGCACAAAACCCCGGGAGGATCTGGCTCCTGCCTTGACCGAAAGTTTACTAAATGTTCTTGAGGATTACAGTACTATGAGCGTATTGAAAGAGACCTTAAGCTAGTGAATCATGTGTGTGCAAAATACAGTGGTATGTCTCTTTTATACCTCTCCACAACGGCTAACTACAAAGAGAATCATGGGCCTATAAACTCGGGAAAGAGGTTGATCCAATAGAGATATTTCCGCGTTTTGCTGTTTGAGGGAGAAGATAAGATTTGTTGCTGAAGAAACGTTTTTGACTTAGTCATTGCTTCCTTTGACACGAGCCCTATAAAATAGGAAGAACGTTACTGCGTCCCAACCTGCAGAAAGCCAAGTTGTAAATGGAACAACTCAAGTTGTTAGTACCAAGTTGTTAAGTGTAAGTTGTAAACATGTTGACTGAAAATGTAGGACCCAACAATAAGAGTGACAGTTTAAAGTGCTAGAAATTCCATTTGGTGGAGTTCGAACCCTTGACCTCTCGTGTAGAAAGGGACATTAAGCAAGAGCTCTTTGGCAGCAGAGGAAATCTTTAGGACCCAACTTTACATTCAATACCCTTCTTCTTGTCCTTACAGCAGGTTCATGCAAATATTTAGAGTACCTCATATTCCAGCTGTCTCCAATTTCTATTTTTGGAGAGGTCCGTCCTTTATGGGAGGCCCTCAACCCCTACCAAGTAAAAATTTACACTACTGAAATGCCTAGAGAATCCTCAGATCTTTTGTGATTGAGAGAACAACATTAATTATCACACAATATCAGTCCCTTTTAAAGGAAATATTCTGGTTTGTATCAAATGAATGAAGTTGACTCCATCTTCAAAGCATAAACACAAGGCCACATCCACAAGGTACGGGATTAAGAACTAGAAAATGTTACAACAGCTGAAATGTCTTTAGAACAACATCTTAAATAGCTACATGAAGGCTGAAGCTTCATCTAATTACAGTGACTGCCTGGGGCCCTCAACAGTCAGTTAAAAACAAGAAATTACGGAAAGAAGATAAAAACAAGGCAAAACAAAAACATAAGCAGAAGACCTCAGTTTAAAGCTTCTTTAGACTCTGCTATTAGGAGGGAGAGGCAAAACTCCATCAAAGAAGTCACCAAAGTAGCCACGAGGCTCGTGTACTAGCTTCGATATTATATCTCTCAGTGTGATTACCCCTTCAAGATTTCCTTCATCATCCACAACATAAATCCGATGAAGTTTCATGGAGTCTAGTTTTATGATCACTTCTTTTATTGTGTTGTCTCTTTTGCAGGTAACCATCTCACTCAACATCGGCGATGATTTATGATTCTCGTCTAAATAACGTCTAACTGCTGTCAAAAAATTCTTGGCTGTTATTGATCTGTAATGGAAAATCACAAGTGCATCCATCAGTCGGTGACTTACACTTCTCAACACAAAAACCATAATTGTTTAGGAGTTGATGTAAACTCTTATTTTGAAAATAAATGGGCTTTTTATTAATTGTTAATTTAATCTATTATAACATTATAACAGTGACACTGAAGAGTGAAATCGACCATTGGTGGAGATTGAAAACCTCACCTTGTGTATAGTATAGAAAGGTATACCTGAATACAGCTTGAGCTAAAGCTCTTTTGGCAATACATCCCCTGACAATCTACAGTCTACTAATCAACCAATCTTTATAGCTTTAATACCTACTCCGTCCCAAACTGATAGTCCCATTTACCATTTTGTTTGTCCCCAAAAAACAGTGTCGTTTCCAAAAATTGTTAGGTTAAAATCATTGAATTTCCAAAACTACCAATCAAGGAAGAAGGGGGAGAGAGTATATGATAAGAGCCAACCAAGGAAGAAGAGTGAGTAATGGAGTACTAACTACTAAGTAAACCTTATCAAGGTAAGTGGTGGAAATGAAAATAGGTTGT
The DNA here is from genome assembly GCA_022495995.1 of Adenophora triphylla var. japonica. Lineage (NCBI taxonomy): Eukaryota > Viridiplantae > Streptophyta > Magnoliopsida > Asterales > Campanulaceae > Adenophora > Adenophora triphylla. The sequence continues at coordinate 134,799 of JAFEMH010001448.1, forward strand.
TAAAATGCTTGAATAGTCAAATTGGACTATCATTATAAGATGGCAAAAGTAGTATAAATGATTGAATATGTGAAACTAATGGTCAAATGTAGAAAGTTTTAGCAAGCAACCAACCTGTAATCCTTGTAGATCTCTGGTGCCATTAGAAGGTACTGAACATCTCTGATGCTTATATTACCAACTGCCTTGCTTCCACCACTTTCAACCACAGGTACCCCACCAACTCCCTTCTGCCTCATCAGTTTAAAAGCCTGCAACACGGGTTCATCTTCATTTACCTGCAAGTCAGAAGAGCAAGCATTGGCAATCGATAATAATGTTGCACATATAAATCTAATCTGATGACAACACATCAGACATCGCCACACTATCAACGAGACATTTTCCAAGCCAAATGGGTGAATTTACCATGAAATGTCCTTCTCCAGGCTTTACACTGATTTGTTTCTAGTACATGTTTGTGTGTGTGTGTGTGTGTGAAAGTGCCCTTTACATAGAGTATGACATACCTTGACAACTCGATTGGGCTTCATTAAAGGAAGACCGATTTCAGAGAGTTTCTTGGATCCCCAGTTCTCAAACCATTGAAGATCCGAACATTCCTCTAACATGTGGATGACAGCAGACTGGGTTATGATAGTATCAATCTTTCTTTCCCCTAGATCAACTATTGGAATACTTTTCATTCTGTAATTTGACAGTAGCAAAAGCATGGTCAAAACGGAGTTTGATTTCTGCAACGCTAGAAATGGAGCCCAGCGGAATGACCCTGCAATGTCTCGGACCTGCATATTGATGAGTTCATGTGTTTAGGAAGTTTACAGTAAGAGGGAAGATGTTGAAGAATCTAGACAAAGTAAGATTTTCACTCTTCATAAGAAACACTTTTTGCAACTCCACAGGTGCAAACCTTTGTGTTTTTATAGAAGTCGGAAGAAGTCAACAATTTAAAAAAGTTTCCAGCAGTGGTAGGTGATTCAGGCTGTGAACTCCTATATCTTGGAGAAGACATCCCACTGGCTGCTGCTGCAACAGCAGGTCCTCCTATATGTTCGTCAAGATGAGCTGAAAAAAAATCTATCTCTGCAGATCCATCCCCTTTTTCTGACTGCAAAAGAATATTAGAACACAGTTTTAGTTTTCTCCCTTCACAAAAGAGTAGATTATGGATTTCTACATTAATAATCAATCATCTTCACTAAGATAATATTAAAAGAGGTTGAACTGAAGAAATAGATCTCAGTCTTGATTTAATACTTTTCACTTGAGGACACGACTCAAAGAAAGGGAAAACGAAACAACGGGACTGAAAACTTTTCTGTTTTCCAGTAACTTGTAAGTATTCCATATGCATGCTTTCCGCAAAAAATAAGGATAAAAAATCTACCAGTTACCCCCTTTTACCCTGATGTCTTTGGCAGCGGATGATGGAGGGTTAGATACAGATCCTAATTAGGAGCTAGACATAGAAGAGCAGTGCACCTAACGTTTATCTTTATAAATAAGGGATGTGATATGAAAACAACCTGATGCAGAATCCAAACGACAATGCCTGCAAACTCCACTATACCAATGTATCTGTCAATCCAACTTGCATCCTCAGGTGCATCAACATCCACGACGGGTGCGCTAAGGATTTTATGTTTAGAAAGCAGACGCACAGCTTCAGCCAGACTGGTGTCAGAATTTATCTCAATCACTGACATAAAATTAACAAACTTCAGAAGTAAACTATAAAAACTAAAAGAGACGCAAATGTAAACTAAAAACGGAAGAGCCAAATCAAATAATCACCCAAACAGCCATTTGAGGACAACATGAATATATAAATAGATAAACACACGGCATATACATATTCAAATACAAATGTAAATGTATATGTACATATGACATCCATTGATACTTCAGAGGGATGAATGCATCATAAATGTGAGACTCCAGTGGCCAGAGGAATCAAAAGAACTCACGTACCACTGATATCTACTCAAGACCACAAAATCAAGTCTACGTCAATGAATAGGTTCCCAATTACGACTGCTTCAGAAGGTAAGCAAGTAAATAACAGGTACCAAGAAAAATTGATGAGAAGAAAATTCTCCCTGTACCAAAACAGAGATTTGGACTTCCTACCACATATCTTAAAATCAACTAGTGCAGAGTATTTACACCGTCCCGAAATAAATTTCACTTCATTTCTTAATCAAGAAAATCTAAACATTTATATTGATACACAACTAAGAATATATTTTAATAATAATTTACAGCTTCAATAAAGATCGTTAAAATCTATACAAATATGGTCAACTTCAATAAGAAAGTCAAAGCATGACATTAAAATATAATTTAATGCAATTATAAATCATAATGAATACATAATTAGCACCTATGATCCCGCAATTAATTATCCAAGCCTGCAGTGATCAGACAACCTATATAGCCAAAATCCACTCAAACTTACCTACGAAAACATCTTACTATAGGCCACCACAGCACAAAAATATTACCTAAACGATTATTAATTCATGAAATTCATCATTTATAGCAACTTGCAATCGCAATATTGATACATAATCGAGTACATACATGATTATCTAAAGATCATACGCTTCTTCCTTCAATTCCTTTGAGACAAATCAAATTAATCAGTAAAGTAGAAAATAAAAAGTGAGAGGGAGCAGAATCGGTACCTTGAGAAGACGGAGCATGAGGAAAAGAAGAAACAGGAACACTCTCAAAACAAGCGTTGAGCTTCTCCGTCGGAGTCAGCTGCGGCTCCTGTATATCCCATAGCTCCCCCACCTCCATTCCCAACTTCGCCTCCGGACTCCGTGGACTCCCTTCCTCCATATTCACCATCTCTTCACTTTCTCTCTCTACAACTCTCTCTCTCTCTCTCTAAAAGTCACTCTCTTCTGAATCAAACTCTGATTACATATTTATTCGAATGGATACAAAAATTGGATCAAGAGCTGGAAAGAGAAAGGTTGCTACTTCTTTATAAAACTGATTGGACGAAATATTACTCTACAGCCGGTGTTGCATAAGAGGCTAATCTAAGCCGTTGATAATGTGAGATCAACACGTGGTGGGTTTTGATGGAGATGCGTGGGTCCAAGTGTTTGACGTATTGTTCGTTCTTGCTTATCCATAGCCGGACCAATTATTTAGCTATTATTAAGGCGGGCGGGCTTGTACCGAACTTATCCGATTATTAATCGCTGCCATAAAACCGTGGGAGCTGCTATTCTCTAACATGCGCCTGGTATGGTACTTCTCATCCGAGTGTGCGTGCTGAGTAGGCGAAAGCAATTGGGATAGTTAGTGACACGTGGCGGTGCTTTTCTTAAAATCCTTACTTCTATGTCGGTATATCATCAGCTAACACGTGTCAATCGATGATTTGAGATGAATTTTTATATTAAACAGATAATTTAATTTCATGTTAATTGGTTGGAAAATTTACAATTAATCATATGTTCAATAAATTACATGTAATTTTTTTCTTTTATTGACTAATAAAAGTATTTTCATTAATTCATTTAGTAGATTACTTGTGAGTACACATTAACTACTCCATCCATCCCGGTTCGTATCAATTTTTTTGTCATTTTCATTTGTCACATTTTAAATAATAAATAATATTTACTATTTATAGAGTGCGTCTGGGGAGAAACGCGTTTCTCCGTCACGTATGGAGAAACGGGGCTTATTATGTCGCGCGACGTAAGTAGTCAGTTTCTGGATATCCTTTACAAAGCTTCGATCAGGAAATCCGTAGTTTTGAAATGGATATCCGTAGCCTTTGTAAAGCGATATCCGTAAACCAAGTATTTTTCCTGATATCATTTACAAAGCTTCCGGATATCCGTAACGTTGAATATGGATATCCGTAAGTTTCCAGAAGGATATCCGTAAAAATATTTGATTTCCTGATATCCTTTCCAAAGCCTTCCTGATATCCTTTTCAAAGCCTTCCTGATATCCTTTCCAAAGCCTTCCGGATATCCGTAAGGACAGGCGTGAAGTGATATCCAGTTTTTGTGGCTAGGTATGTCGCGCGACATAACAAGCCCCGTTTCTCCATAAGCGACGGAGAAACGCGTTTCTCTCCAGATTTTGTGCTATTTATATCACTTATTCTTTCTCCTATTTTATTTTTATACTCACAACACAAATCAATTACTATTCCTCCCACTCATTTTATTTTCTATTTTATTTTTCACACTCAAAACATCTCTATTCTATTTAACTTTTCCTTAATCATCATATTCAAAAAATTGATAAGATTTGAGGTGAAACAGATGGAGTACTCATTTAAATAGTTTTTTTTTTTATTTATTTTATAATGATAGTCTAATTTAACAATAGGATTTTAACAACTTATTGTTATTTAAATTATTATTTTTGAGAAAGTTAAGTTATTACTTCATTACTTTCATAGCAATTGTTCTCATTGAGCACTACTCTATTTCTCTTCTTTTTTTTCCTTGTTGGATAATTGTGAAAATTTAATAATTTTAAGCTATTAATTTGAAAATGAGATTATTGTTTTGAGACTAATAAAAATATCAAAAAAAACTATCATTTTGTTGTGATAAACGTGGTTTATTAATTAATTTTACCGTGTAGCCTTAGACCAACAGCAATGGGGTTGTTGAAATTTTTTTTCAACTGTTGAATGGTCTGCAATGGAAGTGTTGAATCTTTTTCAACAGTTGAGGATTTTGGATTTTGTTGAAAAAATTCAACAGCTGTTGAAAAAAAAAAATGGGTCCCGTTTTGCCATGTGTCACGTGGCTATTGGTCCGAATAAGGTGTGTGCAATACACCTCCTGTATAGGCGCGTGAGAGCTGGCATTTCACCCTTTTTTTTTTTCTTTTTTCCTTAAGATGCCATGTGTCACGTCGCTATTGGTCTTATTTTTTTCAAATTTCATCCTCAATTTTCAAAAGCAATTATCTTATATAAACAATAATAAAAAAAAATTTTACACCAAAATTCATAATTTTTTTTCTCTATAAATAGAGTCTTGTTTCATTTGATTTGGACACAGAAAAAAAAAACATTTTTTTTTCAATATAAATTTCTCAATTTATATTGAAAAAATAAAGAATAAAAAATAAAATAAAATAAAGAATATAAAATAAAAGTGATGAGTATAGGATGATGAGTTGGAAGGGTGTTGAAAAAATATGGGTGTTGAAACTATTGTAGGGGTTAAAAGTTGAATGGGGTGTTGAATAATTAGTTGGAGGAGAGAGAAGCTGATGTGTCGAATTTTAAAGGGTGTTGAAAAAGTAGGGTGTTGAAACTACTGTAGATGGTCTTATATTAGAAATAATAATATTACTGATTTCTAGAACCCGTCAATATTTTTTCTAAAGGACAAAAATGCGGACATACCCCGAAAACAAAATCCTATACCCCTCCCTTAAAATACACCACCACATCCTCAGCCTTCCACCACCACCTACCATTATCATCTCCCGCCACCATCTTCGACGACTTTAAGCCACCACCACCTCCCCCACCACAACCTTCCACCACATATGTTGAATAATAAAAAATAATTGGATATTACAAGGTTCAAAGTCATGATTATTAGTCATAAACATTGCACCCTATCACTAAACCAAGCTCCTTTATTTATCTATTGAATGCACTCTACCCCCTCCCTCCTCCCTGTTGGAAATGGGTAACGAAAGTTAAGTTTGACTTAACGTTGATCTAACTTTCTAACGGAATTCGTTAAATAATTAACGAAGCAAGTTACAAAATGTATTCTACATTTAGTGTAGATTATGAAACTCATTTATTGTCTCAAAACCATTTCCGGATGAATGAGAAATTAATGACAAAGTTTTTTAACTTAACGAGAGTTGGTTAAAAGGGTCAATTAGATCGTTTGGATTTAATTGGAGTTAAACTATGTTTTGGCTGATGAAATTGTGCACTCTGGTGATCAGAACGAGTGGGGACTCTGAGCACGAGTCGTGAGCACGAATGGACCTTAATGGACTTTGGCTCAAAATTTGATCAGAACGAGTTGTGGCTTGAGAACGAGTCGTGAGCACGACTCGTGCCAAGGGGCACGAGTCGTGCCCTTCACAGCTGTTCGGAAAAATTGCACCTCTTCAATGGAAAAGACACAAAACCTTTTGACTCTCCTTATATACTTCCCCTCCGAATTTCAATTCATTACATACAGTATTTTGAGCCTTCCTACCCTCTAGTAAGATAGATAAACTTATCCAAATCATTGGCATATTGTTGCATCAAATCCTTCAAGTCCAAAGTTGCAAACATTGTGTTGTTCGCTAGAGTATTTGATTTGGAGTGCTCCTATCATATACTGAAAAGTTGTTTCATCTTACTAGAAGATTGCCATCGAAACCGTAAGCACCTGTGCGGGGCAATAACTTCTTACGGAGATTGTATTTAATACAAGACTCGACTTAATTTCGTTTGTTTTCAATCTCCGTTATTTTACCCGTCAGTTTTTCTGTTAAGTCTTAAAGAAGCCTACCAATAAGTCCAACAATCGTAAGAAGTTATTTGCGCTTCTTAAGACTTTCAAGAGATGGCAACTGAGAAAGACACCACCGCATCAAGTCAAGGCAATGTAACGCCTCCTTCTCATGGTGACGCAACGTTCAACAATGTTGCAACCGCTCATACACCGCATCACCCGGGTCATGGTGAGAAACCCCCGAAGTTCACTGGTGTGGATTTCAAGAGATGGCAACACAAGATGCTATTCTACTTGACCACCCTAAGCTTGCACTGCTTCTTAAAGGAAGATCCTCCGGCGGTGGCAAATGGTGATCCCGACCCTCAAAGGAAAATGTCCAAGGAGGCTTGGGCTCACGGTAATTTTTTGTGTAAGAATTACATCCTAAATGGACTTGAAGATGCACTATACAATGTGTATAGTAACGTCGAGATAGCCAAGGCGTTGTGGGACACCTTGGAAAGGAAGTACAAGATCGAAGACGCCGGGTCAAAGAAATTTGTCGTCGGTAAGTATCTTGACTTCATGATGGTCGATTCCAAATCGGTAACAACTCAAGTGGATGAGTTCCAACTCATTCTACATGGGCTTGATGCCGAGGGGATGATCATGAATTATCCATTCAAGGTGGCCTCTATCATTGAAAAATTGCCGCCTTCATGGAAGGACTTCAAGAACTATCTCAAGCATAAACGCAAGGAGATGTCCTTGGAAGACATTGTTGTTCGTCTTCAAATTGAAGAGAACAATAGAATCAACGAGGCTAAGGATGCTAAGGGCAAGATGGAGGCTAAGGTCAATCTCGCCGAGGCTAGCACAAGTGGCACAAAGAGAAAGCATTCCGGAAATGCCGGGAATGCTAAGAAAGGAAAGAATAAGGTCTCTAAGAAGTTCAAGGGGTCTTGCTATAATTGTGACAAATCGGGCCACTTAGCAAAGGACTGTCGTCTCCCGAAGAAAGAGGCGAATAATGTTGACCACATGGACCTAGACTTTGCAGCGGTGATCTTTGAGGCTAACGTTGCAAACTTGGATGAGAATCCAAAAGCTTGGTGGATAGATACCGGTGCTACCCGCCACATTTGTGGTAATAAGGAGAGTTTCTCCTCCTATACTCCCATCTCCGGAAGAAAGCTCTACATGGGAAATTCCGCGACCTCCAATGTTCAAGGCATTGGAAACGTGATATTGAAGATGACTTCCGGAAAAGAAGTAACCTTGTTGGATGTGCTGCATGTTCCAGACATCCGTAAAAATTTAGTTTCCGGCGCTTTGCTTAGTAAGGTCGGATTTAGACTTGTATTTGAATCTGACAAATTTGTAATAACTAACTATGGTTTGTTCCTTGGAAAGGGCTACCTCGAGGAGGGCCTTTTCAAGATGAATGTAATGAATATCATCCGCCATAGTGCGAAGAATAAAAGTATTGTTTCTTATGTTTACTTGTCAGAAAGTTCTAATTTATGGCATGATAGATTATGACATGTAAACCTCGACACCATTAAGAAATTAGCGAGACAATATTTAATCAAGCTGACTAAATCCGACTCGACTAATAGGTGCGAAGTTTGTGTTGAGGCAAAAATGACGAAGTCGCCATTTAATGCAATAGAAAGAAACACAACTCCTCTTGAATTAATTCACACCGATATATGTGATTTAAAACTTGTGCAAACTCGAGGAGGTAAAAAGTACTTCATTACATTTATAGATGATTGCACAAAATTTTGTTATGTCTATCTCTTAAGAAGTAAGGATGAAGGCTTAGTGGTTTTTGAGACTTATAAGAAAGAAGTTGAAAATCAACTTAACTTGAAGATTAAGAAAATTAGAAGCGATAGAGGTGGAGAATATGAAGCACCGTTTGAAGGACTATGTTGGGAATCCGACATAATTCATCAAACAACGGCTCCATATACCCCTCAATCTAACGGAGTTGCTGAACGCAAAAACCGTACTCTCAAGGAGATGATGAACGCGCTTTTGATAAGTTCAGGCTTACCCGACAACTTGTGGGGGGAAGCCATACTCACTTCTAATTATGTTCTTAATAAAATACCCAAGAAAGGTATTGATAAAACGCCCTACGAATTATGGCATAATCGTAGACCATGTTATAAATACCTTAAAGTGTGGGGGTGTTTGGCCAAGTTGAAGTACCTAAGCCGAAACAAGTCAAGATTGGTCCAAAGACCATTGACTGTGTTTTTATTGGATATGCCAATAATAGTAGTGCCTATCGTTTTATAGTGCACAAATCAGACATTCCTGATATGCATGTAGGAACTACTATAGAATCAAGGAATGCGGTATTCTTTGAAAACATCTTTCCGGCTAAGGACAGGAAAGATATAGGTTCTAATAAGAGAACACATGAGTCTACAACCGGTCCTTCTCAAATAGAAGATGAAGAACCGAGACGTAGCAAAAGGGTAAGAGTGGAAAAGTCTTTTGGTCCTGACTTTCTATCTTACATGTTAGAAAACGAACCAAAGAATCATTAAAGAAGCTTTATCCGGTCCGGATAGTTCGTTACGGAAAGAGGCTATTAACAAAGTGAAATAGAATCCATAATGCTCAACAATACTTGGGAATTAGTTGATCTCCTCCGAGGTTGCAAACCATTAGGTTGCAAATGGATCCTTAAAAGGAAGTATCAGACGGATGGATCCATCGATCAGTACAACGCTAGGCTAGTTGCCAAAGGCTTTAGACAGAAAGAGGGATATGATTTCTTCGATACATACTCCCCTGTCACAAGGATCACATCTATTCGTGTTCTCATAGCTATTGCAGCAGTGTATAATCTTGAGATACACCAAATGGATGTGAAGACTGCTTTCCTAAATGGAGAACTTGATGAAGAAATTTACATGGAACAACCTGAAGGGTTCGCAGTTCCTGGTAAAGAAAGAAAGGTGTGTAAACTCGTAAAGTCCTTGTATGGACTAAAACAAGCACCTAAACAATGGCATGAGAAGTTTGATAGAACCATGTTATCGAATGGATTCAAGATTAACGAATGTGACAAATGTGTCTACATTAAAGGAACATCTGAATCATTCGTTATCGTTTGTCTTTATGTAGACGATATGCTCATAATGGGAAGTAGTCATGATTTGATCATGAATACCAAAGGCATGCTTAAGAAGAACTTTGACATGAAAGATATGGGATTAGCTGATGTAATATTAGGGATAAAGATCTCTAGAACATCTGAAGGATTAGTTCTTTCACAATCCCATTACCTAGAGAATATTCTTCGGAAATTCAATGTCTTTGATGACCCTCCGGCTAAGACACCGGTAGACTTGGCTCTACATTTAGCCAAGAACAAAGGGGAACCAGTTTCTCAACTGGAATATGCAAGAATAATTGGTAGTCTAATGTACTTAACGAATTGTACACGTCCAGACATTGCATATTCAGTGAGCAAACTAAGTAGGTTCACAAGTAATCCTAGTACTGATCATTGGAAAGCACTAATGAGAGTACTAAGATATTTAAGGTATACATTAAACCATGGGATACTTTACAAGAAATATCCAGCAGTATTAGAAGGATACTGTGATGCCAATTGGATATCGAACACGAAGGACTCTAAGTCCACAAGTGGATATGTATTCACAATAGGTGGAGGAGCAGTGTCTTGGAAATCCTCCAAACAGACATGTATAGCCAGATCCACGATGGAGTATGAGTTTATCGCTTTAGATAAAGCTGAGGAAGAAGCAGAATGGCTTAAGAACTTCCTGGAGGATATTCCTTGTTGGAGCAAACATGTGCCTGCTGTACTAATACATTGTGATAGTCAATCAGCAATTGGAAGGGCACAGAATAATATGTACAATGGTAAGTCTAGACATATTCGTCGTAGACACAATACCATTAGACAGTTGATCAAGAATGGCGTTATCACTATTGATTATGTAAAGTCATGTGATAACTTAGCGGATCCGTTTACCAAAGGTATAAATCGAGATCAACTGTATAAACTGTTAAGGGGAATGGGTTTAAAACCCACAACAAAAGGACTTATAGCGGATACTCAACCTTGAAAAATGGAGATCCCAGCCCTTGGTTCAATGAGACAACCAAGTTATAAGTTCTAGTAGAGTTACTTGGAAACAACAACTCGGTTTATTAACCTCGAGATGTTGAATACTCATTCCCAGAACATCCAAGTACAAGCACATGCAGCAGTGGTAAGGATAAGTTGAGAAAACTTTTAATGATTTCTATACCTACGGATGGAGTAGTGCATGATACTCCTTATAGTGAGAATCACCTATATAAGCGAGAGGTAATTAGGCCGCCTCTAAATGAACGCTTATGAATGAGATACGGTCCATGGCCGAAATGGACAAAACGTGAGAACAACAATTGTTAGAGATGTTATTATGTGAGTATTATTGTCTTGGTATACATCCGACAGTCACTGGTTCAAAGCGACTCGCTACCAAATGGCTAGTTTATCCGATAATATTTCACTAGGGAAGATTTAAGGCCACAAGCTATCTATCCCGATGTAATAATAGTTTGCCGAAACTTTGGACGAAATTGCATTCATGCATTAATTGTCATTCATGTGGGGGATTGTTGGAAATGGGTAACGAAAGTTAAGTTTGACTTAACGTTGACCTAACTTCCTAACGGAATTCGTTAAATAATTAATGAAGCAAGTTACAAAATGTATTCTACATTTAGTGTAGATTATGAAACTCATTTATTGTCTCAAAACCATTTCCGGGTGAATGAGAAATTAATGACAAAGTTTTGTGACTTAACGAGAGTTAGTTAAAAGGGTCAATTAGATCGTTTGGATTTAATTGGAGTTAAACTGTGCTTTGGCTGATGAAATTGTGCACTCTGGTGATCAGAACGAGTGGGGACTCTGAGCATGAGTCGTGAGCACGAATGGACCTTAATGGACTTTGGCTCAAAATCTGATCAGAACGAGTTGTGGCTTGAGAACGAGTCGTGAGCACGACTCGTGCCAAGGGGCACGAGTCGTGCCCTTCACAGCTGTTCGGAAAAATTGCACCTCTTCAATGGAAAAGACACAAAACCTTTTGACTCTCCTTATATACTTCCCCTCCGAATTTTAATTCATTACATATAGTATTTTGAGTCTTCCTACCCTAGATCTAGTAAGATAGATAAACTTATCCAAATCATTGGCATATTGTTGCATCAAATCCTTCAAGTCCAAAGTTGCAAACATTGTGTTGTTCGCTAGAGTATTTGATTTGGAGTGCTCCTATCATATACTTAAAAGTCGTTTCATCTTACTAGAAGATTGCCATCGAAACCGTAAGCACCTGTGCGGGGCAATAACTTCTTACGAAGATTGTATTTAATACAAGACTCAGCTTAATTTCGTTTGTTTTCAATCTCTGTTATTTTACCCGTCAGTTTTTCTGTTAAGTCTTAAAGAAGCCTACCAATAAGTCCAACACTCCCCACCCCCATATGAAGATTATTCCATTTAAGTATATTAGTTTATTGATGAGTTAAAATATAAAATATGTTATTACTAATATTTTATTGTTTTATTCATAATAATTTTTTGAATTTCATTTGAATATATAAAATAGTATAAAATTATTAGTTAAATTTCAATCACAGTTATCTTAAAAATTGAACTATTTTTATGTAAAAAAGTGGATAGTGCTTATTTTTTCACACAAAATCTTGGGAAAATGTCTTTTTTTTAAGGGTTACGAAAAACGTGCTTTTAAACCGTATGCAGTGACATTTTTGAAAATATCGGAGTTATCATATGAAAAGTCGTTTACTCTTTTCGCTGACACTACTAACAGACATTGGCATTTTTTCATACATGTGCTGACTTTCATCAAAACACATGCTTTACTCAATAACAAAATTTTCAAAGGCTAATTTGAGAGTATAAATGATGTATTTGGGGTTTATAAACCCTCTGTCACGAGGGATAAAGGCCCGACTTTTTGTAGGTCTCGAGATTCTCTTCAATTTGATTATTGTGTGTTTCGTGATTCATTCGGAATCAAAATTTATGCCAATTTTCGCGAAATCGCATAATAACACAATCAATGTTACTAGTAAAACAAATACATGTGCACTCATTGTAACTAATGCTGACTATACCAGTTCAATGTCAATGTTAGTGTTTTTAAGTGTCAAGTACATGTGTTGTCACTCTTTCTAACTAATGTTTGCTATAACGTTTATGCTAGCATTAGTGTTTTTGAGTGACAAGTACATGTGCTGGGACTCCTTTTAATTCACATTGATAGTGCGCGTGAAATCAGTTACATACAAAAATGTCACCACATATTTTAAAAGAAATGCTAGTTATTTACAAAAATGTTGTTGGTTAGGTTCATGGCTTCAGCCTGGTTCAAGCCCGGTTCAAAATCACGTTTTTTCTACTCATTAGAAAAAACACATTTTTTATAAGAACAACCCTTTTTTATTATTAAATATGAAAAAGAAATTGGTGCATTGTTGTATGAGATGAATAATAGTTTGAAACATTATGTAAGAATTACTGTGATTTAATTTTTGATAATGCTTAATAAATTATGAAAAATAAAAAAGTCTCAAATCAGACTCATGCTTGAAAAATTTAATGGTTAGATGCTAAACTAAAAAAAAAACGTGTTTAAATTTTAAAGTAAATTTTAGTGGAGTTTATTGTTAAATGACAATTTGTATTATTCAGTTTTTATGCATTGATTTGTGTACTATGTAGGGGAAATATAGGGTCTTGATCTTGATACTGAGGCCGGATATGTGATTGAATCATGTATAATTCACTTTCCGAATAAAGTATTTCGACCATTAATGCCTGGGTTACACAAAATCTTTATTGGGATAAGACAATCACGCAATTTGTTTCTAGGCAAAGAGAACAAATCTAAAACTTGAGAATTGTTTTGCTTTCGTTATTGTTGTATCACTCTTGTGTTTTTCATATCTGTACAAATGAGATCAATCTCTGTATATATACAGATGGAGAGGCATCAGATAAAGGGTACAATCAAAAGACATGACTTTAGCCAATCAATGTGTCTTTTCACTTTGAAAAGGCACCTGTTCAGGAACTGCTCGGCCGAGTCAAGGGACTCGCTCGGCCGAGCACACATGTCTAGTGAATTTCTGCCAAGCTGCACGGCCGTGTCATTTGAACTGCACGGTCGTGTTGTTCATACTGCTCGGCCGAGCAAGGCACATGCCTCAGCCGAGCAAGACTCTCCAGAAACTTGGCCAATCTGATATGCTCTGCTCGACCGAGTCAAGGACTCTGCTCGGCCGAGCACATCAGCAAAATGTGCTACCCTTTAACTTTTACTTCTTTATCGAGGTTGACTTCGTTTTAGCTCAAACGAGTGTGTACTCCACACTTTCCCTTACTCGTATCCGAGTCTAATACGAATCACATTGATCTCTAGTAAATCATCATTACAATAAAATAAGTTTATGATACTAAAATCACCAACAAATCCCCTCCATTTTAGTGTAATCCTTTGATTTACTAAACTTTATAAATAACGAAACAAACGAATGCGTAAATGAAATGTCTTGCGATTGAATTTTCATCTTAGTATAATACATATTTCAAATACTCGAGAATCGGGGTGTCCTAACGATTGAACCCGTCAACTCATATGAATACCTGAAGATACTATACACATAAGTTCAGTACAATTCTCTTTGTTTAACCTTGACACTATTACAAGCCATGTGTCCATATCCAATAGTGAACATATAGGAAGCCAAGTCCTAGCTTCTTGAAGCGGCAAAACTTCATGTCCACATAGGTAGTTCCTTTAATCTTGCACCTGCATTTGCAATTTTTCAAAGAAACTATTAAGAAGATATTCTTCAACCTAACATTTACTTGCAGGTCTGAACACATACCTTGGGAAAGATAATAACATGTGTTCCAATCTCCAACTGCGAGCTTTCCACATTGAATCCAAGCTTCTAACGTTGTATTAGAAGGGAATTGGATATCTCACAATTAGAGGATTAAATGGACTTTAATCCCATTCCCATTGCAGACTTATTTACCAAGTCTCTGGCTAACCCCTTCGTCAAGTGGTCAGCCAAATTTTGTTGCGACCGAACAAACTCAACTGATATCACCCCATTCATGATTAACTCCCGAATCATACTATATCTGACACCCAAGTGTCTAGACTTGCCATTATACATTTGACTATAAGCCCTAGCCAATGTAGCTGCACTATCACAATGGATAGATATTGGTGATATCGGTTTTGGCCATAATTGAATCTCATATATCAAGTTTCGAAGCCACTCCGCTTCTTTTCCAGCAGCAGCCAATGCTACAAATTCAGATTCCATTGTAGAATGTGTAATACATGTCTGCTTTTTGGAAGCCCAAGAAATGGCACCTCCTCCAAGCAAGAACACCCAACCACTAGTAGAAGATGAATCTTCTTGGTTGATCCAACTAGCTTCTGTGTAACCTTCTAATATAGAAGGATGTCCACTATAACACAAACCATAGTCCATAGTACCTTTTAAGTACTTGAACACCCTTGTTATAGCATGCCAATGCTGTCTACTAGGATTACTAGTGAACCTACTCAATCTTCCAACTGCATAAGCAATATCAGGTCGAGTGCCCGTCATAGCATACATCAAACTGCCTATGGCTTTTGAGTATTCAAGCTGTGACACAGGTTTACCAGTGTTTGACACAAGTTTCTCAGTAGGATCCATGTGAGTACTAACTTTAGAACAATCATCACAATTAAACCTCTTGAGAATTTTCTCAATATAATGAGATTGTGTCATTGCAATTCCCTTGTTCATCCGTTTAATCTTTATACCAAGAATTATGTCGGCTTCTCTCATGTCCTTCATAGAAAACTTTGATGACAAAAACTTCTTAGTTTCATCAACAACATTTTGGTATGTGCCAAAAATCAACATGTCATCTACATATAGGCAGATGATTACACCTTTACCGGATTCATCAAATCTGCTATATACACATTTGTCGGATTGATTTAATACAAAACCATTCGACAAAACAACCTCATCAAATTTTTGATGCCACTGTTTAGGTGCTTGCTTTAGCCCATACAATGACTTAATTAACTTATATACCTTATGCTCATTACCTGGCATAACAAATCCTTCAGGTTGTTTCATATACACTTCTTCTTCCAAATCACCATTTAAAAATGCTGTTTTGACATTCATTTGATGGATCAATAGATTCTGAATAGCTGCCAAAGCTATTAGTAATCTAATAGTAGTGATACGAGCAACCGGTGCATAGGTATCGAAATAATCGATCCCTTCCTTTTGTCTAAAGCCTTGGATTACCAATCAAGCTTTAAACTTGTCAATTGTTCCATCGACTTTCATCTTCTTTTTGAAGATCCATTTGCACCCTAAAGGTTTACAGCCTGGTGGTAAATCAGACAAGACCCATGTATTATTTTTCATAATAGAACTAATCTCATCATCGATTGCTTCTTTCCAAAATTCAGCATCTCGAGATTTTATTGCTTCATCATAGGTTCTTGGATCCTCCTCTATACTATAACAGTAAGAGTATTGAGATTCAATTTGATCTCTTGATCCCATAACTAAATATAGTTGAAAATCAGAACCATATGATTTAGCTTTCCTTACTCTTTTACTTTTACGAGGTTCGGGTATCTCATTTGGTATCTCAACTGAATGATCATCCATTTGAGATTTAGCCGATATTGGTATAATATCCTTGGGTCTAGGTATTGAAGAGAAACGATTCTCATCAAAGATTGCATCTCTTGATTCTATAATTGTGTTTATAGAAATGAATTCATTAGGTTCTATAACATAAAACCTATATGCCTTGAAATGCTCAGCATATCCAACAAAGATGCAGTCAATACCTTTTTCTCCCAACTTTTTCCTTTTAGGGTCCGGAAGTCTAACCACGGCCCTACATCCCCAAACTCGTAAAAATGTCAAGTTTGGTCGTTTCTTATACCAAAGCTCATATGGGGTAATCTTGTTCCTTTTATTAGGAACTCTATTCAATAAATGACAAGCCGTTAACATGGCTTCTCCCCAAAACCCGTCACTCAAGCCCGAGTAAGACAACATGACGTTAACCATTTCTTCAAGAGTTCTATTTTTCCTTTCAGCCACACCATTTTGTTGTGGTACATAAGGAGCCGTAGTCTCATGAATTATCCCTACGGATTGGAAATATTTAGGATCATAATATTCACCATCTCTATCCGTACGCAAGGTTTTAATCGAGCCATTTAGTTGAAGTTCAACTTCGATTTTATAAATTTTAAATTTATTTAGGGCTTCATCTTTTGCATGCAGCAAATAAATATAGCAAAACCTAGAAGCATCATCTATAAAAGTGACAATATACTTTTTATTGCCTAAAGATGGAGTTGCATTAAAATCACATAAATCACTATAAATCAATTCAAGTTTTTTACAGAATTCCTTGTAACACTTTTAAAAGGTTTTCTAGTGATTTTTGTCAACATGCAAGTATTACACTTTTTCGTATTATTATCAATAACAGGAATCAAACCATCTTTGGACATTTCAAGAATTCTTTTATAGTGCACATGTCCTAACCGAGCATGCCATAATGAGAAATTGATAACAACAGAGGAAGTCATATAAACAGAACTAGAGTTAACAGGAATTTTATTTAAATTCAACATGAACATTCCATTATTATAATAACCAAATCCTACAAATATACCCGACTTTGATAAGATATACTTATCGGATTCATAAACTTGTTTATAACCACACTTGTTCAAGACAGGACCAGAAATTAAATTCTTACGAAGTTTAGGTACATATAAAACATTAAACAAAGAAATAGTTTTTCCTGAACTGAATTTCAACACCACGCTTCCTCTTTCTTGAATAGGAGCGGAATGGTCATCACCCATGTAAAGGACATATTCGTCTTCCATTGGTTCATATGTCTTAAACCAACAACGATCTTTACAAACATGAGTTGTGGCACCGGAATCAATCCACCACGCAATAGCATCATCCTGCACATAAAATGCCTCAGAAATTAGTGAAACAGAATTTTTAATAAATCTGTTCCAACTATGTATTAAAATCTGACCTTGGTTTTGAGAATGGTCCTTAGACCCCTTTCCCGAACCACTTGTGCTTGCGCCATTCTTGTTGTTTCCAACACGACAATCCTTCTTAAAGTGACCAGTTTTGCCACACTTCCAACATGCCAATTTAGGCTTCTTGTTGGGACCAGAACCATTGTCTTTGAAACTACGTTTCTTTCCTTTGTTTTTATTGTTTCCACCCTCATCAATCATATTGACCGAGGGTCCAGTAACTTCTTTTCCTTTGCCTTTGTCATCCTCTTGCGCCCTAAGAGATTCCTCTATGCGCAAGTGACTACCAAGTTGAACCAAAGACAGATCGTCTTTACCATGTTTTAAAGTGTGTTTGAAATCCTTCCAGGAGGGAGGCAACTTATCAATCACACTTGAAACCGATATTGACTCATCCATCTTCAACCCATGTTGTGTATATTGTCCAAGAATTCTAAGGAGTTCATTGAATTGTTCCATGACAGGTATTGAATCGACCATCTTGTAATTATTAAAATTACTCACAAGGAACTTCTTACTAGAAGCATCCTCTGCCATATACTTGGATTCAAGAGAATCTCATAACTCTTTAGCAGATTCCTCATTTTGATAGATGTCAAATAGAGAATCAGACATACCGTTTAATATGTGTCATCTGCAGATGTAGTCATCGTTCTCCCACTTCGATCTACGTCAGATGGCTTCCAAGTTATCATCTTCCAGTAATTCTGGAATTGGAGTAGATAGAACATACACCACTTTTAACGTAGTTAAAAGGAAGTGCATCTTCTTTTGCCAACGCCTGAAGTCTTATCCTTCAAATTTGTCTAGCTTTCCAAACTTTGTCGTCATCTCCTTCAAAGTACTTCCACCAGCCATGAGTATCACCAAATAATTTATTCGTTTGTAGGGGAAATATATGGTCTTGATCTTGATACTGAGGCCGGATATGTGATTGAATCGTGTATAATCCACTTTCCGAATAATGTATTTCGACCCTTAATGCCTGGGTTACACAAAATCTTTATTGGGATAAGACAATCATGCAATTTGTTTCTAGGCAAAGAGAACAAATCTAAAACTTGAGAATTGTTTTGCTTTTGTTATTGTTGTATCACTCTTGTGTTTTTCATATCTGTACAAATGAGATCAATCTCTGTATATATACAGATGGAGAGGCATCAGATAAAGGGTACAATCAAAAGACATGACTTTAGCCAAGCAATGTGTCTTTTCACTTTGAAAAGGCACCTGTTCAGGAACTGCTTGGCCGAGTCAAAGGACTCGCTCGGCCGAGCACACATGTCTAGTGAATTTCTGCCAAGCTGCACGGCCGTGTCATTTGAACTGCACGGCCGTGTTGTTCATACTGCTCGGCCGAGCAAGGCACATGCCTCGGCCGAGCAAGACTCTCCAGAAACTTGGCCAATCTGATATGCTCTGCTCGGCCGAGCACATCAGCAAAATGTGCTACCCTTTAACTTTTACTTCTTTATCGAGGTTGACTTTGTTTTAGCTCAAACGAGTGTGTACTCCACACTTTCCCTTACTCGTATCCGAGTCTAATACGAATCACATTGATCTCTAGTAAATCATCATTACAATAAAATAAGTTGATGATACTAAAATCACCAACATACTATTGAATTGATCAAAACAAACTACATACTATTGATTAATTAATTAAAATAATCAAAATTATTTTTAAATGACCTATTTACCCATGAGGTTAAAATAAATTTATCCCCCGAAGTATACACCAAATTTAACTTTGCACCATATTTAAATAATCATACTTTCCCCTATATCCTAACAAATATTAAAAATTTAACGAAATTTGAATATTATAAATTAATATTTTATACTTTTAACTCATAAATAAAGTTTATCAATAAGGGAAGTCCTTCACCCCACCACAACCTACTGCCACCGTCATCTTCCTCACCCCACCACCACCCAACTAACCACCACAGTTTCACCATAAACAACCACCCATCCATTACCATCATCAACCACCTCCACCTTTACACCACCCCTACAACACATGACATCCGCCCAAATTTATCATAGCAAGCAGTAGAACAAATAAAAAAAAAACCTAAGCTCAAAATTCCCCCAACTCGAAATCAAAATACAATTATTTCATGGATAGTACTTTTAAAACACTAAATTGATAAAAAAAAAAAAGCAACAAAGAATATCAGATCAGGGCATAAATCAAAAAGAAAAGTAAATGAAAATGCCAGGTCTGTTTGGTGTGGGGGTAGTAGAAGAAGAGGGTTTTTTGTTATTTGTGATGGTGGCGGCACAAAGGAGGAAGGGGTGTCGAACAATAGTTTGGGAGGAGGATTGATGAAGTCGGCCGGAGAAGATGCAATAGGTGAAGCGACAGAGGAGGAGAGACGCTGCTTGACGATGGCAGATATGGTGGCTGCCGAAGAGAAGGTGGGGCAACAGGAAAAGACGATAGAGAAAAAGATACATAAGGATAGGGGTGGGGGCACTGAATGTAAGGGTGGGGAAGGCTAGCCGATGGTTGACTGAAAGCGTGAGCTTTTTGGGAACATTCTTTGTATTCTTATTATCGAAATATCTTCAAATATGGTAAAAGGATTTTGGAACTTTCATGGAAAGATTTACTTTGACTAGGAGTTTGTAAATAAAGTAAATATCTTTTTATTTATGTACATAGTTTTATATTAGGACTAACCTACTAACAATCTATTTCTTTGTGAGTGTGATTTGTATTTTCTTATAGGTAAAGAGATCTCACAAAGGAAGATGTTGATTACGTGAAGATCTTCTCCATGGTGCATATAAATACAAGGCCTTCAGCACAAGAGAAGCTACGGAATTCTGAGAGAGAAATACTTATTCTTCACAGTTTTCAACATAGTTGTTTTAGGTTGTGAGTGAAGGTTGTGAGTCACATCCAAACTCACATCTAGTTTTTCGTTGAGTTCTTTGTTTTACTTCTGACTAGAATAGGTCCTACTTGGAAAAGGGGAAGTGTTCTTGTCATAGAAGGTGATTAGAACTCATTTAGTATTTTAATCTTTTAGTTTTTCACTTATTTGTTTTTGTAAGCAACAAAAGTTTTAATAGTGAAAAGTTTTTGGGCGTAAGCCTAGTTTGCTGATCTCAAATTCAATAAGCGTATATAACTCTTGTGTTATTAGTTTTAATTTGTTTTATTCCGCTGCATTATCTGTGGATGTATGGACAGTTGTGAGACACATCTGTACTCACATCCGTATTCTGTTGAAGTTGATTGTGCTTCCTAGCTACACGAAACTTTCAATTGGTATCAGAGCCAACTCTCGATATATTACTGAGTGTTGATCCAGAAAGTGTAGTTATTATGGAATGCCAAAATCACCAAAATAGGCCTCCTGTCTTGGATGGCACTAATTATTCCCTTTGGAAGTCTAAGATGCGAAATTACATCAAAGGTATTGATGAAAGAGCTTGGATGTGTATCCTTGTTGCATGGCAACCTCCTACTGTGGAGAAGAAGCACATACGGTGTTGGTGAGTCTATTTTCGAAAGAAAACCTGAAGATCAATGGACTCTTGAAGAAATTCTTGCAGCCAACTATAATTCGAAAGCCATGGGTGCTATTTCCAGCCATGTTTCTAGGAATATGTACAAGCTTATTACTAATGAAAGTGTTGCTAAAACTGCTTGGGATATATTTCAAACTCAATGTGAGGGAGCACCAAGTGTGAAAGCTACTAGGCTTAGAATTTTAATGGATAGGTTTGAGTTACTTCGAATGGAAGAGACTGAGGACATTGTTTCATATGCTGCTAAAATTCATGAAATTTCAAATGAATGTACAAGTCTGGGAGAATCTATCTCCAATGCAAGACTTGTGAGTAAAATTTTGAGGACCTTACCTGAGAGATTTAACATAAAAGTGGCTGTGATTGAGGAAACAAATTACACCAATACCGTATGTCTAGATAAAATAGTTGGGATCTTGACTGTGTTTGAGCTAAACCTTGAAGCTCAGAAAAATAATAAAGCCATCAGTTTGGCTCTCAAAAGTGCTGCTGCTCTTCCAAAAGAGCTTGTGGAACTATCCTCTGAGGTTGACAAATCAAATCTTGAAGAAGAGGATGTGGCATTTATTTCTAAAAAATTCAGTTCCATACTGAAGAATTTAGGATGAGTAAGTTTCCAAATAGACCTGCTCCCAGTGCTACTGAAAAGCCAAAACCTAGCACTGAGAATGGATTCAAAAAACCAAGTGTTGATAACAAAAAATCTTCTGAGTCTGTTCAATGCAGGGCATGTCGTGGCTTTGGTCACTATGCCAATGAGTGTGCTAACACACTTAAAAAGAAGGGAATGAGCTTAACTGCTACCCTTAGTGACAGTGAGGATGAAGATGAAGTGGCTAACATGTCTATAATCAATTGCCATTTTGTGTTCAATGCTTTCTCTGTAGATATAGAAGAAGGAACTTTTGAAGAAACTGTGGATGTGGTCACAGATGTGAACACATCTGGTGTCACATCTGACCTAATGCTGAACTGTTTCTCTGTAAAAGGAGATTCTGATGATGAGGATAGGGACATTCCCTATGAGGAACTCTTTGCAACTTACAAAGAGTTGCATACAGATTGGTTGAAGAGAATGGACAATATTGAGGTACTTGCTAAGGTAAATAAATCTCTTTCTGATAAATTAGCTGCTTGTGAAGATGAAAATGCTAGACTTTCAAAAGAAAATAATGATCAAAAGGATACCATAGCCAAACTTGAAGTCCTTGTGACCAAAAAAGAAGTTGAACTTGAAAAATTCAAAAATGAGTGTGATAAAGCTGAAAACACTTTTATCAATTTAAACAAAAGTAAAATGAAACTTGATGAAGCTATTTCTATGGGTTAACTCAATAAGACTGGTCTGGGCTTTGAAAATAATTTTGTAAAAGAGGGATGTGAGGCTTCTACTTCAAAAAGTGTGAAGAAACCAAGTTCTAAAGAAAAATCCTTTTTGAGTGAGAACAGGCCTAGGAAGAGACAATGCATCTGCCATTATTGCTTTGCTCCTGAACACATTAGATCCTTCTGTTACAAACTTAAGGCTAACAAAAAATCTGGTTACTTTAATCAGCCTCAGATGTGTGAGAAGATGTATGCACATCCAAACACACATCCTGGTAATCTGAGACCTCTGCACCACAAAAAGAAAACTGTAAAGCAGTGGGTGGCCAAACCAAGTGCTACCTGCAATGTTGTTTACTCTTCCCTCAAGAGTACTGTCTCTGGCTCTTGATATTTTGATAGTGGATGCTCTAGGCACATGACTGGAAACCAAGATGTTCTCCTTGACTATGAATTGGTTAGTGGGAAGAAAGTGGACTTTGGTGGAGGTGCTCAAGAAAAAATTGTTAGGAAAGGAACTCTAGATGTCAAGGGTCTCCCTAAATTGCACAATGTGTACCATGTGGAAGGCTTGAAAGCCAACCTGATAAGCATAAGTCAACTGTGTGATGATGACCTTTATGTGAAGTTTGATAAATACTTGTGTGTAGTGTTTGATAAGGATAATAAGTGTGTGTTTACTGGTCCTAGATCTGCTGACAATTGTTACCAATTTGGTGACAATCTTTCTTGCCTAAGCTCAAAAGCTAATGATGTCAATCTATGGCACCAAAAATTAGGGCATGCTAGCTGTAGAACTCTGAAAGAACTTTAAAGGTTTGAAGCTGTTAAAGACCTCCCTAAGCTGAACTTCAAGAACCCTGATGTCTATGGTTCATGTCAAAAGGGAAAGCAAACAAAAGCATCACATAAAAAGGTTCAACAGTGCTCCACATCTAGGTGTTTGGAGCTGATTCATATAGATTTGATGGGACCTATTGAAGTAGAAAGCTTTGGTAGGAAAAAGTATGCTTTTGTGTGTGTTGATGATTATTCTAGGTACACTTTGGTAATGTTCTTAAGAGAAAAATCTGAAACAATTGGAGAATTCAAGAATTGGTACAAAAGGGTTAGAAATCTTTATGGTCTTAAGACTGTGAGGATTAGGTCTGACCATGGCACTAAATATGAGAATCAAATGTTCACTAATTTTTGCAATTCTAAGGGATTCACTCATGAGTTTTCTGCACCAATCACTCCACAGCAAAATGGAATTGCTGAAAGAAAGAATAGAACTTTGCAAGAAATGACTAGGGTTATGTTAAGTTCTAAAAACCTGTCCAAGAAATTTTGGGCAGAAGCTTTAAACACTGCTTGTCACATTTGTAGGTGTTAGTGCCCTAGGCCTATAGAGATAGACCTTTTATGTAATGTCATTGTTCATTTATATAAGAGATTGTTTCTTTGATTATTATATGTGTTTGCATGTTTAGTTATAATAATTGTGTCCCTAGTACTTATGAAGCACTAGTATGAAGTCTAATGGATAATCATGTGATGATTATATGCATGGAGATGCACATTAGATTCATGGGTACTTGTTAGAGAACAAGGTACTGGACTTGACCCATTATGAGATTTATGTCATGGTCAAATGTCATAATTAAATCTCATATAGTCATATCATTGATATCCTTTGACCTGAGATTATCATCGTCTTCCGCTCGATGATTATCATGTTTGATATAGTTTAACGTTGTCTTTAACCGGATGACAATAAGGGCTATTATTGGCATGGTATGATTCTTGTTGGGAAGAATGATAAGTCAAGATGGAAAATTGTCCCTCGTAAAGAGAGATGTTTGCTAGGCCACTCGTAAGTAAGATTGATGTAGTGCATGGCCATGCCCGAATGAATTAATGTGATTAATATCATTCGTTTAATCAATTTACTTGGTAACGAGAAAGCATTGAACAATATGAGTTGACGTGGACCATGACTCATGTTCAATATAACATCGTGTGACAATGGGATTGTGATATATTCTATGTAGGAAAAATGAACTTGATATTATACTATTTGGGTAGGCATGATGGCTTGCTAGAGCCCGCTCATGTCTTATGAGGATCGATGTGATCGGACTCATTGCCAACATAGTATAGTCCTATGGGGTCACACGCATCGAACGAATTGTCAAAAATGGAATTATGGATTCTGGCGTGATGGGCGACCGCCCAAGTGTGCCATGGGCGACCGCCCATAAGTCAACTGTTGACTTGGGCGACCGCTCAATGGCTATAGGCGACCGCTCATGTTTATACGGAAACCGCACCTCAGAGACTGTCTTGATGGGCGACCGCCCATCCCCTTGTGGGCGACCGCCCATGTGGTATTTCGTATAAGGGGTTTAAGCACTGTACTCATGGGCGACCGCCCAGGTCTTTGTGGGCGACCGCCCATGTGCCGAACTGTGCAGAAACCGTTTCTGTTTAGGGTTTTAATAGGGTATAATATTTATAGGGTATAAATAGTATCCCTCTTCAATCCTAGCAGCCAGTCACGAATTTTGAGTTTATAGAAACACAAAATTGAGAGAATTTTCAATTGTGAATTGAAAATCATCACACCAATTCCATAATACATCATAGATTGAAAGAGTTTCAATCAAAGGATCTAGCAATCCTCCTAGAAGAGTTCTAGGGTTCGTTCATCGCGTGGATACTCATAGAGGATCTTCGCTCTTCAAGATCTTCCGTTCGTGATTCAACAATCGTTCATCAAGGATTCACAAGATCGTCAATCTGGAGTTGGGTCACGTTTATCAACGACAAAAGCACTCAAGGTTGGTATTTCTATTTCATCTTTCTTAATTAATCATCTAGAACGGATTCTAGGGCTTGGGGTTTTTCGAGTTATTGCATTATTCCGCTGCGCATGGACCCTCGAAACCCAACAGTGGTATCAGAGCCCCGTTCATGATGTTTATATTAGAAAATCATGATAATTAGATAATGGGATTATGTTAATTTTCATGATGTGTATGATCTAGAATGTGAAATTGTATGAGTTTTGCTTGTGAAGTAATTGTATATATTGATATACCATGATTATGAAATTGAAATATATGATTAATCTAGATTATGGGATGTCAATTTCATTAATATGATTAATGTGATTAATCTAGGATATTTGTGAAGTGTTACTTAGTATATTGGCTGGACACCAAAACCTTCCCCACAGGCACTTCGATGGAAGTGTGGGATAAATTTGGAGCACGTGGCCGCGTACTAGTAATTACTGACCAAATGTGATTTGTGTTGCATCATTCCATGTTCATAATTATGCTCATATAATTTTCATGAATCAACCTTGGCATGTAATTGATAAGCATGAAAAGAAAATTGAACCTTCTTTGTAATTTGAGTTTATTTTATGCCACCCATGTTTAAACACTTGTGAGTACACGGATAGTTTCATGTAGGCTACGCCACAGCGAGGTACTTTGATTCTATTTTTGTATGATCAAGATGAGCAAACAGTGATTGCTATACGTTTAACATGGTTGAACTCAATTAGGCTATCAAAACAGTTTTGGGCCTAAGGCATAAGATGAGATTGAAACATGTGACATAAGATGTCTATAATCTCATAATGATCTAAGAGTCATATATAGATATGATTGATAAATGTTATCTACCTTTTTAGTTTAATTTTGAGCAGTCGTACCATAGCCGACTTGTAATTAAATTAAAGTTGGGTCTTAGCCTATTAAATTATATTATGCATGTTTGTATAAGAAGGTTATATAATTTAGTGGGGGTATTTGTGAAATACGTTAATTAATCTCTTAAATGAATTGGTACTTATATGTGTTCATATCTTGTTGCATATCTTTGTAGATCAATGGCTGTAAACAATAATCAAAACATGTCACTGCGATCAGTCCTTGAGAAGGACAAGTTAGAGGAGAATGGCAACAACTATGTGGATTGGATCCGCAGTTTGGGAATTGTTCTCAAACAGGAAAGGAAGTTGTACATTCTTGATGGACCCGTTCCACCCGAGCCTGCTGCTAATGCAACTAAAGCGGAAAGGGACCAACATAAGAAACATGTGGATGATTCTATTGATGTTGGTTGCCTGATGCTTGCTACCATGTGTAAGGCTCTACAGAAGGACCTTGTACACATGGAAGCCTATGATTTGGGAAATCATTTGAAG
The DNA here is from genome assembly GCA_022495995.1 of Adenophora triphylla var. japonica. Classification (NCBI taxonomy): domain Eukaryota; kingdom Viridiplantae; phylum Streptophyta; class Magnoliopsida; order Asterales; family Campanulaceae; genus Adenophora; species Adenophora triphylla. The sequence continues at coordinate 161,522 of JAFEMH010001448.1, forward strand.
GAAATGTTCCAGTTGCAAGCACGTACGGAAAGGTTTGACACTATGAAGGCTCTTCATTCATGCAAGATGATTGAAGGACAACCTGTTGGGCCTCATTTGTTGAAAATGAAGGGTCATCTCGAACACCTTGAGAGGCTTGGATATCTTATCCAGTTAGAGCTGGCTACGGATATGATATTGCATTCACTCCTTGAAAGTTATAAACAGTTTGTTCTGAATTATAACATGAATGGGATGAATAAATCTCTGTCTGAATTGCATGGGATGCTAAAGAATGCGGAGAACAATATTACCAAGAAAACCAATCAAGTGTTGATGGTGAATAAAGGAAAGGGGTTCAAAAACAAGGGTAAAGCAAAAGTTGCTAAACCGGAGGCAAAGGTTGTCGTTGCTGAGAAGCCTAAACCCAAATCCCAAAAGGATGCAGTGTGCTACCATTGCAAGGAAACTGGGCATTGGAGGCGTAACTGCAAGCTTTATCAGGAAGGACTGAAGAAGAAGGGCAATGAGATTGCCATGACTTTAGGTATCTATGTGATAGATATTTTACTTTCTACCTCTAGTTCTTGGGTATTAGATACCGGATGTGGATCTCACATTTGCCTAAATGTGCAGGGACTAAAGAATAGAAGGTCGCTCAAAGAGGGTGAAGTAGATCTACGGGTTGGAAATGGAGCAAGAGTTGCTGCATTGGCCGTAGGGACTTACGAAGTCACTTTACCTAGCGGATTAATTTTAGTTTTAAATAACTGTTATTATGTTCCAGATTTGAGAAGAAAAATTATTTCAATTTCTTGTTTAGACAATGAGGGTTATCGTTTTCTTATTGAGAATAAGAAATTTTCCATTTATTTGAATGATATGCTTTACGGTATTGCTCATTCTTTTAATGGCCTTTATGTCTTGGATGTTGAAAATAATGTTGATAATATCTATCATGTAAATAAGAAATCCAAACCAAATAATGTGAATGACACATATAAATGGCATTGCCATCTTGGGCACATAAACGAGAAACGCATCTCTAAACTCCATAAAGATGGATATTTAGACTCATATGATTATGAATCATATGATGTTTGCGAATCTTGTTTATTGGGCAAGATGACTAAGGCACCTTTCTCTAAGAGTAGTGAAAGGGCTAGTGATTTGTTGGCTCTCGTACATGCGTGTATGTGGACCAATGAATAGCATTGCTAGGGGAGGATTTCGGTACTTCATAACGTTCAGCTTGATGACTTATCAAGATATGGCTATGTCTATCGATGAAGTACAAAAGTGAAGCATTTGAGATATTTAGAATATTTCAAAGTGAAGTACAAAATCAACTTGGCAAAACTATTAAAACACTTCGATCCGATCGAGGTGGTGAATATTTGAGCCAAGAATTTGTGATCATCTTAAAAGTTGTGGAATTGTTTGAGAACTTACTCCACAGGAACACCACAATGGAATGGTGTGTCCGAAAGGAGAAATCGAACCCTATTAGATATGGTTCGATCGATGATGAGTCAAGTTAACCTTCCTATTTCCTTTTGGGGACATGCCTGAAACGGCCGCTTTCACACTTAATAAGGTCCCTACTAAATCGGCTCCTAAAACCCCACATGAGATGTGGCATGGAAGAAAGCCTAGCTTATCTTTCATGAAGATTTGAGATGTGAGGCTTATGTAAAGAAATTGGTTTTACGAACATAAACTTGCACCTAGATCGATAAATGTATTTTCGTTGGTTATCCTAAGGAAACGAAAGGATATCAATTTTACAACCGATCCGAGAACAAAGTGTTTGTTGCTCGACACGGTGTCTTTCTAGAGAAAGAGTTTCTCTCTAAAGAAACTAGTGGGAGTAAAATTGATCTTGAAGAAATTCAAGAACCTGAAAATGACATAGAGCCAATGGTAGAGACGGAACCAAATTCACAAGCTGTTGTGGAACCGGTTCAAGATACACAAGTTCTTCGCAGATCGAATAGGATACGATCCGAACCTGAGAGATATGGATTTCTCATGACGGAAAGTAATGAAGTAGAAATCATTGAGAATGATGAACCTACTTCCTATCAAGAGGCGATGTCCACTCCTGATTCGAACAAGTGGCTAGGAGCCATGTAATCCGAAATCAAATCCATGTACGATAATCAAGTTTGGAACTTGATTGATCCACCCGAAGGTATAAAAACCATAGGGTGCAAGTGGGTTTTCAAAAAGAAAACCGACATGGATGGGAAGGTACATACTTATAAGGCTAGGCTAGTTGCTAAGGGGTATAGGCAGATTCATGGCATTGACTATGATGAAACCTTTTCGCCCGTAGCAATGCTTAAGTCTATTAGAATCCTAATTGCCATAGCCGCATATTACGACTATGAGATATGGCAAATGGACGTCAAAACAGCGTTTCTTAATGGAAACCTACTTGAGGATGTATACATGATACAACCTGAAGGGTTTGTCGATCCAAAGGATTCTAACAAAGTGTGTAAGTTGCAGAGATCCATTTATGGATTGAAGCAAGCTTCCGGAAGTGGAATCTACGTTTTGATGAATCGGTCAAAGAGTTTGGCTTCATCAAAAACGAAGATGAACCTTGTGTATACAAGAAGATAAGTGGGAGCATAGTGCTATTTACGGTGTTGTATGTCGATGACATCTTACTCATTGGAAATAATGTTCTAGCACTTGAGGCTTGTAAAGTCCTGGTTAGGAAAATGTTTCTCAATGAAAGATATGGGTAAATCGGCTTATATCCTTGGTATCAAGATCTATAGAGATAGATCAAGAAGGATGATTGGTTTGAGTCAGAGTACATATATTGACAAGGTCCTTAAAAGATTCCGCATGGAAAATTCTAAGAGAGGGAACTTGCCGATGGGACATGGCATTACTCTTAGCAAGACTCATTGTCCTAAGACAAATGATGAGCGAAAGAGGATGAGTGATATACCATATGCTTCGGCAATTGGGTCTATCATGTATGCCATGTTATGTACTAGACCCGATGTCTCGTATGCTCTAAGCGCAGCGAGTAGATACCGATCGATCTGGTGAGAACCATTGGATAGCATCAAGAATATCCTTAAGTACTTGAGAAGGACTAAGGATGTATTCTTGGTATTTGGAGGAATGGAAGATGATGCAGTTGTAAAGGGTTACACGGATGCAAGCTTCCAAACCGACAAAGATGACTATAGATCGCGATCTGGTTTTGTGTTTATGCTAAATGGAGGTCTTTGTTTGTTGGAAGAGTTCCAAGCGAGCAACATTGCGATTCTACAACGAAGCCGAATACATAGCGGCATCGGATGCGGCTAAGGAGGCGGTTTGGATCAAGAAGTTCGTTAGTGACTTAGAAGTCGTTCAGAGCATCGCTAACCCGATAGAGCTTTTTGTGACAATAATGGTGCTATTGCCCAAGCAAAAGAACCAAGGTCACATCGGCAATCCAAACACATTTTGAGGCGTTTCCACCTCATTCGAGAAATGTGAAAGGGAGGACGTCAAGATATGCAAGGTACCAACGGATGACAACATCTCGGACCCTCTCACCAAGCCTTTACCACAAGCTAATCATGATGGTCATGTTAGGTCCATGGGTATAAGATACATGAATGATTGGGCCTAGTGCAAGTGGGAGACTGTAGGTGTTAGTGCCATAGGCCTATAGAGATAGACCTTTTATGTAATGTCATTGTTCATTTATATAAGAGATTGTTTCTTTGATTATTATATGTGTTTGCATGTTTAGTTATAATAATTGTGTCCCTAGTACTTATGAAGCACTAGTATGAAGTCTAATGGATAATCATGTGATGATTATATGCATGGAGATGCACATTAGATTCATGGGTACTTGTTAGAGAACAAGGTACTGGACTTGACCCATTATGAGATTTATGTCATGGTCAAATGTCATAATTAAATCTCATATAGTCATATCATTGATATCCTTTGACCTGAGATTATCATCGTCTTCCGCTCGATGATTATCATGTTTGATATAGTTTAACGTTGTCTTTAACCGGATGACAATAAGGGCTATTATCGGCATGGTATGATTTTTGTTGGGAAGAATGATAAGTCAAGATGGAAAATTGTCCCTCGTAAAGAGAGATGTTTGCTAGGCCACTCGTAAGTAAGATTGATGTAGTGCATGGCCATGCCCGAATGAATTAATGTGATTAATATCATTCGTTTAATCAATTTACTTGGTAACGAGAAAGCATTGAACAATATGAGTTGACGTGGACCATGACTCATGTTCAATATAACATCGTGTGACAATGGGATTGTGATATGTTCTATGTAGGAAAAACTAACTTGATATTATACTATTTGGGTAGGCATGAAGGCTTGCTAGAGTCCGCTCATGTCTTATGAGGATCGATGTGATCAGACTCATTGCCAACATAGTATAGTCCTATGGGGTCACACGCATCGAACGAATTGTCAAAAATGGAATTATGGATTACGGCGTGATGGGCGGCCGCGAAGTGTGCCATGGGCGACCGCCCATAAGTCAAGCTGTTGACTTGGGCGACCGCTCAATGGCTATAGGCGACCGCTCATGTTTATACGAAAACCGCACCTCGTAGAGGCGTCTTGATGGGCGACCGCCCGGCCCCGTGGGCGACCGCCCATGTGGTATTTCGTATAAGGGGTTTAAGCGTACTCGCGGGCGACCGCCCGTGTCTTTGTGGGCGACCGCCCATGTGCCGTCAGGCCGTTTGTTTAGGGTTTTAATAGGGTATAATATTTATAGGGTATAAATAGTATCCCTCTTCAACCCTAGCAGCCAGTCACGAATTTTGAGTTTATAGAAACACAAAATTGAGAGAATTTTCAATTCTGAATTGAAAATCATCACACCAATTCCATAATACATCATAGATTGAAAGAGTTTCAATCAAAGGATCTAGCAATCCTCCTAGAAGAGTTCTAGGGTTCGTTCATCGCGTGGATACTCATAGAGGATCTTCGCTCTTCAAGATCTTCCGTTCGTGATTCAACAATCGTTCATCAAGGATTCACAAGATCGTCAATCTGGAGTTGGGTCACGTTTATCAACGACAAAAGCACTCAAGGTTGGTATTTCTATTTCATCTTTCTTAATTAATCATCTAGAACGGATTCTAGGGCTTGGGGTTTTTCGAGTTATTGCATTATTCCGCTGCGCATGGACCCTCGAAACCCAACAACATTGGCAATAGAGTGTTTCTTAGGATATGTAGCACTGTCACTCCATATCAAATCCTCCTTGGTAAGAAACCCACTGTGAAGTACTTTCATGTATTTGGGTGCATTTGTTACATTCTCAATGATAGAAAATATCTGTTCAAATTTAATTAAAAAAGTGATAAAACAATTTTCATGGGCTATTTCAATAATAGTAGAGCTTACAAAGTTTTTAATCTCAAAACTAAGACTATTATGGAATCTGATAATGTTATTTTTGATGACTCACTTGATCTTAATTTCAAGACTGCTGAGGATGATGTTTCAGGTTGCTTACTAGACTGGAAAGATGCAGAAACAGGTGCTGGAGAACCAACAGAAACTGCCAGTATTGAAAAACCTGCTGAACCTGAAAAGGATGTAACCAAGGATGTGGACACATCTGCATCCACATCTGATCCCACATCTGCTCTCACATCCACTCAAAATCCTGTTACTGAGGACAGCTCCTCTGAACCTGATCAGGATGATGCTCCAGAAGATAATATGGATGGGTGTGTGGATAGATCAAAGGATATTCCCTCTAAAATCCAGAAAAACCACCCCACTTCACAAGTTGTGGGAGATGTGCACGCTCAAGTGAGAACTAGACAAAAGGATAAAGTGGACTATAGAAAGATGGCTGTTTTATGGAGTTGCTCCTCAACATACTCCCAGGTAAGCTTTTGCTGTTTTGTTTCAAAGATTGAACCTAAGAATGTTACTGAAGCATTAAAAGATGCTGACTGGATTCTTGCTATGCAAGATGAGTTGATTCAATTTGAAAAGAATGAGGTTTGAACTCTTGTCCCTAGACCCTCACATGGCAATGTCATAGGAACCAAATGAATTTTCAAGAACAAAACTGATGAGCAAGGTGTGATCATTAGAAATAAAGCTAGGTTAGTTGCTCAATGTTACACTCAAATTGAGGGAGTTGATTTTGAGGAGACATTTGCTCCTATTGCAAGGATTGAGTCCATTAGACTTTTGTTAGCCATTGCTTGTTATCTCAAGATTACTCTTCATCAAATGAATGTTAAGAGTGCATTTCTAAATGGGATATTAAATGAGGAAGCCTATGTTGAGCAACCTAAATGCTTTGTGGACTCCAAATATCCTAACCATGTGTATAAGCTGAAGAAAGCTCTGTATGGGCTAAAGCAAGCCCCTAGAGCTTGGTATGGTAGGTTGACTGACCATTTGCTTCACCTAGAATTAAAGAGAGGTGAGGTTGACAAAATATTGTTTGTGAGGAAAAACAAAAAGGAGATTCTTGTGGCACAAATATTTGAGCTGAGTATGGTAGATGAATTGAATTATTTCTTGGGCTTACAGATAAAACAATTCAAAGATGGTATGTTCATCTCTCAGTCTAAGTATGCTAGGAATCTTGTGAAAAAGTTTAAACTTGAACACTCTTCACATCAAAGAACACCAATGGGATCTTCCCAAAAGCTGAGTCATGATTCAGATGGTGAGAGTGTTGATCAAACCCTATATAGAAGCATGATTAGAAGCCTGCTTTATCTCACTGCAAGTAGGCCTGACATAATGTATAGTGTGTGTCTCTGTGCAAGATACCAAGCTAACCCAGAGGTGTCCCATATTAAAGCCTTGAAAAGAATCATTAGATATGTGAGTGGGACTGTGAACCTAGGGCTGCATTATTCTAAAGAGACAAACACCAATTTGGTTGGCTATACAGACTCTGACTGGGCTGGAAATAGTGATGATAGAAAGAGTACTACTGGTGGATGTTTCTACCTAGGAAATAACCTTGTGTCTTGGTACAGTAGGAAGCAGAATTGTGTGTCCTTAACCACTGCTGAGGCTGAGTATGTAGCCCTTAGAAGTTGCTGCACACAACTGCTTTGGATGAATCAAATGCTGAAAGATTATGGATTAAATAACAAAATTTTGACTGCTTTTTGTGATAACAAAAGTGTCTTGGACATATCTAAAAATCCTGTCCAACATTCTAGAACAAAACACATTGATATTAGACATCATTTCATTAGGAATCTTGTAAAACAAAAAACTGTGTGTCTGGAATTTGTTGGGACTGAAAATTAATTGGCTGATATATTTACAAAGGCATTAGATTTGGAGAGATTTTCCTCCTTGAGGAAGTCTCTTGGTTTGTGTGATATCTAAGGTTGTGAGCACAAATGTGTCTCACATCCTCTAACACATCTGTATATTAAATTAACTGAAAAAAAAATTATGCATTAGCACGAAATTTCTCAGTGTGGTCACTTTTGAGTCTTCATCCTTGACATTGTTTTGATCACTTAATTGTGAGCACTTCCTGTTCATGTCATCTTTGATGACTTGATATAACCTTCCTAGGTATCTCACAGTGGGTAATATAAAAGAAAAAAATATAAGTGAGAAACAACTGCTTCACCCTTAGTATGAAGCCATACCATTGTGATCAAGTGATTTTCATAAGAAATCTTGAAATCAAACTTGATAAGATCATTGGGAAAAAGGGCTATCTTTGGGACTAAAGTAAAGTGAAAGCTACTCACAATGCAAAAAATCCACAACAAAAAATTGGTGGATGCATCCTAGAGGCTGTGTAGATTGGATTATTGCTCATTGACTTTTTGTGATCAAAATGTGTCCCCAAATATGACTCACATCCTTTGCCACATTCATAAGCTGAGATTTTTCCTTCACCTGTGTGTTTGCATCATGCTAGGCATACTGTATTTTTTAGGTCATATAGGAGCTTTGTAAATATGTTAGTTAATTTATTTTCTTTCTTAATTTACTCCTTGATTTAACAAGTTTTTGTTTTCCAAAATCTCATATGAAGAGGAAAGGTGTGTATCAATCCAAATTTCTAAAGGAAGGACATTTTTGAAAGGGATTCTGTTTTGAAAAAGATATGGGTGAATTATTTTTGTTTCCATAAAAATATGTCAAAATCTTGTTTATTTTAATCCCTTATTTTTCGAAGGTTGTTGTGTGTGATAATCTCAAAGGGTTCTAGCCGTTGGAGGACTTCTAAGGTATTTAGGATGTGAGAAACCTTTTTGAAAAATAATTGTTTGTTTAAATTGGAAAGGGGGAGTTGTGAGTATTTATTAGGGCTCACATCCGTCACTTTCCCCATAAACCCTTAGCTAAACCCTTGTTCTTCCATCGTTATTGCACACAATCACACACATTGCAATTAATTCCCTTTGTACTGTTCAACCTAACACTGATTTTCTGATTAAATGGCCTCTCATGATCACATTCGTGAAGAAGACGTTTTTGATATTGAGCCTATTTCTGTGGCCATAGCCGAAGCTCTCATTGCCGCCAATCCAGCAATATCAAAATTCTTTGCTGAAATTCCTCCCCCCTCGTCCTCGTCTGGCTCATCCATGGAAGCTTCACCTGCTAAATCACCCACATTGGAACCCTTGAATGTTCCAGTGGCTTCTGAAAACCCTAATCCTCCAACCTCTTCGATTTCACAACCATCGGTTGTCCTCTCTGTTTTTCCCTTTGTTCCTACTGAGGAAGCCCTATCATCCAAAAAGAGGATGCTAACACCCTCAAAAACCATGGGCCTCTTTGCGAATCCAGCTCCCCAATGAAACCTTCGTCGATCGCATAGGGTTCGAAAGTTGTTAGAGGCTGACAAGGCCAAAAATCTCAAGAAACCTGGAGGTAAACCATCTACTGCCATTGCTCTTGATGAAGAAGAGGAACTCCAACCTCTTATCAGAACTAGGGCTCAACCCTCCAATCCTCCTCCTTTTGTTGTTGCCCCTGCCATAGCTCCTACTGATGTTGTTCCTCCTTCTGACCCTGTTGATCCTACTCCTGTTACTCCCACTTCAGTTGAATCTATTCCTGTTCCTACCCCTGAGCCTGCCCCTACTGTTACTGAGCCTTCTGTGATAAGTGATGAGGAACCCTTGGCTAATATTCTCATGAAATTGAAAGGTAAGAAGAAGATGGCTACTGTTGTCCTAGAACCTATTGCTGAAGCTACTGATGATTCTGAATCTAGCTATGAAAGTGATGATACTGCTTCAGATGAAAACTACAAACTGGGAAGAGCTGAGCTTGAACAAGAAAAAGAGGATCAAGACAATGATGCCTCCTCTGGTGATGAGACAGAAGCTGAATCTGTCAAGGTGCCATCTCCTGCAAATGATGTGCCTGCAGATGTGCACACATCCAGACGCACATCCACCAGAAAGAAGGCTGAAAAGGGTATTTCTAAATCTCTCTTCATTACCCCTGCCTTTAAACCCTTGTCCTCTAAATTTTTATCAAAGGAATCTTCTGATAGATTTGGCCTGATTGCTAGTAAGGCCTTCATAGTTGATATGAAAAGGGATAGAGACACTTTCTCTAAATTAGGAATGGATAAGTTTTTGAAGAGAGAGGTTTTGTTTTTGACTATGGATCATCCTCTCCCCTTCTATCCTAAAATAGTTTATGAGTTTTATGCCAACTTGACCAAAGGGCTAGATAGACCTTCTTCTTCCTACACTGTTTATGTAAGGGGAAAATTTGTTCCTTTTTCACCCTCTATTATAAATGATTTCTTTGGGCTTGAGGAATGCTATGATGATCTCTGTAAGATTTCTGAGGATGAGCTTGTGTCTATTATCACCCATGGTAAAATCACTTCTTGGCCTATTAAGCCAAAAGATTTGGGAAGTGGTTCTCTCTCCTCCCTTTATTGTTTTCTCCATGCAATTCTTGCTGCCAACCTGTGCCCCTCAAACAATAAAACCTCTGTCACTAGGGTGCAAGCTGACTTGCTTTATAGGTTGGGTGCTAAAATGAACATCAATTTTGGAGATTTTATTTTTAGGAAAATTTTTGCTTATGGAGAATCCCCTTCAAAGAAATGGTCTTTACCCTATCCCTCTCTCATTTCTCAAATTTTGGTTGCCCAAGGTGTTAAGCCTGAAAAGGTGAGGATAAGGTTGTTAAGTTTGATCTGTTTAAAGAAACCAAAACCCTTTTAGATGCTAAGCAAATGTTTGTTGATCTTCCTTTGGGTGTTGTTTTTGAAATTTCTATGCCTGATGTGGGCACATCTGAACCCACATCTGAAGATCCATTTGCTACTCAAATGAAGGACCTGGATGCTGAAATAGCAGCTGCTGAATCTCATACCTCTGCATTGAATGATCAACTACAAGCCTCCATTGCCCATGCCAACAATCTTAAAGCTCTTAAGAATAGACTCCTAAAATGACATGCTAATCTTTCTGCTCAAAAAGGGGGAGATAGGCACGAACTCTTCTTTGGAAGAAATGTGTGGGATCTTCTTTATTCTTCTTCTTGTTTGGAAACTGGAAACTTTAATTTAGGGGGAGAAGATTTGAAGTTTTTTTGCTTTGGTGATTTTAAAGACAATTTTAATTTCTGTTTTAGTTTTAAACAATGGTCTGTAATAACTTTAAACAGGTTGCTGTTGAATGATTTGTTGCTTTTGCTTTTTAATGAACTGCTGGTTTTTGCTCTAACATGTTTTATGCAGTTTTTATGTGTGGATATGTAAACACATCTGCACACACATCCATTCAGGGGGAGTTGTGCTTATGTCTGAATTTTGTAGTCAAAAAATGTGATTATTATAAATCTTTGGTTTTGACCAGAAAGTCCAAAATAGGGGGAGATTGAAAGCGTGAGCTTTTTGGGAACATTCTTTGTTTTCTTATTTTCAAAATATCTTCAAATATGGTAAAAGGATTTAGGACTTTCATGAAAAGATTTACTTTGACTAGGAGTTTGTAAATAAAGTAAATATCTTTTTATTTATGTACATAGTTTTATATTAGGACTAACCTACTAACAATCTATTTCTTTGTGAGTGTGATTTGTATTTCCTTATAGGTAAAGAGATCTCACAAAGGAAGATGTTGATTACGTGAAGATCTTCTCCATGGTGCATATAAATACAAGGCCTTCAGCACAAGAGAAGCTACATAATTCTGAGAGAGAAATACTTATTCTTCACAGTTTTCAACATAGTTGTTTTAGGTTGTGAGTGAAGGTTGTGAGTCACATCCAAACTCACATCTAGTTTTTTGTTGAGTTCTTTGTTTTACTTCTGACTAGAATAGGTCCTACTTGGGAAAGGGGAAGTGTTCTTGTCATAGAAGGTGATTATAACTCATTTAGTATTTTAATCTTTTAGCTTTTCACTTATTTATTTTTGTAAGCAACAAAAGTTTTAATAGTGAAAAATTTTAGGGTGTAAGCCTAGTTTGCTGATCTCAAGATCAGTAAGCGTATATAACTCTTGCGTTATTAGTTTTAATCTGTTTTATTCCGCTGCATTATCTGTGAATGTGTGGACAGTTGTGAGACACATCTGTACTCACATCCGTATTCTGTTGAAGTTGATTGTGCTTTCTAGCTACACAAAACTTTCATTGACGACGGAGAAAATGGGGGAAGAAGGTAGGATGTTGTTTTTTTGTCATTGGAATAGCTTTAGGGTTGGGAAAAGTTTAATATGAGAGGGGGTTATTTGTAAATTAACTTATTTTTATTTTAGGCCTTTATAGTTATGCGATATATTTGAAGGGTCTATAATTAGATATTTTACAATTTAACATTTTACTTTCACTTCAACATATTTTTGTCATGTACTCCTTCCGTCCCACTGTAGTGTAGACTTTTGGTCAAATTGACCAAACTTTGACCAATAATTTTAGCACAAAATAATTATTCTAACGAAAATCTAAAAATGGTTATTGTATCACAATTTAGATTATTTTCGATTTCAAGTTTTAGATTTTCATTAGGATAATTATTTTGGGCTAAAATTATTGGTCAAAGTTTGGTCAATTTGATCAAAAGTCTACACTACGGTGGGACGGAGGGAGTATAGGTTTGAATAATTCAATTTCTAAAGTATTTTATTAAGTTTTTTGTTCACTTTGTTAACTTTCGTCCATTTTTTTAACGACTCTCCAAAAACGACTCCACAGTGCCACAACATTGTTAAATTTCTAACATTTGTTAGGATGCGGGGGAAATTGGGATTATTTAAAAGTAGAGTATCATTTCAAATTTTTTTTTGCACGATGGTGCAAAATGAAATTTGATGTATTCTATTGGGGATAAACTTATTTTGGCCCAAAGGGTAAATATGTTACTCCCTCCGTTTCGGATCAAGAGTCATACTTTTCTTTTTGATCCGTTTCAGACTAAGAGTTCCTTTCCTTAACTGGCAAGTTTTTGAATATATTTATACCCTTATAATTTAATATATTTACAAAAAATCATTCATTATACCCTTATAAAATTAACATATTTACAAAAAAAAATTAATCATTAACTTACTATTCCTCCCACTCATTCTCTCTCCTATTAAAAAACCAATCATTAACTAATATTCCCTATCACATACTAGCCTAAGCTCGTGTCCAAGGCCACGTTTTTTGATTTTGTTTTTTTAAAAAAAAAAAAAAAATTTAAATAAAAAAAAAAATTTAATTAAATTTTTTTTTTTTTTGGGCAAAATGTGAGGGACCAAATAGTTCCTCCATTTTGAAATTCAAACTGAATGAAGAGAGAGAGAAGGGTATGTGTGTGTTTTTTTTTAAAAATTTTTTTTTTTAAGAGAGGGCAAAATGGGAAAGTGACAAAAAAGTGGGGGCAAAACGGTAAAGTTGGCGGATGGAATTGTTCATGGAACAGTGCCAACCTTCCCTCATTTATACTATAGATTACAAAAAAATTCATTCATTATACCTTTATAAAGTTAACATATTTACAAAAAAATCAATCATTAACTATTATTCATTATCCCACATTTAACTTTTATTCATTTTTTTAAAAAAAATTTAAGAAGCGTGAAATCCCCCGAGAATCCTTGGTCTAGGAAGGAAGAAATATTTATTAATTTTTTGTAATTAATTAATTAATAATACTCCCTCTGTCCCAACAATTGCTTCATCCTTTTGTTCCGGCACGCATATTATGGAAATGGGTGGGAAGAAAAAATGTTGTGAGTGTAATTTGAAAATAGGAGAGAGAATTAGTGGAGGAAATAGTAAATTTGAAAAGTGTTGTGAGTGTAATAGTGAATTAGGAGAGAGAATGAGTGGAGAAAATAGTAAAGATTCTTTGTCAAAAAAGGAAAAGTGAAGCTTCTAACGGGACGCCCTTTTGGATAATTAATGAAGCTTTTATCGGGAAGGAGGAAGTATACAGGTTACTTTAATTTAATCGATTCAATAGTACACGTGTAACTGAATTGAATAGCATGTAGGACCATTTGACAATAAACTCAATTTTGGTGCAATGTCAATTATTCCAGTAAAAAATGAGTCGGTTGGAGCCCGGACTATTGTCAGACCGAAACTGATTTCCCGGTACTAACCCAAATTCAGATTTTCTTTTGACTCGAATCTTTCCCCCCTCTCTTTCTCTATCTGTCGTGTCCCTTTCGCTGGTGGCGAATTACAAAATTGTTAGCGCCATGGATGACTCAACAGCGCCGTTGTCGGAATCTAAGCCTACGGCTAGCGGCGCCTCCAAATTTCTTGACGGCCTTCCCTCTTCTGGCCTTTTCTCCTCCACTGTCATCTCTTCTAATCTGGTACTTTTTCGTAAAACCCTAGTTTTCCATTTTCACCCGCCTAGATCGTAATTACTTTTGATTTCTGCATTTTGATTTTTCATTTCCAAGTTTCTGTCTGTTTATTGTACCTCTATATATTCTCACATTTGGTGGTGTTATTGAATTGGCCAGTTTTATAATTTTTGCTTTCTATGTTTTCATTTTTGCCTATTTTTGTTTGGGGTTTGCATTTAATACAACTAGTGTGTGTGTGTGTGTGTGTGTGTGTATATATATGTATGTATGTATGTAAATACGTTTTTTATTTCATTTTGAAATTGCATTCAATCAAATACTCTGAAAATCTTGAATTTTGTAAATAATTGAACCTTACATTTATGAAATGTTGTTATGGTCAGTTCAATTTCTTCGATTCTTAGTCAAATGTTTTTGTCAATGATAAGTAGTAGTTACTGAAACTTAGCACCTATTAAGAAGGCATGTATGGATTGAGGTAAAGATCTTTCCCATAGATAGAAGAAATCTTAAGAATTCAACAGATATATCATTTATCCTGAGAATTTACTGGGTTCCTTGATTCATCATCGTAGCATTGGGATTAATGATATGTGGAGCTAAGTTATTGAAGGAACTTGAGAAAGACTGATGAAGTGCAAGTGAAAGTGCCTCATATATTGACTTGAAGGAGGATGAGCCAGTTTGGAGTTTGGGATCACCATAACTTAGCAAATATGACTAGGCTTCCTTGTATTGTTATGCTTTTAGAAAATATTCCCGAATTGCAAAGGGTTGAATGCTGGATTGTACATTAGTTTGGAGGTCTATCAATGTAGACCAATGGCAACTTCTATTGTATGTTAAAATGCTCAGTACCTTGACTAGTGTGCACTCTTTTGGATTCATTTTTCAGTTATGTGGCTGGATTGTGATTAATTGTGCTGAAGAGAACCCCACCAGGTTCAGAATAAGCTTCCTTTATGGGTTGTAGAATCATGCTTGGTTGGTTGACAAGCCTACCTACGACTCATGGTTATATTAATATGTGCTGTGATTGGAATACTAAAGTGTTCTTTGTGTCAGCCACTAATCTAGCACTAAAAAATTTAGTGGAAGTTTAAGCCAAAAGATGTTTTAGTGGCTTTCAAGAACGATCATTTAAGTCTGAGGATATTTCAAGGTAATCTCTAAAGATCTCTGTATTGAGACATGTCTAGATGAGAAGGCTCTTCAAATTTTGTATTAGAGATGGAAAGAAACAGAAAAGAAGTGGAAAGGAAGCTAAGAACAAAGTGGGAAGGTAGTAGTCTCGATTATGCTCAGAGTGCTTCTATTCTCACAATTTAGGGCTGAGTTTTATTTGATCCTATGAAGGGGCATGGCCTTCTTGATCTAGTTATTATCGTTATGGAAAAATGTTATATTACACTGGAGCTTTTATCGAGCAGCGCAAGAACTAGAAGAATGATCATTTTTAAAACTGAGCAGGTAGAAGCGCACTTAATAAGCCAACCCGTGAGAATCGAGAGATCGAATTCAGATTCTGCAGAATTGAAATTCTCCCTCCACCTCTAAAAGACAGTCCCAATTTCCTTTTCGTTTCCTACATCTAAAAAAAAAATTCAATAATCAAGTCCAATTTTAAGAATATAATAGCAAGTAACTAATCATCCATAAAAAACTGACTTGTCAAATGGGATTTTCATTTTTCGACAGAGGGAGTAGTATAGAATGTCCTACTGCCAGGTCCAATACTTGTAAAGCCATAATTTGACATATTAGTGTTTGTTCTGTTAGGGGAATGAATGTCGTGAAGACATTGTTCTATCTTGTTTGACAACTTGTGCGTCGTCTGGGAGAAGTCTTAAGATATGCATGAACACACAAACATAATCTATGTTATGCGAATTCATTGATAAATTTGCGGATATATTCATTTATGCCTCTCTTACATTTTATTAACTTTGTGCAGGGAGGGATGCGGGTTTATATCACGGATCATGATACATCACCTCCAGGTCTTTTTTTACGTTTAGTTCTTTTTGTTGATGTGTCTTTTTCTTTTGCGTGTTTTTTGTGTGTGTGTGTGTTTGCTAGAAGCAATCAAGTCTATAAAAATAGACCTCCCAACCCAAATGAACCACATCAATTATAGGGATGACAAAACCCCGACCTGTCCCAAACCCGCAATGACCCGCCCCTAATGGAAAGGGTTTGGGAAGCGTTTTTCTAGATGAGATATGATTGATGCAATTTTGCCTCATCTAGTGAGACCTGAATCCCGTCTTCCTGTTGGAGGTAGGTACCTGAAGGGTTGAGCTAGCTCTTCTGGTCTTCTGCATTTTAGAATTATTGGTAAATGGTGCCTTAGTTGAGCTTGAAGTTAATTTATTCTGAGTATAAATTTGTGATGAATTTTTCCTCTATTTACACACTGTAGTTCCTGTTACCCCCTTCATGTGTCAAGTTTGTTATCAAGTTGTAAGGAAAGATGTGAACCTTTATTAAACCTCCTGAAAGAGTTGTCTGTTCAAGAATGCAATTTTTTACATCAGTGATCAGTAAGGTGATGAAATCTTATGCACTAATGGGGTAAAAGGGCAAAAAGCATATTTGGAGAGGGAACTTGGATTAGGTGCAATCTGGTGTTGCCAAAAGCTAAGACGTATATACTTGTCTTTTTATGGGGCTTTATTGTGACAGAGTCGCTCATGAAATTATGGAGTATTATTCTGTAAACAAGTAATTGTGTAATACCCATTTATTTCTTTGATAGAAATAATACAACAACAACAACAAATCCTTGGTACCAAAATGATTTGGGGTCGGCTAACATGAAGCATCGTATTGATAGAAATACAAGTATAAAATTTGTTGAGTAGTTTGTTTTTCTGATCAAGTTTCTTGATGACTTGGCTTTGTGAAACTATAGTCAAGTGCGGAGTTGTAAACAGTTTGGACATGCGATCTGAAAATCAGTTAATTTACTCTGTCTTGAATTTAAAAAAAGACATTAGTGTATTTCAAGTCATAACATTCTTTGTTGGGTATGAAATCAATAACCTTCAATGGGTTGGTTTGATAAACTTTTGTTATTTTAGGACAAGCTTGTCCAGAGTTTGGTTAGCTTATCCTCGTAACGGTTAAGATATCAAACTCCAGCTCATTCGCAAGAGCCATTCATTGATATCCAAACTCCTTAACCAAACACTCCGAATGAATGAAGTTATGACTGAGTCCAATCTTGGGGCCATTCAGAGCCTATTTAGCCAAACAAACACACCTTTATTTTCTGTAAGTCGTTGGAGAGGACCTCAGCTGAGGACATGTTTGGATTCATGCTTTGTTAGCTATTTTCATTATGATTGCATCCTATAAGGTTCTTACTAAATATATGTACTGCGTCTAGGCCTTTTCTTGATATGATAGTTCCCCTTTTGTGTTCTGCAAAGAGTCCATACTGACATAACTTTTGGTTTAGAAACACTTCCGAGGAAAAGTTATAGATTTTTTTTAACACTTTGTTACTGTAGTTCTTCACTGATTTTTTCTATCTATTATCTGCAAAAATTGCTTATTTAGTTATTGCACATAAGCTGTGACAACAATTTCTGTTAAAAGAAGGGTTGCAGAATATTTTGCACAACTAATGGAAGGATCTAATTTTTCCTAATATATGTGTCCAGAGGACCAGTTGATAAGGACGGACCAACAAAACATACTGATAAGGTCTCTTGTGCTTAAGCAGCAGAAGGGCGAACCAAGTTCCAAGGGTGCTAAGGGTACAAGTGAGGGCTCCAGGAAAAGGTATAGATCCATCAGTTTAGATGATTAGATCTTGTTTCCTTGCTGCACTGCATTCTTATGTGTTTTGATCTGTTTTCACCCTCCATCCCATACCTGTGCAACCACGCTTGGCTACATTAAGGCCCTGCAGATTTGATTGTCTCATGCTTGCATGCTTATATTATTTGGTTTATTTTCTCCATCTGATTTTTTTTTTTATTCTTTCTTTTTTTTTATGTTATTCATTGCTCTCTCTCTCTCTCCAGGCCTGCAGAAAAAGCTGTGGACGGCAAAGCTAAGAAACCAAACACTTCCATGCCAGGTTAGCTCTATTGTTGATAATCTGCACTTTTGTATTTGAGGGCCCAGAAATTTGAAAAGATAATATTTCAACTTCCAGAGTAGTTGAGGAAAAAAAGTTATTTAAGTTTTTTATGTTTGCCGTGAGGCCTGTAAATGCTATTTGGGACTTGAATTAGATTGCTGTTTTTCAGAGATAAGATACAAATGGTAGATGATCGGTTGGATTCATTTTGGGCATCTATGATAGCTTGTATTTCTCTTATACGTGATTTTTAAGGCCAAACTGCTCCTTTGCTCACCTAAGTTTTCACCTTTTTCCAATGTGCTCACTTATATAATTTTTGGTCCAATGTCCTCACCCAAGCACGTAATTTTTCAATGCTCTCACTCCCTTGACGAAGTCGTTAGTTTTTTAACTGAGTTAGGTCATGTGCAGTCACATGACTAACTTCAGTTAAAAACTTAACGAACCAAACCTAAAAATTAACATGACCACAATTTGAAACATTTGAAAACCCTAGAAATCTTCCCCCAAATTTTCAATCGATTCTATTATGAGAATTTACATATATATTGAGGATTATATATTGAATATTAATGACACAGACGTGCCACACACATGCTTAATTAAGTTGGATTATTGACCTTAACAAAATAAAGTTATGGTCATGTTAATTTTTAGGTTTGGTTCGTTAAGTTTTTAACTGGGGTTAGTCACGTGACTGCACGTGACCTAACTAAGTTAAAAACTAACGACTTCGTCAAGAAAGTGAGAGCATTGGAAAAATTACGTACTTGGGTGAGGACATTGGACCAAAAATTATATAAGTGAGCACATTGGAAAAAGGTGAAAACTTAGGTGTGCAGAGGAGTAGTTTGGCCTGATTTTTAATTGCAAATGACTGGTGGGGAAGATAAGAATTACATATTTTTTGTTAAATACTGTTTCTTCTTTTTGCTGATAGTCTTCTCTGGACCCATACTGGACTCAATTGTAGTTCAGAATTTTATTTTACACCCCCTCCATTGCATGCTAATAGTCTACTTTTCCATATTTTGAAGTCAACATGAAAGTAAATCAACTCGATTTTTAACATACCTTACTAATACTTTTTGAAATAAATCTCCTTTCATCAAAAACTGCATTACAAGTAGTATGAATTGCAACTTTTAAATTTTCATAAAGACAAATAAATTTATACTCCCTCCCTCCCACCCAAAATGAATGACCACCTTTGGAAAATTGTCCCAAAATGAATGGCCTTTTTGAAAAAAAAAAAAAAAAAAACCCTGTCCCTAAATGTTTTTTTTTCCAAATTTCTTTCACTATTCATTATATACTTGCAAAACTAAAAGTTTAAAAAGTAGATAACAAAAATTTTCATACACCTTAGTTACAAATTTTTTAAAAACGTTGAATTTTTTCTTCAAAATAGAAAATGTACATTCATTTTGGACAGAAGGAGTATAAATCATTGGTCATTTAATCTTGTGGCAACATTCAGTTTATGTTGTAAAAGGAAAAAAACATCATTGTTTATTTTTTCTAGTATCTAATGACATTTTGGTCAAATTTACATTTTGGGCTTGTAGAGGGATCCAAATCTCGTGCTTCTGACAAGAATATCCAGAATCTGACTGTTGAGAGACTGCGGGCACTTTTGAAGGAGAAAGGTCTTTCCCGCACAGGGAAAAAAGTAAGTCAGCAATTTATCTACATTTGCTAGTGATTCATGTATGCTTTCCTATTGCTTATCATCGTAATAAGGTTAATGCAGAGCAATTTTGAAAGTTTTTTTTGACATTCATTTTGGGACGGAGGGAGTATTATTTATTGATTATATTCCTGATTTGATTTTGAATTGTGAAGATTTTCTATTTTCTATCTCTTTGTGAGCTCTAACTTTACGTGGATTTGCAACAAAACATGGCAGGATGAACTGGTATCACGTTTGAGAGGCACAACCGGCTAAAGCAGGTTTAGCAGGTGGGGGGAAAGCTAGTTTTGAGCACGAGGGGGAGGCAAGGTATTTTATGCGTCTAATTATCCTTGTATTGTGGGTCTCTTGACTAAGTAGTAATGGTGCTGTAACGGTCCCTTTGATTAAAGAGAGGTCCTTTTCATACGGATCAAGAGCTGCAAATGCTAATTTTTGGGTGAGGTATTATTAGTTCTATATAATTAAAACGTGTTCTTTATTTTTTAAACCATTTTAGACAGGTTTTTTTTTTTTTTTTTTTCCTCGATAAGCAACACGTCTGTTTTACTGTTGTATTTGTGCCTGAAACTGCAGCTCTGCGTATCAGATGTCTTGAGTTGTTGGTATCACATGTACCAGTTTTGTATATCAGAAACTAGTACATGCCAGGACACGGGCGTGTTTTTTTTTTTTTTTTTTTTTAAGGGCAAAATAGGAAAGTGACAAATGTATGAGGGCAAAATGGAAAATTCTGCACTTGACACTGTTCAAAGAACTGTAGCAAACACCCCTTCCATTTATACTATAAATGATTAAACATTAATGATAATGTCAGATGTAATGACTTGTAACTGTTGGAGGATCAGATATACAATGGGTACATTATTGCATCACAGTATCATCAGCTTCCCCGCTGTACCAAAAAAGAAAAAAAAAATATCACTGGCACTTGTCCGTCTTACTTTATGTATGCTCTCTGTCACGGCTTATATTACATACATCTTCCGCTTCACAATAAGGTTTCTAGTTTGACTTTTTGTGGAAATTAAAAAAAAATTGAGTATGAAAAGTAAAACATGAGAGAGAAAGTGGGTTGTTATTGTGAGTATAACAAGCGAGTTTCATTGTATATCTTAAGTACTAAAACAACTAAAAATCTTATTTTGATACGGACAAAAAAAAAAAAAAAAAAAGAAAGTAAGAACTTTGTTTTATTTTTATGATGGATTTTAGGATGGAGGGAGGGAGTGTCAATTACTATTCTCTACCCATTCTTGTTTCTTTTATCTCAATTTTTAATTGTTTTATACTCGCAACACTTACTTCCTTTGTTTCACAGAACTTTTGATTGTCAACACTAATTAACTTTGATTAATTATCCGTGTAAAAATCTAAAATTTGTTATTAATAAGTCATCAAGTGATTTATTAACAACAACAGAAAATTTTGGGGGGAAATATAAAAATTCTTGTTTTTAAAAAAATCGGTACATAAATTTTAAATCAAACTAAACCGACTTTTTGAACCGGTTATTGAATCGATTTTTAAAATAAAACAGGATTTTTTTTATAATATTTGGGAGAAACTAGTTTCTCCCAAAACCTCCCAAAACCAACTAGACTTGCATTAAAATGATTAGATTGATAATAATGTTTAGTTAAAATTTATTTGTCTTGAATCAAAAGTCAAAATGGGTAAGATTTTACGGGATTCTATTACACTTTTTTTTTTCTTAATCTTTTTGTTCAACACAAAAATGTAAATTTAGCCAGGGAGAATATTTTACACACACCAATCCATTCAATAGTGAAACCTAATTTCGAGCTCTTTGAACCATTCACGGTTTATCGTTTAATTAAAAAACAGAAAATTTTGGGGAAACCTATTTCTTCGTAAATTAAAAAAAATTCTGTTTTTAAATATATCGATTTGGTGTTTTAAAGCCTAAACTCACCGTTTTAATGCCTAAACTCGCTATTTTATTTTCTAGCTTAAACTCACTGTTTTAACGCCTAAACTCACTATTTTATTTTTTAGATATTTTAAGGCCTAAACTCAATGTTTTAATGTCTAAACTTGATATTTTTAAGGATGAAAGTGGGCTTTTTATAACTTATGAAAAAACATGTTTGCCCTAAAACTTACTCCTAACTGTAACCTCCCGCTATAGAAAATCTTCACTTATTAATTTTTACATAGTGTTTATGTATTGTTGATAATAAATTTATCAATAAAAAATATTTTTTTATTTAAAATATTTTTTGTTAAATTTTATTAAAATAACTACTAAAATGAGACCATTACTATAAAATGTGGAGGAGGTATAAAATAGTGCACTCTAGAAATTAAAATTGCTATAGTTCGAACAGACGTAAGGGCCAAAAATATCTCTCCTTTTGGGCAAGGAGAATCAAATCAAGTCCCACTCTAACTAATTGATTGGTGATATTAAATGCTAAGGCTTTTGTTGACATTATTTATTTTGTTAATTGATGTTATGATTTAAACCACTGGTTGGTTGTATTTTTTTCCCCAAATATTGAATCCTAATCTTTCAATTCTCCTATATTTTCTTTAATTGAATTAATAAACGTGTGAATTAATTTGTAACTAATTCTACACTCCTACTAAATTAACACCTATCATATATGATATTCTCACGTAAGTGTAGATTATAATTTTGAGCACAATAAGTAAGAAATACTGCTATAATAAAAGCAGAGAGAATGAGTGAAAGAGCTGTTGTGAGTATGAAAAGTAAAATAGGAGAGCGAATGAGTGAAATGAATATTAAGTAGATTGTTGTTGTAAGTACGACAATTGGCCAATTGGGTCCCACTGAATATAAAATTATATTATAAAAACTTTCTCATTTTGGACAGTCTACACTCACGTGAAACAGACGAAAAAAAAAAAGTATACACTCAAGATGAGACGAAGGCCGAAGGGAGTATTGAGTAATATTGCATATTTTTGGATATATTTCTTAATTCCTATAATACCCCCATGTCTTTCTTCCTTGTGGGTGTCATGGTATGCTTATGATAAAAGCATTTCTAGATAAGGCAACACCGGCTGTTAAAAATGGCCTCTCAATTGTTTTATGTCCTTTCCTATTAGAACAAGGAGAATTAAAGAGGTTTGGTAGATGCTTGTATATCAGTTTCGCACCTTTTTTTTTTTTTGTCAAATAGTAAATGTTAATAACATTACATTACATATAGATAAATAATTCACTCACCTTAAAATTTTGACAAGTCAAATGCAATATTTAATTTGTGTTTTTTGGGACAATTTCGTAATTTAAAATAAAAAACAGACGAAAACTATATCATTGTTGCGAGAAAATATTTGAATTTGATCTTTGTTCACATTTTTAAATTACGAACTTGTCCCAAAAAACACAAATTAAAGACAATCTGGTAATGAATTTGCGTAAATTTTTTCTAACCATAGTGTTTTCCCTGCTTGTTGAGGGTAAGCTACTCTAAGCATTTTCTTATATAAGTATGTCTCTTCCAAAATAAAACTTCTAATTTGAATTTCTAATATAAATTATTATCAATATAATTACAATATAGATGAAGGTAAAAACTCTAAAAAAATGGACATTTATCAAAAATTACTTTTTAAATATGGATATTACAATAAGAAACACACAAGTTGGATATTAAATAAAACTTCTTGAAGATTGTCACATACCATATCAGATAACCAAAAGAAACTACTTTCGCTTGAAATTTTGTCAATAAAGGGTGTGTAATGTCAATATTTTGTCAAATCAGAGTTCTATGTAGAATTCGTTAAAAGTTATGTTCTAATGATTTGCACGTGATGGACAAATTGGTTTGTTAGAAATTGTTATTGCTATAACTCGTTGACTAATTTTTTTTTTGTCCGTCTTACTTCACTTGAGACTGTCCAAAATAACAAAGTTTTTTTTTACTATTTCTATCCATCATTCTCTCTCCTACTTTACTTTGTATACTCACAACATATTCTTTCACTAATTCTCTCTCTTACTTTTTCTTAAATCTGCGTCCAAATTTTTATCTTAAATAAAGTGGGATGGAGAGGGAAATATTATTAATATTTGAATTTTTGTGAATTTTCTTATCTAATTTAAATAATGTTTTGAATATTATTATCTTATTAATTTAGCAAAATTATCGATTTTTACATAGATTTGTTGAATACCGAAAAAAGTTGCTCTCATTGTTCTAATAAAATATAGTTAAAGTGTTATTTGTGATCAACTCAACTAAACTTTCACCAATACTTTTAAAATTTTATTATCTTAATTTATTAAATTATTAAAAGAATATTTTGATGTATCATGAAAAAAACTATCATTAGCAATTTTTAAAATTTTGTGAGAAAATATTTAGTCAAATATTAATTAATTTAATCACTAAAATAAAAGTTGAACTATTTTTTAGCTTATATAATGGGTATATGCATCCATTCAAATTAAAAAAAAATAGTAAAATTATTGTTGTTATTTTGATTGAATATGGAAATTTTATATTGTATCCACTATTCATGACTTAAAATTGGAAAATTTTATTTAGTGTCCCCATTTTAACTAAGCAAGCTTGTTTCGTGAGCAATTTTACGTCATAATTACATTTAATGATACATATCTAAAAAGTGTATAAATTTAATTAATAAACTATAACCTTATAACAGTTGATCACGTTAAAATAATTGAATTGATAAACACAATCATCAAGTGTATGAATCGAAAGAGTTAGTCTGTTCAAATTATATATATATTATTATTATTAAAACAACCAAATTTTTCTCAAATTTACATCCTATCTGCATTGATGTTTTCTATGTAGTTATTTTTAAATGTCCTTTATTTATTTTTCACAAAATAAATAATCTTTTGAAACTTAACATTCAAATAACTTTGTCCCTAGATAATTTTTTCTTAATTCATTATATTTTTGCAAAACTAAAATTTTGAAAGTAAATAGTAAGAATGTTTATGTTTATTTTTCTATTGAAAATCAATCTTTTCAAAATTATTCTTAATTTCAAATGATCATTCATTTTTAAACGTAAAAAGTAAAAGATATTGTGATTCAAAATATATTTCAAATGAGCATTCATTTTGGGATGGGGCGGGGGCGTGAAAAAGATATTGTGGTTCAAAATATTTAATAATATAAAATTTTATATATAGAGAGATAAATATTTTTAAAAATGATAAAATTGAGTTTTTATTGATGAATGACTAATCTATTATAATAGCATAGCACTTGAAATTGAATTTGTTTGCGTTTAAACCTTTAACCTCTTACATGTGTAAAGGGTCATGAAATGTCACTTGAGCTAGAACTGTTTAACTATACATACGGGAATAAAAAACTAAACTATCAATTTATTATCGGAATAATAGCCGAAATATGTCATGTTTTAACGCTTTGTTTACAATTGTTGCAATGTAATACAAAGTTACCATAATCAGCGTCTTTGTCAATTTGTTTCAAATAATGCAATTTTTCGTTTCAAATAATGCAACGTACTTCAAAGTACATTGCATTATTTGAAATAAAAATTGTATTATTCGAAAGCAATTTAACAAGTACGTTTGCTTTGTTTACAATTGTTGCAATGTAATACAAAGTTACCACTTAATGCAACGTGCTTGTCAAATTTGTTTTAAATAATGCAATTTTCGTTTCAAATAATGCAACGCACTTCAAAGTACATTGCATTATTTAAAACAAAAACTGTATTATTCGAAACGAATTTAACAAGTACGTTGCATTAAATAGTAACTTTACGTTACAACATTGCATTAATTATGAAAAACACTGAACTATGATGCATATTTTTACCATTTCACCGATTTATTATCTACTTTAATATTGATTGAGTGCATGCAATGCAGCTCTGTTAAGCACAAAACAGCTTATCTATAACTCATATAATGTGACAGAATCTTGCTATAATTATAAGAATAGCAAATGTGATAAAGAATATTGTATATTATTGCACAAACATTATCTCCCTTTGTAAAGTATGCTGCGCCTTTTATAGTGTATTCATCTATGTATCCAACATATGTTCTTTTATTTTTTTGATTTGTCGAAAAAAAAAAAACTCTCTTATTTCAAAAATTAGTGAGTAATCCGTCGATATTGGATGTGGCATCACAAAGTTAATTAGTTAAAAATTTAAAAACAGAAGAAAACTATATCACCGTTGCGAGAAAATATTTGAATTTGATCTTTGTTCACATTTTTAAATTACGAACTTGTCCCAAAAAACACAAATTAAAGACAATCTGGTAATGAATTTGCGTAAACTTTTTCTAACCTTAGTGTTTCCCCTTCTTGTTGAGGGTACGCTACTCTAAGCATTTTCTTATATATGTATGTCTCTTCCAAAATGAAACTTCTAATTCAAATTTCTAATATAAATTATTATCAATATAATTACAATTAGATGAAGGTAAAAACTCTAAAAAAAATGAGTCGGTCTCTGGAGAAACACGTTTCTCCATAACTTATGGAGAAACGTGTTCTGGATATCCAGAAGCTTTGGGATGGATATCCAGAAAAAAAGATTTGGGGCCAAGGCCAAATTCTAAATTTCTGGATATCACTTTCATAAGGTTCTGGATATCCAGAACATTGAATATTGATATCGAGAAGCCTTGTGACGGATATCCAAAAAGATTTGAAGCCAAATTCAAGGCCAAGACCAAATTTATGATTACGGATATCACTTTAATAAGGTTGGATATCCGTAACATTGAATATTGATATCCGAAGCTTTGGAGCGGATATCCGAGAAAAAGATTTGAGGCCAAGGCCAAGGCCAAATTTACTGATTCTGGATATCGCTTTCATAAGGTTTGGATATCCGTAAGCCTTGGGACGGATATCCGTAAAAGAGTCGTGCCATACTTATGGAGAAACGTTTCGCTGCATTGTCGCGCGACAAGTCGGGCCCCGTTTCTCCATAAATTATGGAGAAACCCGTTTCTCCCCAGATTTTACGAAAAAAATAGGCATTTATCAAAAATTACTTTTAAAATATGGATATTACAATAAGAACTACACAAGTTGGATATTAAATAAAACTTCTTGAAGATTGTCACACACCATATCATATAGCAAAAAAAAAACTACTTTCGCTTGAAATTTCGTCAATAAAGGGTCATTAATGTCAATATTTTGTCAAGTCAGAGTTCTGTGTAGAATTCATTAAAAGTTAAGTTTTAATGATTTGCACGTGATGGACAAATTGGTTTGTTAGAAATTGTTATTGCTATAACTCGTCGACTAATTTTCTTTTTTGTCTGTCTCACTTCACTTGAGACTGTCCAAAATAACAAAGTTTTTTACTATTTCTATCCCTCTTTCTCTCTCCAACTTTACTTTGAATACTCACAACATATTCTTTCACTAATTATCTCTTTTATTTTTTCTTAAATCTTGTGTCCAAAATTTTATCTTAAATAAAGTGGGATGGAGGGAAATATTATTAATATTTGAATTTATGTGAATTTTCTTATCTAATTTAAATAATGTTTTGAACATTATTATCTTATTAATTTAGCAAAATTACCGATTTTTACATAGATTTTTTAATGCTGAAAAAAGTTGCTCTCAGCGTTCTAAAAAAATATAGTTAAAGTGTTATTTGTGATCAACTCAACTAAACTTTCACCAATACTTTTAAAATCTTAATTATTTTTATTAAATTATTAAAAGAATATTTTGATGTATCATGAAAAAAATTATCATTAGCAATTTTTAAAATTTCGTGAGAAAATTTTTGGTCAAATATTATTAATTTAATCACTAAAATAAAAGTTGGACTATTTTTTAACTTATATACCGGGTATATGCATCCATCAAAATTAAAAAAAATAGTGAAATTAATGTTGTTATTTTGATTGAATATGGAAATTTTATATCGTATCCCCTATTCATGACTTAAAACTGGAAAATGTTATTTAGTGTCCCCATTTTAACTAAGCAAGCTTGTTTCGTGAGCAATTTCACGTCATAATTACATTTAATGATACATATCTAAAAAGTGTATAAATTTAAATAATAAACTATAACCTTGTAACAGTTGATCACGTTATAATAATTGAATTGATAAACACAATCATCAAGTGTATGAATCGAAAAGAAGTTACTCTCTCTCTCTCTCTCTCTCTATATATATATATATATATATATATATATATATATATATATATATATATATATATATATATATATATTAAAACAACCAAAATTCTCAAATTTACATCCTATCTACATTGATTTTATCTATGTAATTATTTTTAAATGTCCTTTATTTATTTTTCAAAAAATGAATAATCTTTAAACTTTACATTCAAATAACTTTGTCCCTAAATAATTTTTTTATATAATTTTTTCTTAGTTCATTATATTTTGCAAAACTAAAATTTTGAAAGTAAATAGCAAGAATGTTTGTTTTTTTCTATTGAAAATCAATCTTTTCAAAATTATTCTTGATTTCAAATGAACATTCATTTTGAAACGTAAAAAATAAAAGATATTGCGATTCAAAATATATTCCAAATGAGCATTCATTTTGGGATGGGACGGGAGCGTGAAAAAGATGTTGTGGTTCAACATATCCAAAACAGATGGGACGGAAGTGTGAAAATGATATTGTGGTTCAAATATCCAAACCAAAGATACAATCTGTATACTTCGCAAACAGTTTTACATCTTGGAACTAACATGGATCGGCCCTTTCGTGGTTCAAAAAGATCTTCTCACAGGAGGAGGTGCCATAAAGCTGACAGACCTAGACGGCAATCCCTTCATGAATTCAGTCAACGGAAGCAAACTTCGCAGATACTTCGCCTAAAGAAGAACAATCGTACATCTCGTGGCACTCCATGTAGTGTCGAACTACGAAGACCTGAGCCCTCTAGTCAGGGGAACGTAGGCAACCTTAATTGATCCGGTCTAAAAACACACGAAAAGTCAAAAGTTTGAATGTCAATCAAGACCTCCATCAAGCTACGCACTTTTCGAAAGCACGCCCCAACGCCACCTTGACCAAGTCAAACGACGACAGCAACATCAAAGGACATCGAGGTCACTCGGCGTCAAACGGCCCGACCCATGTCTACTTCCAAGCAAGGGGCTTGTCTTCGCCCTCACGCGCTTCAAAAAAAAAAAAAAAGAGCTCGAGCAAGGGCTCACAAAAAAAAAGAGCTCGAGCAAGGGCTCACAAAAAAAGAAGAGCTCGAGCAAAGGCTCACAAAACAAAAAATATATAAAATTAAAAAAAAAGAGCTCAAGCAGAAGCTGCGGAATTGAGGTCAAGAGCCCAACACCAACAAACAAGAAGCAAGGAAGCTACGAAAATGACCGTCAAAACGACTTGTCAAGGGATGATCCAACCTCCCATCCAAACACAAAGCCCAAGCAAAGGGGATTGCCATCAAGGCCCAGGCTGCTTCAGTCCACAAATGCAACAGAAAAGTCCAAAGATGGACGCCGTCAAGGTGCACAAAATAAACAAAAAACGAACAAAAGATCTTCCGTCTCGACAAAGCTTTAAAAGTAAGTCACAAATCACTAACGATTACAACATTTCTTGATGAGTTCAAGCACAGTCTACTCTCAAGTTCACAACATGCTAAAAGACAGCTTAATACATTTAACAAATAATTTGTTTGCAAATGCAATGAATGGATACCTAGGAGGTCATTCCGCGCCATCTGCGCTTGTCCCCTCGCCATTCTTCCCTTTCTTCCCTCGTCCCCGGCGAGTCTTCTTTCGCTCCACGTGAGCCAACTCTGCGTCTCTCAGTCCGAGATCAGGGGTCCTCCCCGTAGAGTTAAACAATCCAACAGCTCTCAGGGCCTCATTCGCCCGTGCTTCGGCTCGGATATCCTCCCTGCGAGTCTACAAAAGGGGACCTCTCCCCGCCAGTCTGTCAACTCTGGTCTCGTAGTCAAACAAAGTGTCTCCCGTCACATCCTGAGGGTCAGACCAGGCTTCGGCACTCCTAAAATAATAGCTACTACGGCAATCGGGCCCCAGAATCGCTCCACGCCTGCTCCCCAAAGCCACTTGGGACTGCCCAACACGCTGCTCATACCAAGCCAGGTACTGGGTCGTCAATACGACACTCTCCCGACGTCCAAGGAGCACCACCTGAGGGAAAGCGGAGTACTTCCATACCCTCAGAAAATACAAGAAAGCATCTGGAGCTGCCATACAAAGAGGAGCTATCTCCACAGTAGCAAGGTCATCCCAGCCCCACAATGGCTCCTACTTCATCCCAAACTGCCGGGAAACAAGCGACGAAACATAGAAGGAGGACCAAGACAAACCAGGAACTCTGACAACATAGGACCCTTCCTGCAAGGCCCTCCTAGTCTCGATCCCCGGTGCCGGAACCCACGACGGATCTGATGCGTACCCAGTGTGCCATCCGTCTCTCCCGAGGCGGGTGATCCATATCAACACAAGAGGTCGCCGAGCAAACGACCACGGGCTAAACGACAGTCGGAGCCTCGGGCATGGCTGAAGTCTCTCTCGCGGCCACAAGGTGAGCAAAGCGGGGCTTCCCCCTCTCGTGAACCAGATCCCCGGTGGCCGGACGGTCGATACCATGAAAGAGTCTCCCCCGGCACCAACGGGACAATATCCTCTCCGGCTCTGCGGTGCCCAACCACATCTAGCAAAGAGCCATCGCAAACACGAGGCTGACCATGAAAAGCGTCGCTATCACGCACAAGAGCAAATGCATCCCAAGAGACATCACTCTCGTCATCAACCATGAACCGCTCCTACGGCGCAGAAATATCAATATGACCCGAATCGAGGATCATGCCTGCACTTCTCCCAGCCAAGTACGAAGAAATCACGCAAGCTTCACGCTCACGCGACACCACCAATCAAAGGAAGCGAGATGGCCTCCGCCTCAGGTCCTCCAATCAAAGCCCGAAAATCCTCAAAGGTGGGCACTACCTCGTTGTAGGAGAAACAATACACATGCCTCCTAACATCCCAGAACTTCGCGGCAGCCCGCAACAAATCCCAATCAGGAACCAACTCCTTAAAAGACCAATCCGAGCAAAGTCGAAACCTTACCTCGAAAGCCCGCCTCTGATGCCTCATACGGTGTCGCATCCATATTTTCAGCCGCTCAAGTAAGAGTGCTTGCTGCTCCTGCGAAAGCCTTGGCAAATTTCTTGGAACGTACGAAGAATCCATGGTAAAAATGGAGGTTCCTAGAGAAAATGGGGAAGAAAGCTCGAAAATGGCTGCAAATGGGGAGTGGGGAAAGTTCAGACATTCGAAAAACATTTATGTCATCCCCAAAAGCAAAGCTGGTCCGTACGGACCTCTTTGCATGCTAGGTCTGTCCGTACGGACCTCTTTGCAACCATGACCCATTTCCCCAGCAAACAGTACAACAACCACTGTTACCAGCAGGACTTTGCTCCAAACTGCCCAAACTCTGGCCAAAGCCATTTCCGGCAAGCATACACTACCCACAAACGCACTCTCAGCTCACATGGCATGCACAAAAAAATAAAAATAGTAGCAACAATTCCTAGGACAATTCCCGGGAATCACAAAGACGACATTACATCTTAGAATAAAATGCTTTGCGATACAAATGCAAATGTTTTATTACAGGTACATAAAATGTCTGTTGCTAAACAAAGAAAAAGGGGGATATGGAAAGAGGGAAAGTAAATGAGCCCTAATCCGACTCCTCAGCATCATCATCATCACTGATATCCTCAAGCGAGAAGTCGGGCATCCCGATAAACTCGCCAGTCACACCCTCATCATCGAGTGCTTGAGCCCCTCACGAGTGGTACTCAAGATACTCCCGGAAGGATCGAAGCGAAAAAGGGTCAAAATAGGCGTGCCTTTGACGAACCCTCACCCTGTGCATCCGGCGGAGGAAAGAACGAGTGAAAGGGTGCGGCCTCCGAGCTCCCGAGGATGTCCGGCATCCATGCTATGCCGCCCCGCGAAGGTCCCTCTGCTTGTGGCTCCGGCTCGGCTCTCGGTGGAGGAACATCTGAGAATGCCTTGAAGGCATCGAGCTCGTGCGCCGGCACACGTCGCGAAGACCGGCAAGACGGCCTCGACGCCATCTTCTTCGCGAAGGACCGCATCGCCACATAGCGGCGGGTCGGCATGTCATAGGCTCTCCCGGGACTGCGCACAAGCAAGCGACGAAAAGCGCTCGGCAATACGGTCATACTCGACAAAAGAGAAAAATACGAAAAGATGCCAAGATGGAAAAGAGTAAGCACACTCACCGGCATGTCGGGATCCACTCGGTAGCGGCGGGAGCTGCTCGGGGACGGGTACGAGACACTGCCCTCCTCCTCGAGGAATCCCAGCGGACATATGTGAAATCCGACCCAGGCACCGGAACCTCGGGGACCACTGCGGACCAACCTCCCTCTCCTCGCCACAGCCAGGCGTCCTCGGCTTCCTCCTCACGAAGGCCCCATACTCCTCTCGATACAAAACAAACTCATGGGCACTCATGCCGCCCAAATACCTCTCAAACTCCGGTACATCCATATCCAGGGAATCTAACATCCCGAAAGGCGGGTCTCGGAGCGAGGGAGCGTACCGGGCCATCTTTGCGAAGACCCTCTCGCCCAGTACATGACGTCACGGGTCGGGCCACGCGGCATCTTCCGCTGCGCCAGTCACTACGGGAGCCCTCGAACTCGTCGGCCTCGTATCGAGCCCGGGGTGCAGAACGAACGCCTCAGGGCTATCTCTCCCCAAATGTGCCTGCACCTCCCCGTAGGAAATGGTGAGCTTACCCCTGCTGGTCCTCCTCTTCCTCGCCGGGCGTGCCCAGCCTAACATGGCGGGATAGGCCGCTATGGCCCCAGGATCTCTATCCCACGGGAAGCACTGAAAAATCTCGTAGAACCACACCTGTGACAAAAGCGGAAAAGGCTCAATGCAAGAGAAAACGGAGAAAATGACAGGTTGCTAATCAAAAACAACAATGAACTCATACCTCCAAAGCAAAATCAAAACAGGCCAAAGAACTGGCCACACCCCTCCTGAACCGGTCCAAGGAGAAGTAAAGCTCGGCTAGGCCCGCCTCGCCCCAGGCTATGTCACAAACTCTCTCCAAGTCAATCAAGCTCTCCAGCAGAGCGAAAGGAGCCGTCGTCGCGTGGTTCGAGAACAGAGTCTCAGAAAGGGTAAACCACAAAAAGGAGCGCGCCAGCTGCTCCGCCGTCACCTGGCCGGTACCCCGATAGTAGGCCCCAATACTGGCCGTAATCCTCGTCTCTACATCGCTGTACAGCATCCCCAAGCCCCTACGAGGAAGAGGCGCAAAGCCCAGCAGCTCAGTCAGCACGTCCTCGGCAATCATATCCCTCCGCATGACTGGCCTTCCTTTGAAGGAAAGCCCGGTGATAGCAGCAAAATCTGTGGGCGTCACTATCACCTCGCCCCAGCTCAGATGGAAGGTGTGGGTGGTATCCCACCAATACTCAGAAAGGCCCAGGAAGACGCTCTTGTTCTTCCTCGTGTCAGAAACCCCGACCAAGTTCTCCACGAACACGCCCAGGTCAGAAGCATAGACCAGCCTCCTAGGGCTCGGCCCGCCATCCATAGAGATATTCGGCATCTGCTGCCATAACTCGACCACAGCCTCGAGCGATCCCCGAGTCTTCATCTTCTTGGCTTTCCCAGCCAAGCCCCTCATCTGCGGGGTAAACACAGCAAAGGTACGTCAGTCACAGTACTTAATACCAAAGCATAAAAAAAAAAGTCCGTCACGAAACACGGCACACAATGCACAAAATTTTCACATGTAACCCGTCACAAAACACGACATGCATTACACATAATTTTTCCCATGCAGTCCGTCACAAAAACACGGCACACACTGTAAAAATTTTCTCAACAGAGGGACTAAGCCCTACACGACACATTTTCAAAAGACCCGTCACAAAACACGGCGCACATTGCACATATTTTCCCCACAAAGTCCGTCACCAAAAACAGGCACACTGCATGACACATTTTCAAAAGAAAAGTCCGTCCCTACACGGCACATACTTTTAGACAAAACCCGTCACAAAACACGGCACATGTCACATTTTTTACAAAATTTGTCACTACATGACAATTTTTCTCACAATGTACATACATAAAT
This sequence comes from Adenophora triphylla var. japonica, assembly GCA_022495995.1. Classification (NCBI taxonomy): domain Eukaryota; kingdom Viridiplantae; phylum Streptophyta; class Magnoliopsida; order Asterales; family Campanulaceae; genus Adenophora; species Adenophora triphylla. Next base: position 195,272 of record JAFEMH010001448.1, read on the forward strand.
AGCATAAGGTACAAAACACCAAAGCATGCATTTTCATAAAGGCACTTTATTTTCACAAATAAGAGCTAATCTACACATTTTTGCACAAAATTCACATACCCACAATATTTACATGCTCAATTTCAACAATTCATCAAGAATTTCACAAAAAAGCATGGCAAATAACAAAAGCCCCAAAATGCGAAAAACTAAAACCTAGTTCTAGCATTCAAAAATTCAAGCAAGGAGTCAAAACGAAATTGATTTCTTACCTCCCCGACGTTCCTTACTAGCCGGTTATGCACCTCCGGATTCGGGTACAACACATCCGGATTCTTCGAAGAAGGCACGAAGGAGATCCAATTTCTTTGAAGCTCCATCCTTTGTGCGATCACATCTCGACTCCGTTGGCGACGTCCTCTCCTTGATCCTTCCGCCATTGCAAGCAATTCAAGCTAAGAAATGGGAGAATTTGGGCAACAATGGAGTTTTTCTCCTTCTCTCTCTCTCTGGTTCACGCGGAAGAAGGAATGGGGAAAGGCTCGGCATTTAAACCCAGATCAAAATGCTCGGGACGTAAAATTCATACTTGGTCCGTGACGGACCTCTTTACATCCCGGGTTGGTCCGTACGGACCTTCTTGCAACGAGGGGCCAAATTACTTTTACGCCCTTATAATCTGGGCCCCCGTCGTCCAAAGGCCTATTTCAAATTGATCAATGCGGTTTGGTCCTTAACCCGGCAATTTAACCATCGTCCGTCGGTGTAAGTCCCACTCCGCCCACTAAACGGCAATTCAACCACCATCGGCCGTAGTCGGTGTAAGTCCCAGGACTCAGCCCACTAAACGGCAATTCAACCAGTGGCCGTCAGGTGTAAGTTCGAACTCCGCCCACTAACGGCAATTAGAACCACCGGCCGTCGGTGTAAGTCCGACTCCACCCACTAAACGGCAATTCAACCACCGGTCGTCGGTGTAAGTCCTGACTCGCCCACTAAACGGCAATTCAACCACCGGCCACAATGTAAGTGGGACTCCGCCCATTAAACGACAATTCAACCAGAGGCCGTCGTTGTAAGTGCTGGACTCCGCCCACTAAACGGCAATTCAACCACCAGCCGTCAGTGTAAGCCCGGACCTCGCCCACTAAACGGTGAAACAAGCGCAAGAAGGAGCCCGCACCTCCAAGTACAAATCTCAAGGCACAAAACGCCTCCAAAACGCTCAACGGCAACGCAAGCACCGACCATCAAAGTAAGCCCGAGCTCCTTCCCCAGCAAGTCAAAAAGGGAATTCTTGCAAACCCTTACGAGACCACATATCCCCAGCACCGGCCGTCATCGTAAGCCCGGACCTCGCCCGTTCAACGGCAACTCAAACACCGGCCATCAAAGTAAGCTCGAAGTTACCTTCTCAGCAGAAAAATCCCCTACAAGGCCACGATAATCCCCAATGGATGAACACCGGCAGTCATCGTAAGCCTAACCTTCTCCCCAGCGGATAAAGCACGAGGCACCTACACCTCTTGCAATCAAAGCTCAAGGCAGCCATGCCTCCACAACCACAGTCAGAAGACGACTCAAGTCTTCATACATGACACACCCGCAGCCAGAAGACGATTCAAGTCCTCACGCATGGCAAACCGCAGCCAGAAGACGATTCAAGTCCTCACGCATGGCAAATCGCTCGGCCCGAAAGACGACTCAAGTCTTCATACACACACCCAAGCAACTTAAGACGATTCAAGTCCTCACGCATGGCAAACCGCAGCCAGAAGACGATTCAATTCCTCACGCATGGCACACCCACAGCCAGAAGACGATTCAAGTCCTCACGCATGGCAAACCCTCAGTCAGAAGACGACTCAAGTCTTCATACATGACACACCCGCAGCCAGAAGACGATTCAAGTCCTCACGCATGGCAAACCGCGATCGGAAGACGATTCAAGTCCTCATACATGACATACACCGCGCAGCGAAGACGATTCAAGTCCTCACGCATGGCAAACCGCAGCCAGAAGACGATTCAAGTCCTCACGCATGGCAAACCCTCAGTCAGAAGACGACTCAAGTCTTCATACATGACACACCCCGACAAGACGATTCAAGTCCTCACGCATGGCAAACCGCAGCCGTAAGACGATTCAAGTCCTCACACATGGGCAAACCGCTAGCTGAGATGACTCAAGTCTTCATACATGACACAACGGTCGAAGGCAGCCGAAGACGACTCAAGTCTCCATAGATGACACAACCACAGTCAGAAGACGATACAAGTCCGCATACATGACATCACTACCCCCAGCCCGGAAGGGTTTAAACCACTCAGTCCGAGAGACTGCATAAATCAGCCAAATTACTATCCCCAGCCCGGAAGGCTTTGAACCACTCGGTCCGGAAGACCGTATAAACCTCCCACATTACTATCCCCAAATTCCTAAGGCTTTAAACCACCTCGGTCCTAAGACCGTATAAACCTCCCACATCACTATGTCCGGCCCGAAAGGCCTTAAACCACCCGATTCGGAAAATCGTAAAATATCCATCTCAGGACGCCGCCACGTCCTCACATCCGACCTCAGCGGTCACACCACAAACCATCTTCTCGTAAGATTACCCATCTTCTAGTAATATTGCACACCCTGGACACCACCACGTCCTTACTCCCATCGACCTCGGCGGTCACACGACACTCGTGGCACCACCACGCCCGCATACACTCCTGCACAATTTCACGACCTCTAAACTACGATCGGGCTTGATTCCCGCCAGAATACGTAGGAATCCTATCACGAGGTCCGGCCCACGACGACCTATACAGCGTCACCCAGACACCACGTCCACCCGGGATGCAGTTTCGGCCAGAGGACATCTCCCGTCCTCCGCACTACAACACTCGCCCCACACACGAACTACGATCGGGCTTGATTCCCGCCGAGGATACGTAGGAATCGTATCACGGGGTCCGGACGATTGACCTAAACGGTCACACAACAGACACCGCCACGTCCTCTCGCCGACCTACACGGTCGCTTCTTCTCTCGACACGCGATCCAGAGATCGGGACCCTTATCTTATCGACGACCCCACTTCCTCCATGGTGACGTCGTCGAGGGCTTGTAAGTACCCCAATCTGGATCACCCTCTCCCGAGTACACAGGAAACACCGCAGACTCACAAACGCAGTCTCGAAAACCTCTGGCACTTAAAACCCTCAAAAACCCTCAGCCAAACCAAGGGAGGAACTTTTCTGGGATAAAAAGGGACAAAAGGATCTCTTGGGAATTTTCAGGAAATCAGAAAAGCATTTAAGGTCCGTACGAACCTTTTTGTTTCAATGATTACTAAATCCCCTTAAAGTCCACAATATTCCCTCAAATTCCGGAGAACATCATTACCCCCCCTGCATGGTTGGTCCGTACGGACCTCTTTGCAGGCTGAGATGGTCCGTACGGACCTTATTGCATAGGGGACATCATCATGGCTGAATCTCCTTCATCATCACATATTCCCTCAAATTGAGGAAAACCAAAAATTTGGATTACCAAGGAGGTCCGTACGGACCTCTTTGCAATTTTCTGGCACTATAAATAGAGGGCTCCCCCTCCCTCATTTTGACACAATTTCCTCTTCTCTCCTCTCCCCCCAGCCTTCAGGCTCCCCTCTAAGACCCTTTGGGGCACTCCCGGCCCCTTTTGGATCCTTTCGAGGCCTTCCGAGCCCCCTCGCGGTGCTCCGAAGCCTCCCCGAGCGCTCCCACGATGCTCACGCGCTGCCCCAAGGCACTCTCGAGGTACTCTGAGGCCCCTCGTGGTACTCCGAGGCCTTGCCTGGTCTTTCCGAGGCGTCCGGCTCTTTCCGAGTCAAACCGGCGATCCCAAACCACGCCGAAACTCTGCCCGAATCCAACCAACGATTCCAACGCACGTCGAAACTCTGCCCGAGTGATCCCTGCGATCCCAACGCACGCCGAAACTTTGTTCGCAGACAACCGGCCCCTTTTCCGAAGCAATCCCGATCCGTACCGGAACACTATTCCGTCCTCAAACACTATTCCCCGCGGAAGACGTATTACACGAACCAACATTGGTAAGGCTTTCTTCCTACCTATTTCAATACATTTCAATAAAGCAGTGTACAATGTAGACATCCGACACAGCATGCATTTTTAAAAAAGCACATACACACACACACAACAGTTAAAGAATGTTAGGGGTATCCGAAAGACTCATTTTTATGAGGCGACTCGGGTGAGCTCTAAGATTCTAATATTCTCTTCCCGAGGAGTAACCTGACCTCCGAACTCAAAAATCTCATCACACAAAAACAGTTTATTTTTAAACTGATGCCTTTTCTCAATGTTTTGGGCTTAATCAAAACGGCGTGGCGACTCTACAAGCAAAACACAGCGAGACACCTCCACCAACACAACGCAAAACGCAAGCGGAATAGCCAGATGCCGGGGCGCGATTGCGCTGCCTCTCGGATCCGGGCAACTTCCCGAAGCGGGCAAAATGCGAGATGCCGGGGCTCCGCGCGCGAGCCGGATCCCGGGTAATTTCAGAGGCGCTGTGAGAGAGAAATGACTTAGGGTTAGGTTTGTTTGGATTGTGATAGTGAAGAGAGAGAAATGAGGGAGGTGATTAGAAAAAGAGAAAAAAGGGTGAAAAAGGTTTGTTTAAATGAATTTGGACCATTGGATTGGATGTTTATAATTAATGGTCCAGATTGATTAAGAACTCAATCCACGTGAACATTGGTAACCCAATAAAACAATGTCATGTGGCATTATTTTATTGGGTATCAAATAATCACATGGATCATAAACCAAACATCATCTTAATCATTAAACACATAACATAAAATTCAATCTAATGGTTCATAATTCACCTAACAAACCATTTTCTCTAATTGAATAGTTATTAATAATTATTATTATATAATTAATAATAATATTTAATAATAACTAGTAATAATACATAATATCAAAAAAGTAAATGTTTTTATATTATATACTTTTATTTCTTTAAAAATTATTAGTAATAATACTTACTAATAAAGATAAATAAAAAAAGATAGAAAAAATTATTAGTAATTATGCTTAAAAATTATTAGTAATAATACTTTTAAAAAAAATATTAGTAATAATACTTAATAATACTTTTATCACAGGCACGGACTGTCCTATATTTATTTATTTTTTTTAATTTTTTATTGACTCGAAAATAATATTTTAGACTTTACTAATTAGTGATTTATTTTAAGAAAAAGTTATATAAAAAAGATAGGATTTAGGGTATATGATATGGATTTTAGGGTTTAGGGTTTAGGATTTAGAGTGAGGTTTAGAGTGAGATATATTTATTTTTTATTTTATTTTAATTTTGTATTAACTAGAAAATACTATTTTAGACTTTGGTTAGTAGTGATATTTTTTTTAGAAAAAGTTATATAAAAAAAGATAGGGTTTAGAGTAAATGATATAGGGTTTAGGGTATAGAGTGAGGTTTAGACTTTAGAGTGAGGTATATTTATTATTTATTTTCTTTTAATTTTTTATTGATTAAAAAATAATATTTTAGATTTTGTTAATTAGTGATTTTTTTAGAAAAAGATATTAAAAAAAAGATAGAAAAAAACTAAACAAATGAAAGTATATAGAAGAAAAGTCAAAAGAGGATGAAACTACCCTATATTTATTTTTTTATTTTTTAAAATTATTGACTAGAAAATAATATTTTAGCCTTTTTTAATTAGTGATTTTTTTTAAAAAGGTATATAAAAAAAGATAGAAAAAAAAACTAAATAAATGAAAGTATATAGAAGAAAAGAGGGACAGACTATCCTAAACCCTAACCCCTATCAATAAACCCTAAATCCTAACGCCTAACCCTAAACCCTAACCCCTAACTCCAACCCTTAACCCCTTATACCCCTAAACCCTAAACCCTAGCACTAAACTCTAACCCCTAAACCCTTATACCCCTAAATCCTAAACTATACCCTAAACCCTAACCCTAAACCTTAACCCCTTATACCCCTAAACCCTAACCCCTAACCCCTAAACCCTTATACCCCTAAATCCTAAACCATAATCCTAAACCCTAACCCTAAACTCCTAAATCCTTATTTATTTATTTTTAATTTTTTATTCACTAGGAAATAATATTTTAGATTTTGTTAATTAGTGGTTTTTTTATTTTAAAAAAAAGATAGAAAAAAACTAAATAAATGAAAGTATATAGAAGAAAAGAGGGACATACTATCCTATATTTTTTTAATTTTTTATTCACTAGGAAATAATATTTTAGACTTTGTTAATTAGTATTTTTTTTTTAAAAAAGTATATAAAAATATAGAAAAAAACTAAATAAATGAAAATATATAGAAGAAAAGAGGGACGGACTACCCTATATTTATTTATTATTATTGTTTAATTTTTTTTTCACTAGAAAATAATATTTTAGACTTTGTTAATTAGTGGTTTTTTTTTTACAAAAAGTTATATAAAAAGATAGAAAATAAATAAATAAATGAAAGTATATACTCCCTCCGTCCCATGAATTTATAGACTTTTAGTTTTTCACGGGAATTAAGGAGGAATTATTATATTGAAAGTGTTGTGAGTGTGAAAATAAAATACGAGAGAGAATGAGTGGAGAGAATAGTAAATTATAATGGTGATGTGAGTATTAAAATAATGTAGAAGAGAGAATGAGTGGAGGGAATAGTAAAGATTCCTTTCTATTTTAGGAAAGTACTCCCTCCGTCCTATGTGAATGTAAACCATTTTTGTGGGCACAATAACTAAGAAATATTATTAAGATAATGAAAATGTGTGGTAGGAAATGAAGAGAGAGAATGAGTGAAGTTAATAGTAGGTTGGTTGAATAAATTGTATGATGGAAAATGAAGAGAGAGAATGAGTGGGTGGTGTAGGGTGAATATAAAATAATAAATTTATTTCCATTTTGGGCAGTTTGCATTTACGTGAGACGGACCAAAATAGAAATAAGTTTGCATTCACGTGGGATGGAGGGAGTATATATTATTGTGGAACGCCCAAAAAGAAAAGTTTATATATTATCATGGGACAGAGGGAGTATATAGAAGAAAAGAGGGACGGACTACCCTATATTTATTATTTTTTAATTTTTTATTGACTAGGAAATAATATTTTATAATTTCTTAATTAGTTTTTTTTTAAAAATTATAAATTAAATTAAATTATCACCGACGGAATTATTCCGTCGCTATTAAATAAAAAAAAAACAAAATTAGTTTTACACCGACGAAATTATTCCGTCGCAAAATAATTAAAAAGAATTAAAAATTAAATGATATAATCACCGACGGAATTATTCCATCGCTGATTAATTAAAAGAATTAAAAATTAAATGATATAATCACCGACAAAAATTATTCCGTCGCTGTTAAATTAAAAAAATAAAAAACAAAATTAATTTTAAACCGACGGAATTATTCCGTCGGTATATAATTAAAAAAATTAAAAAAATATTTAATTTCCATCGAGGGATTAATTCCGCCACTGGAAAATAAATAGCGATGGAAAATTCCGTCGGTAATCTCGGCGCCAAATTATTGGCGGAATTGAAACGAATATTCGTTTTTAGCGACGAAAAACCGGCGACGGAATCAAATTCCGTCTGTAATATCGGTGCCAAATTTATTCCGTCGCTATTGCATCATTTTCGCCGCTATATAGTGACGGAAGAATTCCGCTAGTGATAATTCCGTCGCTAAAGACACAGTTTCTAGTAGTGATGATAAACTCAAATGAAGATAAAAAAATAAATAAGATGGGCGTCTCACCAGTAACTACAAGTCTGAAAATTAGCTAAATGTGTGAATATATTTGGATTAATTATTGAGATTTGAATTATTAAACTTCTTAGCTAACACATATTTAGGGTTAGTTATAGAGATTTGAAATTTTAAACATTTTAAATAACTCATTTAATAAATATTTAAAATTGATTTTAATTTATAATCAAACAAAATTCAACTAAGTGCCACATAAAATTACACGTCATAATTCCATGTGGGGCGATGAGGGAATGGAATAAGAGTCTCGTATATAATATATGTAGATAGATATGTACTCCATCCCAAAATATATTCAACCATTTTCTATTAAAATTTAATAAAAAATACATTTATTTAATTATCTTAATGATGATCTAAAAGTTAGTACTGGTATTATTTTTAATTTACAGTAATAAATTTTAGAATTTTATTGAAACAATTATTTTTCTTAAGTATTAGTTAAAATTGTTAGAATAATTACAGAATAATAAAAAAAGAAAACAAATTACAAAATATGAAAAATAGAAACAAAAAATGAACCAAAACAGATGATGTCTGAGTCGTGTGTAATCACACTCTCCTTAAGACAATTTACGCCCGCTCATCGAGTTGTGCTTGAGTTCAGACTACGCTTGTCCCCCAGGATGAAACGTATCGAATCGGACAGTAGCCGCACAAAAAGTACGTCCGGCGAACTGAATGTATGCTTGGACAGTATCACCTCACAATGAAAATGCTAGAGGTCAAAGGAAGAGATTTTATCAATATGCAAATGCAAGAGTCTGTTCTAGTCCGGTTCAAATAAAAAAAATGGCAAAATGAATATTCAATCTCTATGCTACACAATCTTACTCCCTACTAAAGTGTAGGGGTATATAAACTAGCCCAATTTTTCATCTTTTTTCAATGTGGGATAACCATATTTTCTCATTTTTAACACACTCATTTTAAGCCTTCATATCTCATTCTTCCCTTAATCATTTTGGACAAATGAATATTCAATCTCTATCTCCTCATGAAGTAGAACACAAATCCACAATCAATTTGTCATTTTGACAAATAACTCATTAAGAAAATAACTCATTATTTCTTTCAAAAACACACTTTTTTCCAACAAAAATTAAAATAAAAGAATACAAATAATGAAACTATCCTTCCAAGATTGAAAGAGATTACGATTATAGTGTATTTTTAACTATGCTCAACAAAGTAAAATACTCTCTTTGTCCTAAGTGACATTTCTATTTTTTTTTGCCGTTTAAACAATTATAAAGCACTATAAACAATTATTAAGCAATAATTATCAGTTGATTTAATTATACTAATTAAATCTAAAACTTATAATTTATACATTATTAATAATATTATCAATTAATAACAAGTTTTATATTTATTAGAATAATTAAAATAATCTAATATATTTGCTCAAAATTCATTCATAATAATAATAATAAAAAAAGTGAAAAAATTATTTTGGAACACAAAAAAAGAGAGTATATTTTATTAATAATTCGACTTAGCAAACATTTGTTATATACGGATAAAGTATAATCTACAGTAACTTATACTAGTATACTGCAATTGTGATACCACTCGAACAATGATCGTGATGCTACCAAAAATCGAGTTCCGACAAGAGCATTCACGTAACGTCCACGATGGATGAGACTGGCTGAGTTCTCCAACAATGATCTGCACAAAGAGCACCGTAAGCTAAGCCGGGGGCGTCTCCGGCTAAAGTTCATCCGGTGTAAGAGTAAGATTTCGGTAGTGAAGAAAGATAATCTAGAGAGAGAAAGCTTGAGAATAAGGAAAATGCAACATACCTCCCTCTGGGAAGTACTCTCTTACTTATATCCTTGCATCTGATAAGCCATATGATAAGTCGATGTCTTTATCATGATAAGATGAATGAACTATTGGTTCATCATGGTAAGTAGTGATAAGTCGGCTCAATTGGGCTACCTCGTACCTTCCTACCAACTTTTAGCCGGATAAATCTATTACCCAGTGGTTCTGGGGGCTAAATCGTATGGCGGCTCCTGAATATACTTGTTATCTCATTTAATGATGTCCTTTCTTAATTAATGCTGTCCTTTTTCATTTAATGTTGTACTTTATGTCAGAGGTGGTCCCCTTTCACCATATGCGGGATAACTATCTCGCCAAGCTAGGCGCGAGGCTATAATGTGTTTACCGCATGACTTAATCGTACGTTTATAGCAGAATGCCTGTCTAGGTAAGGTAGATATCTTATCGAACCTTCCTTCGATCGCAACTATCCTCTGATATCCAGTATCTCGCCCAGAGGCCTGGTGGCAGGAATGTGGGGCCTTCTTCTAATGTTTGACTCCAACGCTGACGTTTAGGGTTGACCCCTTCCACGTAGGCGGTGGTTCTCTCGCTGAATCACTCATGGTCTTCATATTTTGACTGACACGTGGACTGGATTTTATTTATGCACATCAGTAGCCCCTCAGTTTATGACTGGGACTATTTATGGTCCAGTTGTGAACTTTACTCTGCTAACGTCATTTTGCCTATTTGGCAATAGGGGTTGAACTCGCCGTTATAACGATATTTGCGAGATTGAACTTGTTGTTTTGTGACATGTGCGAGAGTTTATCTCGCTAAGTGACGGTCCAAATGAGGCTTCTTCTCGTCCGTTTTCTTGGTCATGTCGCTAATCATCCTAGCATGTGTTGAATCTTGTCAGATCATTTAATGAGCCGTCCTTTTAATGATAAATGCACTTCCTTGGAAAATGCATCGACCACTTTAATTCAAAATTTATGACAGTTGGTTCCCCAAAGGGTAATGATGGTATAACTTAAAGGTCCTTTCACTTCCGTCTTTTCGTGTCCTCGGTATAAATAGGGAGGCCCACCACTCAAATCACTTTTTTTTACCTTTCACTGTCTACCTTCTCTTGCCCTTTCCGGCGACTAGCTTTCATTTTCCGGTGACCTAAGGATTCCTGATATACCCGTTTTTTCTCCATTATACTCCGATTAAATCCTTTCTGAGTGGAATCCGAGTGCCCAGGTAAACTTTTCTGGCCGTTTAGGTTATTGATTCGGTGTTCATAAACTTTTTTCTTAATGAATTGTCTGTTGCCCTAATGGATCTCCATCCGAATACTATTAGGATTTTTGTTTCTTTTATAGCCGTTTGTAGGGGGCACCGCTACGAGCCAACTATCCCGCTCCTGAGGTAATTTTTTGATGTGTATAAAGTTAAATCCAAAGATGACCACAGAATTACCATAAGAGCCAGTAAGACAAACAAGCTGCTGACTCCTAGTCCTAATAAAATCCATCATATTTATGACAACCCGATCTCCATCACTTCTAGCCGGAGTTGGCAACACCCCATTGGAATCTCGCCTTTGATAGCCCATTTTGGCAATAAAGTACGCCTGACCCCTGACGAGCAGCTCGCAAAAGCTGATTTTGCTAGGACTTTATCAATAGTTGGGAGTGATGCACTATTCTCCTGGAGGATGATATTGAAACCCTGTTAAGGCGCGTTGCCATTTCTCCTTCATTAACTGGCGGGGTGGAGCCCCTCATTCCATTGATTCGCTCGGCTTGTTTTGATGGATGGGTGGTTCATGACCAGGGTGTGTTCCCTTCTAATTGTGAGCCATGTCAGGGAACCGTTTATGTGTGTGTTGCAATGCACAATTTAATGGGTGAATTTATTTTCCTTGTACTTTATTTCCGTTGGTATTTTTGTATCTGTTCCATTTTCAACTTTTCATATTCCTTATGCAGATTTTGACAGAATGGATCTCGCATCTAAGAGGGCAGCCAATCTTGCTAAGGTTAGAGAGGAGAGGAGTCTGGATATAGCGTCAAGCCACCCTTAGGCAGTTGCCTGAAACTGCCAATGTTCAGATCCCCATCTTGTCTGATGGTAAAGATTCTGAGGCCATTAGTTTGGAGAAGTCTGAGTCCGCAGCTGCTGGGAGGCCCCCAAGGAAGTCTAGAGAAAAAAGGAAGAATTCAATTTCTGAATTTATTGACGGGATGGGATCTGATGAAGGGGATAATGAAGGAGATGATAATGATGAGGCTGTTGAGACTGAGGATGTAAGTGTTGAAGTCGTTAAATCAGATGTCGCTCGCGACAAGCTGTTTCCCGTAGCGACTGATAGAACTGAATCTGCTCAAAGGGACTCTGGCACATCCAATGTCGCCGACTCCGAGCTGGACAAAGGGGCTTCTGATACTCCATCTCTTGAGAGCGGCGGCTTGGAGACTCGTGGTACCAAGCAAACTCGTATTGAAGCCGATGTGAGCCCATCCCGCCAATCTAAGCGGAGTGCCAAGAAAGGCAAGGAAGTGGCCTCTGCGGAGAATGAGGGTCTTGCTTCTCTGAAAAGTTGCTTGGGTCAAATGGCCTTTAAGGTATGTTCCCTTTCCTTTCATCTCGCCTTCGCAATTTTTCCTTTTCCCCTTTATGTGAAAGAGACTCATTTTTTGTTTTCAGGTGAAGGTTAATGTTGATAAGGTCTTTGACAAAGCTTTTGTAAAATTTGAGGAAGAGTTAGGAAAATTTCCAGTGATAAAGTGGTCTGGGAGCGAGCTGTGGAAAGGGAGAAAACTGAGAAAGGTTTCGAGAATGATCGTAAGGCCGCTGTGGAGGCCAAGGAGGCTGCTGAACTAGCCAAGACTGAAGCAAAAGTCAATATTCCCAATCTCGCTCAGCAGAATGCTGATCTCGCCCAGCAGAATGCCGCTCAAACTGCCAAGATCAAAGAGCTTGAGCTAGTAGCTGAGAAAGTTGTAGCGGACTACAAGTCCTCTTCCCAGTTTCAGATTGATGCCGAAGAGAAAACCTTCAATCTTCTCGAACAGCTTTCTTTTACGACGGCGCTGAATGCTCTGGGAGATGGTACCTTGCCAGATAAGGTGGTCAAATGGATTTCTGAACATATGTATGGCGAGATGGCCAGGCTTGGACATTCCCAGCTTCCCTTTGATGAGAGAGATTTAAGTAAGATTGCTATGTTTGATGAAGAGATGGGATATCCTGCTTGGGTAGAGCCACCAGTTGACGATGACAATGCCTTTGATGCCTATCTCCAAGCTTCCTTTGAAGTGGAACAGAAAATTTTGAATAGGAAGGCTGAAGTTACTAGGGATAGGGAGTCTCAATTGTGAACAGTTTATCTTTTGGGGCCTGCGAGCCGCTTTTTTAAAAACAATTTCCTTTGTCTATCTGGTTCAATTTAACTGTCAACTTTAACTTGTTTGACTATGAAATTTTCCCTTTACTTTTCCTCTTTGTTTTAGCTAATGCTAAAAAATGTTAGCAAACACATTATCTTTGTGAGGGTGCGTATCCCTTATTCCCCCTTCAAGAAGTAAGGCTTGTCTTTAGGCAGCCTTGCTTAAAATTTGTGATCTAAGATGTACCTTAGAAAAATGGTTTTCCTTTTTAAACATGTGGCCATCTCGCTCAATTATACTTATAATCGATTTATCCCGCCAATTTTTTATTTATGTGCGTCATTTTGCCTTAGGGAATCTCGCATATTTTACTTGTAAAACATGGTTTTCCTTTTTAGAAAAATGGTTTTCCTTTTTAAACATGTGGCCATCTCACTGGCTTTTCCCTTTGAAATGTAGCATTCCGCTCTTTTTAAGTCAATTTGGGGGTATTGACGAGTGTCGAAACGTCAAAAGTAAATTCCAACTCAAACTACCTACAATTGATTTGTAGATAGGGTAAGTAGGGTCGAACCACCGAGACACGAATTTAAAGTGTGTAAAATTATTGCTATGAAAAAGATTTTTATAAAGTGAAGAATTTGTTGTTTTCAAAAATAATGCTTTTGCAAAATTAACTAGAATTTGTTATAAAATGAAGTTTCAATAATAAGGCGAAATTCCCGAAATTGGTTTCACAATTATGCTCAAGTTTCACTGTTCATCAATCAAAGTATACTTGGGGTTTTGTTCTTACAAAATTATGATTGGGACACTTAGGCGGGTGATTTGCAATCAAGTGTTTCCAATTAATCTATTCCCTTGGCCCGTTCATAGATTAATTAGAAACCCATTTGAAACTTAAGAACAACAAAAGAAACCACAATTCTTATGAATCTTTTGGCGGGGATTCAACGAATTGTTACTATCAAGCCAAGACTAATTTCAATTGTAAATTTGGCGGTTCACAATTGAAATTCTAAATTATTCAAGAACAAATATGCAATCAACATAAATATTCTAAAATTTCATTTAAAAGCTACTTGATAATCCCAAGTAATACAATGATAACGATGAAAAATAAAACTCAAAGCATAAATTGTTACCTTTCAATTCCAAGAACTAAATTGTTTAGCTATCCATTAAAATCAAGAACACCAAGAACAATTTGAAGAAGAAGAAGCTATGGAACATATGATGATTTTCTAATCTGTTTTTTTTCACACAGAAAACTGTTTTTTTCTTCAATAAAAATATACCCACGTAGAAGAAAAAAACTGTTCCCTTTCTTTAATACCCTTAACTGATTTCTAAAATCCTCCTTGTAACCCTCGGCTGCCAAGGCATGTGAACAGTCTCCATTTATTCCATTTAATCAAGCCCAAACCTTGGCCCAACTGCCTGCCATGTCTCGGCCCAAACTGCCTTGTTGTTGCCTTGGTTTCCTTCGGCCAGGTCACTCCCTTGCGTGGCCCTTGCCTTGGCCTTTTGGCCGGCTACCTGCAGCACTCCTTGGCCCATTTTTAATTGCCTTGAATTCGATTCGTCCCACAATTGCAACGTCGTCTTTTTTTTTTTTTGCATTTTGGACATTATAAAAATTTCTGTTGCACATTCTGACCTTGAACTTCGTATTTCCACTCTGCCCCGGACTTTTAGAAAATCAATTTTTCTCACAACTTTCCAAAATTGCAATTAGGTCCCTGAACTTCCAAAAATTACAGTTTGATCCTTCAAACTTCCAAAGTGGGCACAAAATGCTTCTAATTTGCTCAATCTTCATTTGGACCCCTGAAAACTAGAAAAACACTAAAACACCCATTAAAACACACAAAACTCAAGGATTAAGCAAAGTATAAGTTCATAGAGTAGTCAATGGATGAGTGTAAAACTCACTCATCAGGTATTTTGCATTTCTGATCATGGTATGTCGTATATTCTCCATTATAAACGTTACATGTCGCACATTTTGCCGTGCCGTTTTAGTTGTGGCATATCGCCTAACCGTTTCCATTAACACACGTCATGTCGGCTATCATTTCCTTTTAATTGTTACCATTTTCGCTGTTATTAATCTCGCATAGAGATATTACTTAGCCGTTTCCAAGCGTTTTATTTTATTTTCCTTTACGTTTCGTCTTACGTGGAGACGTAGTGTATACCGCATCATTGCATTCTGCATAATTGCTAACTGCATCTCAGCTGATCGCATTTTTGCTAACCGCATAATCGCATACCGCATGTTTGCTAACCGCATGTTTGCACACCGCATAATTGCATACCGCGTAATTGCTAACTGCATTATTGCTAACCGCATTTTGCTAAACCGCGTAGTGCCACATTTTGCCCGACCGCATAGTGCTAAACCGCATTTTACCAGACCACGTAGTGCTAAACCGCATTTTGCCAAACCGCGTAGTGCTAAACCGCATTTTTACCAAACCACGTAGTGCTAAACCGCATAGTGCTAAACCGCGTAGTGCTAAACCGCATTTTGCCAAACCGCGTAGTGCTTGGAATTTCTCCAAGCAATTTCCGTTTAGGACGCTTTGTTTTCGATTTCGGTTTTATAAAGTAAAAAAACAACAGAAATGGCACTGGGAAGCTTTTCATGTTTAGGGAGATAAACAAAACGTACAAAATACATTCCGTTCCTTACATTATTACTTATAATAAAGTTTTAGATGATTCACATTCCAAGGGTTTCGTAGCTCCGTTCCGTCAGGCTTCCTGAGCAGGTAAGTACCTTCTCTGATAATCTTGGCTATCTGAAATGGTCCTTCCCAGTTTGGATTGAGCTTATTGTATCCCGCTTTATTCCCGGTTACTTCAGCCTTTCTCAGTACCCAATCTCCCAAATTAAAAGAGCGCGGGTTGACCCTTTTGTCCTGCTGGGCTTTAGTCCTCTGCATGTAATTGGCGGCTCACAGCTTTGCTTCCATCCTCAACTCGTCACTTAGATCCAGGTCTCCCTTTCGTCTCTCTTCATTCCCCTTCTCACTGTAGCAAGCGACTCTGTGTGAAGGAAGTCCCATCTCCACTGGCGCCATGGCTTCTGAACCATAAGTAAGAGCAAAAGGAGTTTCTCCAGTGGGTCCCTTCACTGTTGTTCGTACGTACCACAAGGCGGTTTGTAACTCATCCACCTATTTACCAGCCTTTCCGTCTAATATTTTCTTCAATACGTTTATCACTTGCTTGTTTGCGGCTTCAGCTTGCCCATTCCCTTCTGGCCAGGCCACTGATGATTTCCAATGCTTGATATTGAACTTCTCGCATTCAGCTGTGAAGTTCTTGAAAATTGAGTTCCGTGATCTGAAACAATCATTCGCGGTAGGCCGAAACAACACCATATTTGGTCATGCATGAACTTGATGATGTTGTCCTTAGAGATGGTAGTCAGTGCCCTAGCCTCTATCCACTTGGTGAAATAATCAACGGTGACCACTAGATGTTGGCATCCCCCTTTTCCTTTAGCAAAATCCCCAATTAAATCGATCCCCCACATATCGAAAGGCCATGCCGCCGCTACCCCTGTCTGCAAAGTCGTTGACTGCCTAGGAATATCAGCAAAACGTTGGCACTTGTCACATTTCTTTACGTAATATTTGGCATCTCGCCTAAGAGCGGGCCAGTAGTAGCCATGGAACAAGATTTTATCAGCCAGGGTCCTGGCTCCAGGATGTCCACCGCATACTCCTTCGTGAACTTCAAATAAAACTTTCTCAACCATATTCTCCTTGATGCACATGAGGAGCGGCCTCGTGAACGATCTTCTATATAGGATGCCGCTCTGGATTACAAATCTTGGCGAGATGCGCTTGACTACCTTTGCCCGATCTTGATCTTGTGGGAGAGTTTCCCTCTCCAAGTAATCCTTTATCTCGTCTATCCAATCCTTTTCTCCTCCGTCGATCTCCAAAAATTTTTGAGTGCTGAACGCTGGCTCGCCCAAAAATTCCACCTTTATCTCGTCGTCCAAATTTTTGACTTCCTAGCTTGCGATTTTTCTTAAGCGATCAGCTCGTTCATTATAGGTCCTATCCACCTAGATCAACTCCCAAAACCTGAACTGCTTCAATCCATTTCTTGCCATCTCGCAATATTTCATGAGGGTTGGATTGACTACCCCATACTCTCCCTTGACTTGTTTCACTACTAACTGAGAATCAGATAAAACCTTCAACTCGCTAATGCCCAGCTCGCTTGCTAACTTTAGTCCCGCCACTAAAGCCTCGTACTCCGCCTGATTATTTGATGCTGGAAACTTGAATCTTAATGCCTTTTCGAACTTAACATTATCAGGTGAGATTAAAGAGATTCCTGCTCTGCTACCCCCTTTAGCTGAAGATCCATCCACATGCAAACACCAACAATTCTCTATCTCGCCTTTAAACTCGCATGATATCATCTCCTTCTCTTTACGCGGCCTCTGCTTCTGCACCGGCTTCAATCTCGCCACTCCTGGATCATCCCCTGCAAATGAAGCTTCCAAAACAAAATCAATTAAGGCTTGTGCCTTGATAGCCCTTCTCGCTTCATACCTGATATCGAATTCAGTAAGCTCGATGGACCAGGTTAACAATCTTCCCGAAGATTCCGGCTGCTGAAGGATTTTCCTCAGAGGAGCATCTGTAAGCACCGTGATTGAATGGGCCAGGAAATAAGATCTCAGCTTACGGGCCACAATCACTAGAGCGTAAGTGTAAGTACCCAAATCCGGATCGTCAAAATCCGTTAAAAGTTAATCGGAATCCGTTAACTGGCCCGCTCAAAGTTAACCGAAACCCGTTAAGTTCCCCGTTCTTGAGTCAACGAGACATCCCGGGATTGCCCCGTGCATCCCGACATCAAAGCGTACTCAACAGACGTTATCACACGTAAAAGTACAGCTTTCCCCGAAAAACGTACTTTTCGGGGTCTTCCGGGATTCGATTTCCCGTTTTCTCGCATCTCGACCTTCCGGAGGTCATAACTCCCTCATACGAACTCCGTTTTGGGCCCACCACATATCAAATCGAATGCGAGAACAAGATTTACGCAGGTAACTTGTTCAATCAGGAAAAAGAGCCAAATTCAGGAACTGTCTGGATGGACTGTTTTGCATGTTAAATTAATCCGTGTCCAAAACGTGTCAAACTCAAGGCCAAATGACCAAAATGTCCCCAAACTTAGGTATAGTCCGGTCGGACTCTTTCGCATGGCAGAAAACCACTAGGTTAAGCAATCTTCCTTCCTTACTAAGCAAACTTACCCCCCAAGTTTCTCCCCCCTCCTCCAAGATTTTCATCCTATAAATACTCCTCCCATCCTTCATATTTCCTACACCTTTCTCTCCTCTCTTCACCCCAAGAAACAAAAACGCTTGTCTTCTTCCGCTCTTGGGGGGCCCTCGTGCTACTCGTCGGCGGAATTCTCTACTCTTCGGGGGCCCTCGTGCTACTCGTCGGTAGATTCTGATCGTAGGCTAAACCGACACAAGTCGAAACGCTGCCCAAATCCCTAGGTTTCTAAGCACCAAATAAAAGGGGAAACTCTGCCCAAACACTTCCGAAACACCTTTCAAACACCTTTTCGTATCCCGTATACGTCCTCCCGATCCAAAGAGTCAACACCAAATTTGGTAAACTCTCACTCTCAAAATGTAGACGTACCGCCGTCTACGGGGTCCGATACGTTTTAGTCCAAGATCCTCTTCTCTCCCGTGAGAGAAGTAATCTCGGGTTAAAACGGCGTTCCGGGCCTGCTTCTTTACTTTTCTGTCATTTAACGGTTGTAGACACCCCATTCTGAACCAATAATTCATGATTACACTACTCTTCGTCTCTCTTTTGTGTTTTGATGAAAGCACATTAGTTTCGTCATGTTTCGTTAAGTTTCTAACTAACCTCGTTAGTTTTGGACCTAACTGACTAACGGAATAACTGAAGAGGGCAGAATTGTCCACAGACTGCTTTGTCTCGCACGAGATATCATATCTCGCGCGAGATATCCCCTCGACAGGATGTGCAGAAATCACTCTCCTTCTCCGTTTCAAACTCCTTTCTTGATAAACCTCATCTAATCCGGTTCTCCAATCAGAATTGAGTTCTGGAAGCTTCCTAGGAGTGTTTTACCTCTCCACCTCTACCTCTTAAACCCCTATAAATACTTGGTGACTTCCATGGATCAAGAGGTCCAGAATTACACACAACACACACAATTTGTTGGTTTCTCTCCACGAAAGATTCCTTCAAATCACTCACAAAATCTCCCTAAAATCACCTAAAGTTTGTTTATCAACCCTGTTGATCAACAAACATCCAAACCCGAATCAAGGATTGAGGCGAAGCTCTGTCCGCATCAAGATTTGACTCTCATATTGAGTCGAAACTCTGCCCAAATCACTTCTCGATCGAGAAAACATCTTAGAACCACGTTCTAAATCAAATCCTCACTAAACTAGGTAAACTCCTATACTTTTACTCTTTTCTTCTTAATCTTTCTCTATTGGCTTTTAGAGCGGTGTAATCCCATCGAAAGGATTAGCCTAGAGTCCCTTCAATCGATGAAGGCGATCTCGAAGCGTACAATCCGACATTCCTAATCAAGAAATTGATTAGGGTTTTCTTGTTATTTATTTAATTAGTAATTAAAAAGATTGATAATACTCAATTGGCAAGACCGATCTCCGAATTGGGTGGAATGGATGCTCCTCGACCTACCCATTCGATAACTTAACCCCCGAACCCTCAAATCTCTTTTTAAGGTTTTTCTTATTGTTTTCCTAAATAAATAATAAGTGGCGACTCTGTTATTCAAAATTCACGCATCGCTACAGTTTGACGACTCCGCTGGGGACAATTAATTAAGAGGGTTAGACTTGCGTTACAATTGAGTATTATCAATCTTTTTATTTTTCTGTAAAAATTCTGATTTTTCTGGATTTTTTGGAATTTTTCGGCACTGTTTTCAAACAAAAACTGTCCGAATATTTATCCCGCGCGAGATATACTTATCTCGCGCGAGATTAGTACACGGTTGAAAACAAAAAATTCCTGCACTGTTCACATGTTTGGCGGCTGGACTTAAAAAAAAAAAGGTGAAAAAGCCTTGCAATAATTACTTTCTTTTCAGTTTGACCAAACATGAATTTCTTGGTTAGTTCGGTTGACTTTCTTTAAAGTTTTAAAAGTTTGACCGTGCCAAAGCAATTTGAAATTAAAAAGACTTGGTTGACTTCAAAATGTTTGACCACCCATTTAAGAAATAAAAAAAAAAATCAAAAAAAAACGAAAACAGTTTCCGAAAATTTTCAAAAATAAATTTCAGAAAAATCAAAAATAAATTATCATTATTATTTTGCTTGTGCTAACTCTATTTTGCAGGGTAGAATAATTTTAATTACTTAAACTATATACCTGCGTGCGATTGGTTTTTTAATTTAAAGTCCGGTCCATGGAGGATTCGGGAGTTGTAATTTAAATTAATTTAATTCCTTCTCTCTATCTCTTTAAGTGGAACTACGACGGCCTGAGTCTTCCTAATTTGGGAGAAACGTAGGCAACCACTTGGTGCGGCCATTATCTGTTTTCTTTTGTTTTAAAAAAAAAACTTTCTATTTTACTCTATCACCTAGATTCGACTCTCACACACGCGCACTCATATTATAACTGTCATTGCACTACATACCCTCTATAAACCCGGGACCCACACTAAGGACGGGTGACGGTAACCACCTAGTCGCCGGTCTCTCCGAAGTTGGATCATCCCACTCCGCGTATTCAATCCACCTAGATTGTCATATCGCGGGGAGCCTAGCCTTCCAGCCCTGCATCGCCACATATCATGTAGATTGACTTTTTAAGACACTCCTTGACCGGTCGGTTTGATCTTGGAGTCCTTGTAATCCCTTGTCAAGATCGTTTTGTGCAATAATCCACGGAAAAGAAATCAATAAATTGTCGCTTCGGAATTGTCCCTTCGGAAACGTCCCTACGGTTGTCCCTTCGGATTTGCCCCTAAAAAGAGAAAATTTTCTCATCAAAATTATTGCACAATACTTGATGTTACTTTGGATTACTCCGACCCCTAGGTCCCTAGGTTTGGTTTTTGAACTTTAGAAACCCCCAAAACGGATTTTCCGTCCGACCAAAATTAGGATTAAAATCAGAAAATTGTGACTTTCCGTGGTGAAGTCTCGCGCGAGACTACTTGTCTCGTACGAGATGAGTGTTCGGTCTTTTCGTGTTTTGGCCAAAACCTTCAAACCTTCAAGCCTTCATTCACCCTATTCAGCCGACTTTTTGGGACTCGATCATAGTTTAACACGGTTGCTACACGTCTAGGTTCTTCGCCAAAGCTCGACACGATGTCTGCTTCTCCTTCTACCACCGAGGCCGATTTCAACGATGCTAAGGTCCAACTCATCGAAGCCATGACTAGGTTGGATGAAAAAAGTAAGCAAATTGATGAGCAAAATGCCCAAATGGCCGCCCTCATGAAAGAACTCCACGAGTTGAAAGTCAAGAAAGGCAGAAAGCAAAAGCAGAAAGTGGAATCCTCCTCCGACGAAGAGGAATCCTACACCAACGTGAATAGAAAAACCAAGAAGTCAAGCAAGAAAAAGGAAGAATCCGATTCCTCCTCTTCCTCATCCTCCTCCGATGATGAGGAACATACCTCCAAGGGTGCTAAAACCAAGAAAGAAGGCAGTGACCATGTTACTAAGAACTACCTCGAAAAGAAGCTTGCGACTCTTGACACTTCCAAAGGGTCATTCGTTCCATTTGATCCCGATGCTCTTCAACAATCCATCACCAAGTTTCCTCGCAAGTACAAGACACCCGATATTGCCAAGTTCAATGGTACTACCTGTCCTCGAGCTCATGTTGAGACCTACACTTGGGCCATGCTTCCAATGGGCGTTGATAACACAATCTTGGCCCAATGCTTTCCTCAAACTTTAGAAGGTGCTGCAAGGGATTGGTACATGTCTCTTCCTACGACTACAAGGCTTGATTGGTCATCCGCATGTTTAGTCTTCCAAAGGCAGTTTGAAGACAACTCCACCTACCGCCCTACTAGGAGGGATCTTGAACAAACCAAACAACATGCCAATGAGTCCTTTGCTGAAT
The DNA here is from genome assembly GCA_022495995.1 of Adenophora triphylla var. japonica. Classification (NCBI taxonomy): domain Eukaryota; kingdom Viridiplantae; phylum Streptophyta; class Magnoliopsida; order Asterales; family Campanulaceae; genus Adenophora; species Adenophora triphylla. The sequence goes on from JAFEMH010001448.1 coordinate 217,412, forward strand.
TTGCTAGAAGATGGAGACTCAAACTCACTGAAATCGTCGAAAGGCCTACTCTCAAAGAGCAAATCCACATCTTCCTCCAATGCCTTCGTGATGAATTTCAAGAGAAGCTCGCCGGTAACTACTTTCCTAGTTTCAATGAACTCCTCGAGTCCGGAATTAGGGTTGACGACTTCCTAAAAAGCAAAAAGAAGGAAAGTACTTTCCGCTACAACAAGCCCACCACAAGTAAGGATGCTTCAGTCAACGCTATTGCACTCAGCCGCCCAAACACCGGAAAGCATTCCGCTGTCCCTCCTCCCGAAAAGAAAAAGAGGCACTACGACAAAATTGAAGGAATCACTCAAGAAGAACTCTTCGATGTGCTTGTCCAGAATGAAAAAATCAAACCAAGGGAAGGTGGTCCTCCGAAGGATATGGATCCGAATCATGCTCATCACTTATTCTGCAAGTACCACAACTTCACCGGCCATGACACCAACTCCTGCCACCACTTGAAGGACATCATCCAAGACCTCTTTGACAATGGAGATCTAGAACGTCCCAACGTCATCACCAATCCTCTCCCTCACAATCCATGAAGAAGATGAAGCTCCAAGAAGAAACCTACACTTACCACTTTGGGGCTACAACTATCCTCTCCCTTTCTCCTTTGATAGAAGTAGATTAGGTTTTAAATTTCCAAGTATGAACTCGAAGAGTCGTTCTGTCTTTCTAGTACTCCTCACTTCCTCTAGTTTGTGTCTTCTAAACTATCGAGTCTGTTCTTAAATTTCTCAATAAATTAAAGTAATTTATTTCCTAAACACTTTCCCTAAAGTTGTTCTACCTCATGAATATCATTCAACTCATGCAAAATAATGGACCTTCCATTCCCTAAATCATCGCAAAAATAGAAACTTCTAAGTGACTTTAAGAAGCAAGTTATCATTAGGAGGCTTAAGGGCTAAACATTACCCCTACTGAAAGTCAAAGTCAACAAGCGAAGAAAGCCAAAGGTGCTGCTGTCAACATTCATCCCAAGAAGAGTGGGGGTACTCAACTCAAGGCTTTGAGAGTACAAAAATAAATAAAAAAGCTCGCTAGGTCGAAACTCCTCAAATCGTCCTAGGCAAAAATAGAAAAAAAAAACAACTCTCAAGCCTTCATCGCCCCACAACAAGGATGTAATTTCAACAAAGGCAAGAAGGACTCTCCTACAAAGAAGAGGAGTCAAGTGATACCAACAAAAGAAAAGAGGATTCCTCAATATCCTCCTACATCAAGTGAAGAAGACTTTCAGTATTAAGAAAAATGTTTACCCTTAAGTCATACTAATGATTGGCTTTCTCCTCAATCTTGTTTAGAAATTTCTAGATGAAGCAAGGTCCATTAAAAGTAGAACAACTTTTCTAGACCTTTGAGCCATGTAGCGTTCTTTGTTGAGTCTAGGGGCTTCCTGTTAGCCACTCTCATACACACTCTTGAAATCCAAGCATCAAAACTGGGGCTTCCCATCCTTTCCTCCCCCAGTCAATCTCTACTTCAACTCTTCAAAATAATCAAATCTGCATTAGGGGCTTTCCTCTTTATTTCTCACTCTCATCATCAGAGAATACACTTCTTCAAAAAATCAATGCTTGGATCACCTTCCAAAGAATAGAGTCCGTCTCTCCTCAACTAAACTTGAGATCTCATTTCTCTCTCCTCAATAAGATTTTCTCTCTCTGAGTTCTCTTCGAGTTACATACTATTCAAAAAAAATGAAAAAAAAGACGCAAAAGAGATGCCCGCTAGATTGAAAACCCGAAAGGGCGGTCTAGGCAAAAACCAGGGTGCGCACTAAGAAAAAAAATCAAAGGACAAAGGGAGAGTATTCTTCAGCCTTCTTCATCGAGCGTCATTCGATCTTCTTCAAATCAAATCAACAAGGAGAGTCTTCTTCGATCACCTTCAAATCAAAGAGAGCAGCTTCACAAGCCTGTTCACAAAGTCATCTACCACTTGCAAGCAACTTGGGGCTTGAGACACCAAAGGGCCTTAGACATAGAGACATCACGACAGTCGACAGATTTGTAGTCGTTTGCCTCCTAGAGACACGACTCAAAGGAGAAGTAAGAATGAAAATTCTCAACAGACCTAGATGTGTTCACATAAGGATACTCATCGAACGAAATTCTCCAACAAAAAGCCTCGCTGACTAGCAACAGATTCTGCATAAACCTGATTTGGTCCCAACTTGTCAAACACAAGTTCACTCATGCAGTTCACCTATCTCAAATATCCATCTCATACAAATGTCCATACATCTCCATATACCATATACTCATACATAAACTCACCACCAAAATGACCAACCGGCCATTTACACGAACAGACGTGAGCACCACCACGTAAGTCCAGTTAAACAACTAAAATCTGGAAAATCTATTTGGAATCTTTATGTGCTGACAGGTACAGAAAGGTAAGAATCATTCGGGTCCATCCGAGACCATCGTGCATATATCCTTGCATTACAGGGGCCGACAGAACCTTCATCTCAACCGACAACTTCAAGTCCGTGACCTCGGCAACACCAGCAAAGTCTGCGATGGCAGCAACCTCAAGTCCGTGACCTCGGCGACATCAACAAAGTCTGTGATGACAGCAACCTCAAGTCCGTGACCTCGGCGACATCAACAACTTCAAAGTCTGTGATGGCAGCAAACTTCAAGTCCGTGACCTCGGCAACAACTTCAAAGTCTGTGATGGCAGCAAACTTCAAGTCCGTGACCTCGGCAACAACTTCAAAGTCTGTGATGGCAGCAAACTTCAAAGTCCGTGACCTCGGCAACGACAACAAAGTCCGTGACCTCGGCAACGTCAACAAAGTCCGTGACCTCGGCAACAACGGCAACGTCAGTAACCTCGGGCGGCGCACTTCAACAAGTTCATAAACAAACCGGGTATCATCAGAATTGGGTCAAGTTCTTGATTCCTCAGTATGATTTTACCTTTTCAAAAAAATACCTCTTCGATTTTCAAAAATGCTTTTCAAAATACCTAAAATAGCCTTTTTAGTGTTTTGGAGTCGAACTACGTTTGGTCTGATTCTCTCTTAGAGATACGTAGGCAGCCGTGCGGCATGACCATCCCAATGTTCAGAATGATGTCTTTTCTATCGACGACACTTCTTCTTTCATAAGACCTGTCGCCGAGGGGCTCTGTAGACACCCCATTCTGAACCAATAATTCATGATTACACTACTCTTCGTCTCTCTTTTGTGTTTTGATGAAAGCACATTAGTTTCGTCATGTTTCGTTAAGTTTCTAACTAACCTCGTTAGTTTTGGACCTAACTGACTAACGGAATAACTGAAGAGGGCAGAATTGTCCACAAACTGCTTTGTCTCGCACGAGATATCATATCTCGCGCGAGATATCCCCTCGACAGGATGTGCAGAAATCACTCTCCTTCTCCGTTTCAAACTCTTTTCTTGATAAACCTCATCTAATCCGGTTCTCCAATCAGAATTGAGTTCTGGAAGCTTCCTAGGAGTGTTTTACCTCTCCACCTCTACCTCTTAAACCCCTATAAATACTTGGTGACTTCCAAGGATCAAGAGGTCCAGAATTACACACAACACACACAATTTGTTGGTTTCTCTCCACGAAAGATTCCTTCAAATCACTCACAAAACCTCCCTAAAATCACCTAAAGTTTGTTTATCAACCCTGTTGATCAACAAACATCCAAACCCGAATCAAGGATTGAGGTGAAGCTCTGTCCGCATCAAGATTTGACTCTCATATTGAGTCGAAACTCTGCCCAAATCACTTCTCGATCGAGAAAACATCTTAGAACCACGTTCTAAATCAAATCCTCCCTAAACTAGGTAAACTCCTATACTTTTACTCTTTTCTTCTTAATCTTTCTCTATTGGCTTTTAGAGCGGTGTAATCCCATCGAAAGGATTAGCCTAGAGTCCCTTCAATCGATGAAGGCGATCTCGAAGCGTACAATCCGACATTCCTAATCAAGAAATTGATTAGGGTTTTCTTGTTATTTATTTAATTAGTAATTAAAAAGATTGATAATACTCAATTGGCAAGACCGATCTCCGGATTGGGTGGAATGGATGCTCCTCGACCTACCCATTCGATAACTTAACCCCCGAACCCTCAAATCTCTTTTTAAGGTTTTTCTTATTGTTTTCCTAAATAAATAATAAGTGGCGACTCTGTTATTCAAAATTCACGCATCGCTACAACGGTCCAGATCGTTTGATCCGTTGAATGTCATTTAAATTACGCAACTTTTCAATTCCGAACCGTTTGGTTCGTTGATCGCAACTTTACAATTCCGGATCGTTTGATCCGTCGATCGTCATTTAATTTCATGTCATTTACAAATTCCGGATCGTTTGATCCATCGATCGGCATTTACTTTTACGCAACTTTACAATTTCGAGCTGTTTGGCTCGTCGATCGTACTTTACAATTCCGGGTCGTTTGATTCCGTCGATACCGCACTTTAAATACTGTCATTTACAAGTCCGAACCGTTTGGCTCGTGATAGTATTTACTTATCAAAAGTCCGAGTCGCAAAACGATTCGTTGATCGCATATCATTTAATGCCTTTTTTCGGTAAAATCGCTAACAATGGAATGCCCGGTTCAAAATCGGAGTTCGACATTCGAACTATCTTTCAAACGCTCTTTTCTTAAAAGTCAACATTTGACACTTAAGTTAAACTGTTAAAATCAGCTCTCGTGTCACTTTTTTCTAAAAAAACTCCAAAACCGACGTTTGTCATTCAAACGCTCGCCTTTTCAAACAGAATCACAAAAATCAACGTTTGACATTCAAACCAAGATTAAACTTGTCATTCAAGCCCCCATTTTCAAAATACAAACACCCACACACACATACACACATTTTTGAGAAAGGTAGAAAGACTCGTCATACGAGGCGTTTCGGGTGATCTCATAATACTCTTCCCGAAATGTAACGTGACCTCTGAACCTAACAATCTCTGGTACTCAAAAATAGCTTTTTACTCGTTTTTGCTACCAATAAAAAATGACACCCCGTTTTCAAAGTCTTTTCCTAAGTTTTTGCTACCAATAAAAACGACACCATTTTCCAACCAAAAGTCGTTTTTTAATGTTTGGGCTCAAAATACAAAACCGCGTGGCTACTCCTCTCCTTCCCGAAAGCGAGGTCTCAGACACCAACCCTCCGCGAAAGATAACCCTTTCGCTCACGCGAATTCGGGTAATTTCAGTTGGCGACTCCGCTGGGGACTTGGATACTTTTTTCAAAACTACCGTTGTTTTCAAAAAAGCCTTCCGTGGGTCAAACTTTCGTTTACCCTTCCTCGTTTTCGTGTGTGTGTGTTACTTTAAACCTTGAACGGTTTTTTTCAGGGTGTTACATTATCGTCTTTTTCAAAATCATAACATGTTCGTGCATTCCCGTTCATACTTGATTTTCATGTTACATTTTGAACTGCGCATAAAATTCTTTAAGACACATTCTAAAAAATCTCTGTTTTACTCAGAAAAAGAATTTTAGTGATCGCACACTACTCGCACTTGCTACCTCGGTACACCGCACTTCACGTGCACTTGCTGCCTCGGTACACTGCACACTACGACCCGTAACCCGGGATGATCGTTCAGTTGCAACTCGGTTGGTCTGCCAGACACCTTTCGAGTGCGCACGCGGTCATCCCAAACAGCCTATCCTAGCCCGTGAAAGCCATGCACTCTTTGTGTCACACTTCATCCAAGACCCCGGCTGGTTTTTGGCTTAGTACGTGTCATAAAGCCCAAATGTATGTTTTTATGCCGGGTTTCGTCACGAGTCAAGCTCGAAAGATTGAGACCGAAAGTCGTTCCCGACCCGAAATCTCGAGCTTTTCAGCCTTAACTTTGACGCGAAGCTCTGCCGAAAAATATACCCGAAGGTTCAATGTGACACCGTGTCACCAAACCCTCACCGTATGCACCGTGCTAGCCACAACTTGTCCAACGCCGAAAGCTAAGGCCCTCGCACAAGCGAGTCAGGAGAGGTCATGCCAAAATTTTGGCACGATCCCCGCCTTAACTTAAGGACGTTGACTTCGACCGTGTGCCGTGAAATAAATGTCCTAAGTGAAGTTATTAGGTGTAGACACCCCATTCTAAACCAATAATTACATGATTACACTACTTTTCATCTCTCTTTTGTGTTTTGATGAAAGCATATTAGTTTCGTCATGTTTAGTTAAGTTTCTAACTAACCTCGTTAGTTTTGGACCTAACTAACTAACAAAATAACTGAAGATGACAGAATAGTCAACCGACTAGTTGTCTCGCGTGGGACATACGTGTCTTGCGTGAGACAACCCCTCTGCAGAATGTGCATAATCACTTTCCTTCTCCGTTTCAACCTCTTTTCTTGATAAATCTTATCCAATTCGGGTATCCAATCATTTGAGAGTTCTGGAACCTTCCTTGGGAGGAATCTCAATCCACCTTTACCTCTTAAACCCCCTATAAATACTTGATGGCTTTCAGTATTTCAGAGGTCCCCGGATCCACGATCGAAAACACACAACACACACAATTTGTTGGTTTCTTTCCATGAAAGACTCCTGCAAATCACTCTCTAAATAAACTCCCAAATCCGTTCATCAACCCTGTTGATCGACGAACATCAAGGTTCAAGCCTAGAATCAAGGCGAAACTCTGCCCGAATCACTTCTCAACCGAGGAAAACACTTAGAACCACGTTCTAAACCAAATACTTCCTAAACACAAGGTAAACTCCTATATTTTTACATTCTTCTTCTCAACCCCTCTAATTGCTTTTAGAGTAGTGTGATCCCATCAAAAGGATTAGCCTAGAGTCCCTTCAATCATGGAGGTGATCTCAAAGCATACAATCCGACATTCTTAATTAAGAAATTAATTAGGGTTTGCTTGTTCTTCTTTAATTATTAATTGTTAGATTGATAATACACAATTGGCAAGATCGATATTCGGATTGGATGAAATGGGTGCTTCTCGACCTTCCCATTCCATAACTTAACCACTGAACCCTCAAATCTCTTAAAATTATCAAAAATATTTTTCTTATTATTTTTCTAAATAAATAATAAGTGGCGACTCTATTATTCAATAATAATATCAACGCTACAGTTTTGGCGACTCCACTGGGGACAATTAATTAAGAGAGTTAGACTTGAGTTACAATTGCGTATTATCAATCTTTTTAATTTCCTGCAAAAAATTGATTTTTCTGGATTTTTTTTCGGATTTTTCTATACTGTTTTCGTAAAAAAAAAATTAACTGTCCGACTGCTTGTCCAGCGCGGGACAAGGTAGTTCTGCGCGAGACAATTTGACGGCAGAAAAGCCTTGGTTGTTGACTTTTCTTAAAGTTTGACCATATTAAAAAAAAAATCCTTGGCTGTTGACTTTGCTTAAAAGTTTGAACTATATACTTGCGTGAGATTGAATTATTTTAATTTTTACCAGACATTGGATGACTCAGGCTTTGTAATTAATTAATTTAATTCTCTTTCTCTCTCTCTTTATGAGGAACTACGACGGCCTGAGTCTTCCTAATTGTTGCCGGTTTTTCGGAAGTTGGATCATCCCACTCCGTGTCTTCAATCCATCTAGATTGTCATATCGCGGGAAGCCTAGCCTTCCAGCCCTGCATCGCCACATATCATGTAGATTGACTTTTTAAGACACTCCGTGACCGGTAGATTTGATCTTGAAGTCTTTGTAATCCCTTGTCAAGATCGTTTTGTGCAATAATCCATGAAAAAGAAATCAATAAATTATTGCTTCGGAAATGTCCCTATAATTGTCCCTTCGAATTTGCCCCTAAAGAGAAAAATTTCTCACCAAATTTATCGCACAAAACTCAATGTTACTTGGGATGACTTTGACCCTAGGTCCTTAGATTCGGATTTCGAATGTTAGAAACCCCCAAAACGGATTTTCCGTCCGACCAAAATTAGGATTAAAATCAGAAAAAATGTGACTTCCCATGGTGTTGTCTCGCGCGAGACTACTTGTCCCGTATGAGACAAGTGTTCGGTCTTTTCGTGTTTTGGCCAAAACCTTCAAGCCTTCATTCAACATATTCAGCCGACTTGTTGAGACTCGATCATGGTTTAACACAGTTGCTACACATCTAGGTTCATCGCCAAAGCTCGACACAACGTATGCTTCTCTTTATGTCACTGAGGCCGAAATCAAGGAAGCTAAGGCCGGACTCATCCAAGCCCTGCTTAAGATTGATGAGCTAAATGTCCAAATGGCCACCCTACACCAAAAAGAATAAGAAAACCAAAAAGTCAAGCAAGAAAGAGGAAGAATCCGATTCATCCTCTTCCTCATTCTCCTTAAATGATGAGGGACATATCTCCAAGGGTACTAAAACCAAAAAGGAAGGTAGCGATGAAACTACTAAGTTTGGTAACCATGTTACTAAGAACTACCTTGAGAAGAAGCTTGCATCTCTTGACACTTCAAAGGGATCATTCGTCCCATTTGATCCCGATGCTCTTCAACAATCAATCACCAAGTTTTCTCACAAGTACAAGACACCCGATATTGCCAAGTTAAATGGTACTACTTGTCCTTGAGCTCATGTGGAGACCTACACTTGGGCTATGCTTCCAATGGGCATTGATAACACAATCTTGGCCCAATGCTTTCCCCAAACTTTGGAGAGTGCTGCAAGGGATTGGTACATATCTCTTCCTATGACTACAAGGCTTGATTGGTCGTCTGCATGTTTAGTCTTCCAAAGGTGGTTTGAAGACAACTCCACTTATCGCCCTACTAGGAGGGATCTTGAACAAACCAAACAGTATACAAATGAGTCTTTTGCTGAATTTGCTAGAAGATGGAGACTCAAACTTACTGAAATTGTCAAAAGACCTACTCTCAAAGAGCAAATCAACATCTTCCTCCAATGCCTCTGTGATGAATTTCAAGAGAAGCTCGCCGGTAATTACTTTCCTAGCTAACTTCAATGAACTTCATGAGTCCGGAATTAGGATTGATGACTTCCTCAAAAGCAAAAAGAAGGAAATTACTTTCCGCTACAACAAGCCTACTACGAGTAAAGATGCTTCAGTCAATGCTATTGCATTCAAGCGCCCTAACACCGGTAAGTATTCTGCTGTTTCTCGTCCTGAAAAGAAAATGAGGCACTATGACAAACTTGAAGGAATCACTCAAGAAGACTCCTCGATGTTCTTGTCAAGAATGAAAAGATCAAACCAAGGGAAGGTGGTCCTCCGAAGGATATGGGTCCTAATCATGATCATCACTTATTCTGCAAGTACCACAACTTCACCGGCCACGACACCAACACTTGCCACCACCTGAAGGACATCATCCAAGACATCTTTGACAATGGAGAGCTAGAACGTCCCAACATCATCACAAATCCTCTCCCTCATTATACATGAAGAAGATGAAGCTCCAAGAAAAAATCTACACTTACCATGTGAGCACCCCAACCCGGGACCTAACGCGTGTCCCGAGCTTGAGAAGCTCAAACTAAGAAAACCCATCTTATATTTTTAAAACTTTTATTTGCCTTTACAAGAAAACCAATTCTAAATTTTCCATAAACAAAATCAAATAATAATATCTCCACTTGGAGGAATTTAAACAAATACTTTAATAACCATACTTGATTTATTACATTGAAAATCCTAGTTAACATTGTTTGACAAAAGAGATTTCCCTACAACTTATAAAAGAGTAATACTTAAATATGTTCCCAACAACCCTCTCATATACCTATCCTGATAAGTCCCAAAAGCAAAAGTCCAACTCTTTCCCCGGCCTCACTGGTTCAGGTCACCTGTCTCAGCACAATCTAAAGCAGTAAAAGGGAAGGGGTGAGAATAAATCTCAATAAGCTATTATGAATGCAGCAAGATGCCAAACAAGATGCAACACATAGCATGGTAGCACGTAACACATTATGAAAGCGGTAAACACCTTACGTTACCTCATTTTACCTTTCCCGTCTGAACAATAAGTCGTACAACGTGGAAGTAAAACTCCATTCTTTGGTGAATTTCCCCCATGCACATTCACCGCTTATAGGTCTCATACCCCAGAGATCCATATAAGAAAACAGGATACATATATGACCCCTAATTTAGATTATCATATACTATCAGCCGCCATCAGAAAGCTTGGCATCATACAGAGCATTCCACCGGTACACCAAATCGCAGCATAACCGTAAGGGCTTTTTCTTGCTCAATACAGTAGCTTGCATAGCCCACTCTGTGGCCACAGAGGGGAACGGTCACAGGTATAATGAACCTTTCAATCACTTATAGAACAAATCAATAATTGATTGAATTCCATCATACCCCCGAATATCAACACGTTCAAGCACATAATAGATACTTGAAATATAATCCACAAAACGGGATAATAATATAACAACATGGTAATGTATACTCATGCTAATCAATACCATAGTGCAACAACCATTTAATACACAATGCATCGCAATATAACAACATGGTAATGTATACTCATGCTACTCCATACCATAGTGCAACAACCATTTAATACACTATGCATAATATCATTAATGAATATGAATTCAAGTAATGGTAACAATATAACCAAATAATCCACATTTGAGATACCATATAACAATACCAATTTAATCCACACTTGGGATACAACACATCAACTTGCCAAATAATCTATACTTAGGATATTAAGGTATCCACAAAAATCAATAATTCAACGATTTGGAATAATAATGCCACAAGGCGATACATGCTCATCTCCAATTAATTCAATAGTGAAACCTATGACTTCTACACTATTTCCAACTAATCACCAAGGATAGGGGCAAGTAAGACCACTATGCATCATAAACCATTCCTACATAGTCATTGTACAATAACACAAGGCCTCTATGAGGGTGCAAGCTCAATTTACCTAGTGGGAGTCATAATTTATAAGTGATCAAATAAGATTGCTAAACTAATTTTGGTTCAGATCTAAAGTGAGTTTCTGGGGTCTTGGGCGACCGCCCATACCACTTGGGCGACCGCCCAAGTGGGTTTCCAAAGGTAATTTAGTTCTGCCCTCTTGGGCGACCGCACACACCTCTTGGGCGACCGCCCAAGAGGTTTTCCAAGGTAATCAAGTTTCTGGCAGCATGGGCGGCCGCTCATGCCCCTTGGGCGACCGCCCAAGTGCCCTTCCAGCCAATTCCCAGATTTCAACTCTTCTACCTAGCTTCAAATCCTTTTCTTTTTATCTAGCTATTCAAGAACACCAAGAGGATTTCCTAGCTTACAAGGATCATCATAAATCAAGTAAACCCATAATCATGTAAATCTAGATTATCTATCACTAATTCTTCCACCCATTTCATATATTCTAAATCATCTTCCATGAACATTAACCTCATTCTATTTCATTTACCAAATCACTCAACTATTATAAATTTTTCCAAAGCATGAAACAATTATCAATATAACAAGAACAACCTTAAAGTCATCAACCTTTTATTTTCTTTATACCCTCCTTCTTCCAATTTAAACCCCCATTTCATACTAAATATCAATTCATCCTCAATTAACCCACTTACTCAAATAACCTTATTTAAAAATATAACATCCTTTTTCTTTTCACAAAACATTCATTAACACATAAAAGGTGCAATATTTAGAAAGAAGTCATAATAACTTACCTAGAAATTTTGAAGTGGATTAAGGATCTTCTTAGCTCAATGTGCTCCCCTCATCACCCCGAACACGGAAGTACACCCGGATCATCAAATGGAGAAGGCTTGCATTTATAATAATTTTTGGAAGGAATTATGTAAGAAGGTTTCCATGGAGGCTTCCATGGAAATTATTGAAGAAGAAGAAGGAGGATAATGGAGGAGTAGGGAGGTGATTGATTAAATTAAAAGAGAAGGATGGAAGGGATGGGGAAAGCATGGGCCTTGTTGACTTAGGGAAAAGGATGGGAGGAAAATGAGGGAAATGGCCCCCCCTTTCCCCACAAATAACCTCCTCTTACTTTCTTTTTCTATTTTTATTTTTCCTCTACACAAAGAAGAATAACTACCCACATTTTATTTATTTTATCCATTCCTACTATTATACTTCTCCCAAGAACATTATTTTATTTCCCAATCATCTCATCCTAATATAAGAAATCAAGGATATAAAATGAACACATAATATTAAAAATAATATTAAAAGCACACAATATAATGCTAAATTAGTGCCTAGGGTTAGGGTCGTTACATTCACTCCTCCTTAAAGAAAATTCGTCCCGAATTTTAAACTTGATTACCTTAATGATCCATAACAAAGGGTACTTTCCCAAACATTTCAATTTACCACCTTCAAATAGTTTCCTCAAAGTCATGATTCTTATGTACATTCTCACAATCCAAACACTCTAGAATTTAACCCCGAAATTGTAATTCTAATAACTCTCCAACGTTCTCCCCACATAAGTCGAATCCGTCAAATCATCATTAACTGAAGAACTCTATACTTACGAAGGAATCATGCGAATGATTTTTCTATACCAAGCTTCACACAGTACCACTTAAATGCTAAACTAAGACTGCTATTATCCACAATTCGCTAAGGTAAATTAACTTCTCAACTTGAAAGGAAGTCCATTACACCACACACAACCTATTTTTCAAGGATCTAGATAGTCTTCTAATCTCTTCCTTTTTAAGTAACTAATTCCTCCAAACTCTTAGGATCGGTAACAAATTCCATAAGGAAACTTCAAAAAGATAAGATTCTTACTTAGATAACGCAACACAATTGTAGTCACTCTCAAGTAAGGAATAAGAAAATTTCCGCTTTATCTAAGTTAACTTTCTCAAAGCATACGCTATCACTCTCACAATTCTCATAATCTCACAACCAAATCTTCCTTTAATACGCACTTAAAGTTCACAAAGTTCTCACATTCACTAGGTAAGGTAAGGATCGGATCTATAGTTAATCTATTCTCCATTTCTACCAATATGATTCATTCTTATTACATCTTACACCATTGATATCCTTCCGAGTTATCTAAACCAACGATTTTATAATTCTCGAGAATTCCTTGAAAATTCCTTTGGTAGCACTTTGCCAACCTCAAAGATTACGGACACAATCCTCATAAGATCCATGGTAACTTCCAAGCTTAAGACTATAGAACCCCAAATTTTGGAAACTTCTCGAGCCAACTCACACTAGCTAAACTTTGCATACAAGGACTTCTCACCAAGGATTATTAACCCTATCCTCCAATGATTTTCATGTTCCACTCGAAACTTTAATTAACAAAGAGACCATTAATTCTAATTACCATAAAGCCATCAAAATAAGGCTTAAAAATTCTGCTTATCATACCCATAACCAACACAAGAGATACCTCGATGGAAGCACCAATACCATCTACTCACAACAAGTATATAAAATTTTTAGAGGGACTCCTTATTCGAGTCTAGCACATATCAAATACCCTTCACACTTTTAACCAAAATTTTCTGCCTTTAACGCATATATAATAAGAGTACCATATAAAGGTTTATTTATTTTAATACCAATATAATCAATTTAGGTATAGAAAAGGAGACTCACTTCTTATGATAGTCTACCAATGCACAACAACTACTTAACTCTCCAGGTCAAGTATATCTAAAAATCATAAATTGATAATAATACCAAATCAACTGGCAATACATGCTCAGCCATAACCACATCACCATCGTGGTAAACTAAAGGAGATTCGAGGCATTCTCTCATAAGAGCAGAATTCTCTAACAATAAAATAATTTCTCAAGCAATGTATGCCACATAGAAGCAAAATGCTACGCCACACATAATGATATGAAACAGGATCTATAAAATATGACCCCTAACTTCTGAGACAGGGAATATACCTCTAGTGACCTCTGGGGAATCTATCTCTCCTGGACCCGAAACACATACTCGACCTTGGACCTTCTCTCTCGGTTCCCCTTCGTTATCTCTTTTGGTACCACCTCTTTGTTGTCCACCCGGCTGACCGCTGCTTGAAGCTCGTCCTCGCTGCACTCGTGGGCAATTCCTTCTAAAGTGACCCATTTCTCCACACTTCAAGCATTTCCCTTGCTTACTCCAACGCTTATCTTCAGAATGACCCATCTTCTTGTAAAATTTACAAATCATCCCATACTGTTTTGATATTGGCCTTGACGAAGAAGCTACAACAAGTTCTCCTCTCATACTCCCTGAAGTTGAAGTCCTTGATTGTCCTTTAGTGATTTTGGATCCTTGTCCTAGATACTTTGGTTTATTTCTAATCCCACTTCCGGATCTTCCACTATTTTCCTCAATGTCCTTCTCGACCTTATATGCTCTATCTATGACTGTCTGATAATCGGTGAAACTATCAATCCATAATTTCTTCCTAAACTCACTCCTCAAACCTGTTACAAACTTCTGAACCCTTTTCACTTCATGCGATACCAAATGAGGGCAACACCTAGCTAATTCCTCAAACCGGACTGAATACTGATCCACCGTCATGTTCCCTTGTTTTAATCCTAAGAATTCAATCTCCTTCTTATCCCTTGTAACCATTGAAATGAAATAGTCCTCGAACTGTTGAGTGAAATTATCCCAAGTCTGGGGCGTATGATCCCGCTCCCAACTTCCCTTCAAATTCTGCCACCACTGATCAGCTGGACCTTCAAGTTTGAAAACGGCATACCTAACTTTCTCTTCGTTGCGACTCTCCATAACCTCAAAGATTTTGTTCATTCTCTCTAACCATTTTTCTGCCTTTAACGGACCCGGATATCCATTAAAACACGGTGAATTCATCTTCACAAACCTTTCCCATCCATCACTTAGACATCCCTCAGGTTGATTCGGAACTGATCCTCTAGTCTCCATATTCTGTACAAACATCCTAAATAACTTCATCATCTCTTCATTATGAATTCCACCTATACCCATATCTCCTTCAATTTCTAGAACTTTTTGCTGATTATCATTACTTCCGGCCATTAGAACCAACTCCTGCATTAAACACTCGGCGTTAATTACCACACATTCCCCCTTAGTTTAGACATCTACCCTTGACCTCTAAACTAAGCTCTGATACCAACTGTGAGCACCCCAACCCGGGACCTAACGCGTGTCCCGAGCTTGAGAAGCTCAAACTAAGAAAACCCATCTTATATTTTTAAAACTTTTATTTGCCTTTACAAGAAAACCAATTCTAAATTTTCCATAAACAAAATCAAATAATAATATCTCCACTTGGAGGAATTTAAACAAATACTTTAATAACCATACTTGATTTATTACATTGAAAATCCTAGTTAACATTGTTTGACAAAAGAGATTTCCCTACAACTTATAAAAGAGTAATACTTAAATATGTTCCCAACAACCCTCTCATATACCTATCCTGATAAGTCCCAAAAGCAAAAGTCCAACTCTTTCCCCGGCCTCACTGGTTCAGGTCACCTGTCTCAGCACAATCTAAAGCAGTAAAAGGGAAGGGGTGAGAATAAATCTCAATAAGCTATTATGAATGCAGCAAGATGCCAAACAAGATGAAACACATAGCATGGTAGCACGTAACACATTATGAAAGCGGTAAACACCTTACGTTACCTCATTTTACCTTTCCCGTCTGAACAATAAGTCGTACAACGTGGAAGTAAAACTCCACTCTTTGGTGAATTGTCCCCATGCACATTCACCGCTTATAGGTCTCATACCTCAGAGATCCATATAAGAAAACAAGATACATATATGACCCCTAATTTAGAGTATCATATACTATCAGCGCTACTGTAAAGCTTGGCTTCATACAGAGCATTCCACCGGTACACCAAATCGCAGCATAACCGTAAGGGCTTTTTCTTGCTCAATACAGTAGCTTGCACAGCCCACTCTGTGGCCACAGAGGGGAACGGTCACAGGTATAATGAACCTTCAATCACTTATAGAACAAATCAATAATTGATTGAATTCCATCATACCCCCGAATATCAACACGTTCATGCACATAATAGATACTTGAAATATAATCCACAAAACGGGATAATAATATAACAACATGGTAATGTATACTCATGCTAATTAATACCATAGTGCAACAACCATTTAATACACAATGCATCGCAATATAACAACATGGTAATGTATACTCATGCTACTCCATACCATAGTGCAACAACCATTTAATACACTATGCATAATATCATTAATGAATATGAATTCAAGTAATGGTAACAATATAACCAAATAATCCACATTTGAGATACCATATAACAATACCAATTTAATCCACACTTGGGATACAACACATCAACTTGCCAAATAATCCATACTTAGGATATTAAGGTATCCACAAAAATCAATAATTCAACGATTTGGAATAATAATGCCACAAGGCGATACATGCTCATCTCCAATTAATTCAATAGTGAAACCTATGACTTTTACACTATTTCCAACTAATCACCAAGGATAGGGGCAAGTAAGACCACTATGCATCATAAACCATTCCTACATAGTCATTGTACAATAACACAAGGCCTCTATGAGGGTGCAAGCTCAATTTACCAAGTGGGAGTCATAATTTATAAGTGATCAAATAAGATTGCTAAACTAATTTTGGTTCAGATCTAAAGTGAGTTTCTGGGGTCTTGGGCGACCGCCCATACCACTTGGGCGACCGCCCAAGTGGGTTTCCAAAGGTAATTTAGTTCTGCCCTCTTGGGCGACCGCACACACCTCTTGGGCGACCGCCCAAGAGGTTTTCCAAGGTAATCAAGTTTCTGGCAGCATGGGCGGCCGCTCATGCCCCTTGGGCGACCGCCCAAGTGCCCTTCCAGCCAATTCCCAAATTTCAACTCTTCTACCTAGCTTCAATTCCTTTTCTATTTATCTAGCCCAATATTCAAGAACACCAAGAGGATTTCCTAGCTTACAAGGATCATCATAAATCAAGTAAACCCATAATCATGTAAATCTAGATTATCTATCACTAATTCTTCCACCCATTTCATATATTCTAAATCATCTTCCATGAACATTAACCTCATTCTATTTCATTTACCAAATCACTCAACTATTATAAATTTTTTCAAAGCATGAAACAATTATCAATATAACAAGAACAACCTTAAAGTCATCAACCTTTTATTTTCTTTATACCCTCCTTCTTTCAATTTAAACCCCCATTTCATACTAAATATCAATTCATCCTCAATTAACCCACTTACTCAAATAACCTTATTTAAAAATACAACATCCTTTTTCTTTTCACAAAACATTCATTAACACATAAAAGGTGCAATATTTAGAAAGAAGTCATAATAACTTACCTAGAAATTTTGAAGTGGATTAAGGATCTTCTTAGCTCAATGTGCTCCCCTCATCACCCCGAACACGGAAGTACACCCGAATCATCAAATGGAGAAGGCTTGCATTTATAATAATTTTTGGAAGGAATTATGTAAGAAGGTTTCCATGGAGGCTTCCATGGAAATTATTGAAGAAGAAGAAGGAGGATAATGGAGGAGTAGTGAGGTGATTGATTAAATTAAAAGAGAAGGATGGAAGGGATGGGGAAAGCATGGGCCTTGTTGACTTAGGGGAAAGGATGGGAGGAAAATGAGGGAAATGGCCCCCCCTTTCCCCACAAATAACCTCCTCTTACTTTTTTTTTCTAGTTTTATTTTTCCTCTACACAAAGAAGAATAACTACCCACATTTTATTTATTTTATCCATTCCTACTATTATACTTCTCCCAAGAACATTATTTTATTTCCCAATCATCTCATCCTAATATAAGAAATCAAGGATATAAAATGAACACATAATATTAAAAATAATATTAAAAGCATACAATATAATGCTAAATTAGTGCCTAGGGTTAGGGTCGTTACATACCACTTTGGGGCTACACCTATCCTCTCCCTTTCTCATTTGATAGAAGTAGATTATATTTTAAATTTTCAAGTATGAACTCGAAGAGTCGTTCTATCTTTCTAGTACTCCTAACTTCCTCTAGTTTGTGTCATCTAAACTATCGAGTATGTTTTTTATTCCTCCATTAATCAAAGTCATTTCTTTTCCTAAACACTTTCCCTAAGGTTGTCCTACCTCATGAGTATCATTTAATTCATGTAAAATATCGGACCCTCCATTCCCTAAATAATTGCAAAAATAGAAACTTCTAAAAAATTTCAGAAGAAAGTTATCATTAGAAGGCTTAAGGGCTAAACATTACCCCTACTGAAAGTCAAAGGTCAACAAATGAAGAAAGCCAAAGGTACTGTTGTCAACATTCATTCCAAGAAGATTGAGGCTACTCAATTCAAAGCTTTGAGAGTACAAAAAAATAAAAAAACTCTCAAGCTTTCATCATCCCCACAATAAAGGTGAAACTTTAAATGCATGAATGGCTCTCCCACAAAGAAGAGGAGTCAAGTGATACCAACAAAAGAAATGAAGATTACTCAGCATCCTCTTACAACAAGTGAAGAAGACTTTCAGTATCAAGAAAAATGTTTACCCTTACGTCCTACTAATGATTGACTTTCTTCTCAAACTTATTTAGAAATTTCTAGATGATGCGTAGTTCATTAAAAGGTAGAATAACTTTTTTAGATCTTTGAGTCAAGTAGCGTTTCTTGTTGAGTCTAGGGGCTTCCTGTTAGCCGCTCTCATACACACTCTTGAAATCCAAGCATCAAAGCTGGGGCTTCCTAACCTTTCCTTCCCCAGTCTATCTCTACTTAAACTCTTCAAAAATAATCAAATCTACATTAGGAGCTTTCCTCTTTGCTTCTCACTCTCATCATTAGAGAATACACTTCTCCAAAGGGTCAATGCTTGGATCACCTTCCAAAGAATAGAGTCCATCTCTCCTAACTAACTTGAGATCTCATTTCTCTTTCCTCAATAAGATTTTCTCTACAGAGTTCTCTTCGAGTTAACATACTATTTAAAAAAAAGGATGCAAAAGAGATGCCCGCTAGATTGAAAACCCGAAAGGACGGTCTAGGCGAAAATCAGGGTGCGTCACTGAAAAAAAGAAGAAAAAATAAAAGGACAAAGAGAGACTATTCTTCAACCTTCTTCATCGAACATCATTCGATCCTCTTCAAATCAAATCAACAAGGAGAGCCTTCTTCGATCATCTTCAAATCAAGAGAGCAGACTTACAAGCCTGTTCATAAAGTCATCTACCACTTACAAGCAACTTGGGGCTTGAGACAACAAAGGGCCTTGGACATAGAGCCATTACGACAGTCGACAGATTTGTAGTCGTTTGCCTCCTAGAGACACGATCCAAGGGAGAATTAAGAATGAAGATTTGCAACAGACCTAGATGTGTTCACACAAGGTTACTCATTGAAATTCAGCATTGCTGACTACCAACAGATTCTGCATAAACCTAATTTGGTCCCAACTTGTCAAACACAAGTTCACTCATACAGTTCACCCATCTCAAATATAAATCCATACAAATGTCCCTACATGACCATATACCATATACTCATACATAAACTCACCACCAAAATGACTAATTGGCCATTTACACGAACAGACACGGGCACCACCACATAAGTCCAGTTAAACTACTAAAATCTGAAAAATCTATTTGGAATCTTTATGTGCTAGCAGGTGAAGAAATGTAAGAATCGTTCGGGTCCATCCGAGCCCAGCATGCATATATCCTTGCATTACATGAGCCGACAGAACCTCCACCTCAACCGACAACTTCAAAGTTTGTGACGACAGTAACGACAACAAAGTCCGTGACCTCAGCAACAACAGCGACACTTGTGACCTCAGGTGGAACATCAACAAAATCTGTGGCGGCAGCAAACTTCAAGTCCGTGACCTCGACAACAACTTCAAAGTCTGTGACGGCAGCAAACTTCAAGTCCGTAATCTCGGCAACATCAACAAAGTCTGTGACGGCAGCAAACTTCAAGTCTGTGACCTCGGCAACATCAATAAAGTCTGTGACGGCAGCAAAATTCAAGACCGTGATCTCGGCAACGACAACAAAGTCTGTGACGGCAGCAAACTTCAAGTCCGTGACCTCGGTAACCACAACAAAGTCTGTGACCTCAGCATCAACAAAGTTCGTGACCTCGGCAGCAACTGCAACGTCAGTAACCTCGGGCGACGCATCATCAACAACGGATATTTTCAGAATTGGGTCAAATCCTTGATTCCTCATTATAAATTTATCCATGGTTCGGAAGTACTCGAACAACCTAAGCAAAGTCGGTAACCTCGGGTGGTGCTTCAACAACTTCATCAATAAACCAGGTATATTCAGAATTGGGTCAAGTCATTGATTCCTCAGTATAAGTTTACCTTTTCAAAAGAAAAAAAAATCTTCAATTTTCAAAATGCTTTTCAAAATGCCTAAAACAACCTTTTTAGTGTTTTGGAGTCGAACTACATTTGGTCTGATTCTCCGATAGAGATACGTAGGCAGCCGTGCGGCACAACCATCCATTTGTTCAGAATGATGTCTTTTCTATGACGACATAGCTTCCTCCATAAGTCTTGTCGCCGAGAGGCTCTATAGACACCCCATTCTGAACCAATAATTACATGATTACACTACTCTTCATCTCTCTTTTGTGTTTTGATGAAAACATATTAGTTTCGTCATGTTTCGTTAAGTTTCTAACTAACCTCGTTAGTTTTGGACCTAACTGACTAACGAAATAAATGAAGAGGACATAATAGTCAACCGACTAGTTATCCCGCGCGGGACATACATGTCTCGCGCGAGACAACCCCTCTGCAGGATGTTGTAAGTGCTCCAATTTGAGTTATTAGAATTTTCGTTAGAAAATTAACGAAAGTTTTAACATTTCTAACATTTCTAACAATTCCTAACATTTCTAACAAAGTGAGGGTAGATTAGGGATTGCCATTTAAATATAAACCATGGAAAAGAATCAAAAAAGCAAAAGAAAGGTCAAAAACCCGAAATGGAAGCTGCTGGAACATTTTCTGGTTGCTTAATTTGAAAATTATTCTTCCTGTCCAAAGCCTGGTGCAGCATTTAATGCACCAGGCACGCCATCAAGACCATCCGCGCGGATGGGAATGTAAATCCCAGTGCCTATAAATTGAGGCCTTTAGTCACAGAAAAAAAAGAGAGAAACAACACAATTCACAGCTGCACCTTGGCGAAAATACTTGAGAAAATAGTGAGAATTCCCTTGAATTGTCATTCTTTTCTCTTGATTATCTTCCCAAATCTCACTCACTCACTCTCAAATTCAAAGCCTCAAACACTCTTACATTCAAGCCTAAAACTCAAAAATCAAAAGAAGATAGGTATAACCTCCTTCTCCCAACCCTAAATCTCTTTCATACATGCATGCATCTCAAACTTTGAAGATGTAATTTGTTCATTTCTTGCCTTAGATCCAAGAGGATCACCATGGAAGTTCATCTCCATGGATGATCCTCTACAAGGATCAACATTCTTTTCATCTCCATGGATGATCCTCTACAAGGATCAACATCCTATTTATCGATTAGGGAAATGAGAGACCGTAAAGAACTTATAGCTGGACTTTTCAAACAATGCTAGTACACGAACATTACCTAAGGTTTCTATGGGGATGTGGTAAACATGGGAAGGTGGTTACTGGTGTTAGGAGAAGGATGGCAGTTGATTGATGATGGTGCAGAGGAGGGTGGACATCGAAATAAGGTTTATATGGGGATGCGGCTCTATTAATTTAATAGAGGGAAATTGTGGAAATTCAAAACAATGCTAGTACACATGAACATTACCTAAGGTTTCGAGGTGGGTTGAATTCAATTTCTAAGTACGATGTTTCTTTTGGTTTTATTGATTCTATTGTCAAGGAAAAGAAAATAAGGATGAGGATGGGAAAGTGTTATAAGATTTAGGAATTTAGAAGGGTAAAATGGGAATAATGGTGGTGTATTATCTAGTACTCGAATAATTAATTTTTCGGGTAAACTTAATACTACGGGGGATATTTAGTAAAATTGCGGGGATAAATAATACTCCCTCCGTCCCATTTCATACTTCACCCTTTCAAAGGAACCCGAGAAAGATAACGGAATCCCGTTTCTTTCAACAAAATCATCAACGGCAGTCAAACGTAAGTCCGATTTCTCCGAGAAAGATAACGGAATCCCGTTTCTTTCATCAATATCAACAACGGCAGTCAAACGTATGTCCGATTTCTCCGAGAAAGATAACGGAATCCCGTTTCTTTCATCAATTTCATTCAACGACAGTCAAACGTAAGTCCGATTTCTCCGAGAAAGATAACGGAATCCCGTTTCTTTCATCAATTTCATTCAACGACAGTAAAACGTAAGTCCGATTTTCCCGAGAAAGATAACGGAATCCCGTTTCTTTCATCAAAATCATCAACGGCAGTCAAACGTAAGTCCGATTTCTCCGAGAAAGATAACGGAATCCCATTACTTTCATCAATTTCATCAACGGCAGTCAAACGTAAGTCCGATTTCCCCGAGAAAGATAACGGAATCCCGTTTCTTTCATCAATTTCATCAACGGCAGTCAAACGTAAGTCCGATTTCTCCGAGAAAGATAACGGAATCCCGTTTCTTTCATCAATATCATTAACGGCAGTCAAACGTAAGTCCGATTTCTCTGAGAAAGATAACGGAATCCCGTTTCTTTCATCAAAATCATCAACGGCAGTCAAACGTAAGTCCGATTTCTCTGAGAAAGATAACGGAATCCCGTTTCTTTCATCAATTTCATTCAACGGCAGTCAAACGTAAGTCCGATTTCTCCGAGAAAGATAACGGAATCCCGTTTCTTTCATCAATTTCATTCAACGGCAGTCAAACGTAAGTCCGATTTCTCCGAGAAAGTTAACTAATCCCGTTTCTTTCATCAAAATCATCAACTATAGCCAAACGTAAGTCCGATTTCCGAGAAAGATAACGGAATCCCGTTTCTTTCATCAATTTCATCAACGGCAGTCAAACGTAAGTCCGATTTCTCCGAGAAAGATAACGGAATCCCGTTTCTTTCATCAATATCATCAACTATAGTCAAACGTAAGTCCGATTTCTCCGAGAAAGCTAACGGAATCCCGTTTCTTTCATCAATATCATCAACGGCAGTCAAACGTAAGTCCGATTTCTCCGAGAAAGCTAACGGAATCCCGTTTCTTTCATCAAAATCATCAACGGCAGTCAAACGTAAGTCCGATTTCTCCGAGAAAGCTAACGGAATCCCGTTTCTTTCATCAAAATCATCAACGGCAGTCAAACGTAAGTCCGATTTTTCCGAGAAAGATAACGGAATCCCGTTTCTTTCATCAATAACATCAACGACAGTCAAACGTAAGTCCGATTTCTCCGAGAAAGATAACGGAATCTCGTTTCTTTCATCAATATCATCAACGGCAGTCAAACGTAAGTCCGATTTCTCCGAGAAAGATAACGGAATCCCGTTTCTTTCTTCAATTTCATTCAACGGCAGTAAAACGTAAATCCGATTTCTCCGAGAAAGATAACGGAATCCCATTTCTTTCATCCACGGCAGTAAAACGTAAGTCCGATTTCTCCGAGAAAGATAACGGAATCCCGTTTCTTTCATCAAAATCATCAACGGCAGTCAAACGTAAGTCCGATTTTTCCGAGAAAGATAACGGAATCCCGTTTCTTTCATCAAAATCATCAACGGCAGTCAAACGTAAGTCCGATTTCTCCGAGAAAGATAACGTAATCCCGTTTCTTTCATCAATTTCATTCAACGGCAAGAAAACGTAAGTCCGATTTCTCCGAGAAAGCTAACGGAATCCCGTTTCTTTCATCAAAATCATCAACGACAGTCAAACGTAAGTCCGATTTTTTCGAGAAAGATAGCGAAATCCCGTTTCTTTCATCAATATCATCAACGGCAGTCAAACGTAAGTCCGATTTCTCCGAGAAAGATAATGGAATCCCGTTTCTTTCATCAATATCATCAACGGCAGTCAAACGTAAGTCCGATTTATCCGAGAAAGATAACGAAATCCCGTTTCTTTCATCAATTTCATTCAACGGCAGTAAAACGTAAGTCCGATTTCTCCGAGAAAGATAACGGAATCCCGTTTCTTTCATCCATTAAGAAGCAAACGTAAGTCCGATTTCTCCGAGAAAGATAACGGAATCCCGTTTCTTTCATCAAAATCATCAACGGCAGTCAAACGTAAGTCCGTTTTCTCCGAGAAAGATAAAGGAATCCCGTTTCTTTCATCAAAATCATCAATGGCAGTCAAACGTAAGTCCGATTTCTCCGAGAAAGATAACGGAATCCCGTTTCTTTCATCAATTTCATTCAACGGCAGTAAAACGTAAGTCCGATTTCTCCGAGAAAGATAACGGAATCCCATTTCTTTCATCAACGGCAGTCAAACGTAAGTCCGATTTCTCCGAGAAAGATAACAGAATCCCGTTTCTTTCATCAATATCATCAACGGCAGTCAAACGTAAGTCCGATTTCTCCGAGAAAGATAACGGAATCCCGTTTCTTTCATCAAAATCATCAACGGCAGTAAAACGTAAGTCCGATTTCTCCGAGAAAGATAACGAAATCCCGTTTCTTTCATCAACGGCAGTCAAACGTAAGTCCGATTCCTCCGAGAAAGATAACGGAATCCCGTTTCTTTCATCAATTTCATCAAACGGCAGTAAAACGTAAGTCCGATTTCTCCGAGAAAGATAACGGAATCCCGTTTCTTTCATCATTATCACCAACGACAGTAAAACGTAAGCCCGTCTTCCCCAGCAAAAGCTAACAAAATCCCCAGCGAAGTCAACGAAATCCCGTTATCAACCACGACCGTAAAACGTAAGCCCGACTTTTCCCAACGAAGGCCGGAAAAATCCCGAGCAGCTTTCGAACTACGATTGGCTTGATTCCTCTTAAGGATACGTAGGTAGCCTATCATAGGTCCAGCCACCCGACCAAAACGGTCACCCTCTCCTTCGGCAGCAGATGAAGTCCACCGAAGGACCATTCATCCCAAACCATTAAGGGGAAACATTTCAAATCAAGGTTCGAGGCACCTAAAAAGCCATCATCATCAAGGTTCGAGGCACCTAAAATGCCATCATCATCAAGGTCTGAGACACCTAAAAAGCCACCATCATCAAGGTCCGAGGCACCTAAAACGCCATCATCATCAAGGTCCGAGGCACCTAAAACGCCCTCATCACCAGGTTGACGCCTCAAAATAGTCATTCCAGGGTCAAAGACCCGAACTACGACTGGCTTGATTCCTCTTAAGGATACGTAGGTAGCCTATCATTAGGTTCAGCCATTAGACCGAAAATGGTCATTCCTATCCCCAGCAGAGCGGATATACAACTCCAGCCATTAGACCGAAAATGGTCATTCCTATCCCCAGCAGAGCGGATATACAACTTCAGCCATCAGACCAAAATGGTCATCTCTTATCCCCAGCAGATTTTCTCTCAGCAATCAACTGCAGAACTCGCTCACCAGATTGACGCCTCAAAATAGTCATTCCAGGGTCAAAGACCCGAACTATGGCCGGCTTGATTCCCATTCGGGATACGTAGGTAGCCTATCGCTAGGTTCAGCCACTCGATCACTTGATCACCCTGTCAAATATGGAGCCTTACTCTTATCGACGACCCCGCTTCCTTCGAAAGCACTGTCGCCGAGGGGCTACTGTAAGTGCTCCAATTTGAGTTGTTAGAATTTTCGTTAGAAAATTAATGAAAGTTTTAACATTTCTAACATTTCTAACAATTCCTAACATTTCTAACAAAGTGAGGGTATATTAGGGATTGCCATTTAAAGATAAACCATGGAAAAGAATCAAAAAAGCAAAAGAAAGGTCAAAAACTCGAAATGGAAGCTGCTGGAACATTTTCTGGTTGCTTAATTTGAAAATTATTCTTCCTGTCCAAAGCCTGGTGCAGCATTTAATGCAACAGGCACGCCATCAAGACCATCCGCGCGGATGGGAATGTAAATCCCAGTGCCTATAAATTGAGGCCTTCAGTCACAGAAAAAAAAAGAGAGAAACAACACAATTCACAGCTGCACCTTGGCGAAAATACTTGAGAAAATAGTGAGAATTCCCTTGAATTGTCACTCTTTTCTCTTGATTATCTTCCCAAATCTCACTCACTTACTCTCAAATTTAAAGCCTCAAACACTCTTACATTCAAGCCTAAAACTCAAAAATCAAAAGAAGATAGGTATAACCTCCTTCTCCCAACCCTAAATCTCTTTTATACATGCATGCATCTCAAACTTTGAAGATGTAATTTGTTCATTTCTTGCCTTAGATCCAAGAGGATCACCATGGAAGTTCATCTCCATGGATGATCCTCTACAAGGATCAACATTCTTTTCAAAGTGTCTTTACTTACTTGCAAACACATTTTCAAAACCCTAAAAATCATTTTCATACATCAAATCTTGATTTCAAAGGATAAAATTCCCCTTCCCAAGCAAATGAAATGCTTAAAGTCCTAATGTACCCCAAGGATAGCTTGATATAGTAGATCACCACTAAAATGTTTAGTGATCACTAATCAAAGCTTAGGGAAATGGGGACAAGCATGGATGCCAAACCCCCTTTAAAATCATATTTTTCTTCATGAGGAAGTTGCTGTCCAGTAGCCTTTCTCTAAGACCTCTGTCCATGGTCTAATTTTTTGGACATACAGAAACATGGAATTTGGTGTTGAATACAAAATACTTTTTGTAGCCAACATCCAGATATTTCTAGACATATTTTTAATTTATTTTTTGCGTGAGTAAAACTCCCGTTTCAAATTTTCTTTTAAAGGTCAGTTCCTCAGTCTCTGGAAATCCAGATTTCATATCTGATTTTCCAGAATATTTTGGTCCACCAAATCACCTCCAAAGGGGAAAGTTCTTTTACAGAAACCTTATTTAAGGTGTTTTGAACAACTTTCATTCTCGGACTTTCCTCAGATTCTGAGATTTTTAAGCCCTTAAACCCATTTTAAAATCAAATGTCCACTGCCTTTTTCATTCTGGCAGAAATGTTTTTCAACTTCAAAAAATCCTTTGAGTACCAAAACTCAACCCAAAAATCATACCAAAAATCATGGGACTTGTTTAAAGTCTAATAAAGAGTTTCCAATTTTTACTTTTCAGTTTGAACTTATTTTGGTCAAAACACACACACACACACACAAATGATTTTTAATGCTTGGAAGACTCTCGTTTTACGAGGCATTCCGGGTGAACACTAACGTTCTTCCCGGCGTGTAACGTGACCTCTGAACCCAAATCTCTAATCTCGTGCATTTTTCAAAGTTTTGGCCCTTAAAACAAAAATGGCGTGGCGACTCCGTTTGATTTTCAAAAAATCGGGTACACATCGTTACAGATGTGCATAATCATTTTCCTTCTCCGTTTCAACCTCTTTTCTTGATAAATCTTATCCAATCAGGGTATCCAATCATTTGAGAGTTCTGGAACCTTCATTGGGAGGAATCCCAATCCACCTTTACCTCTTAAACCCCTTATAAATACTTGATGGCTTTCAGTATTTCAGAGGTTCCCGAATCCCCGATCGAAAACATACAGCACACACAATTTGTTGGTTTCTTTCCATGAAAGACTCCTGCAAGTCACTCTAAATAAACTCCCAAATCCGTTCATCAACCCTGTTGATCGACGAACATCAAGGTTCAAGCCTAGAATCAAGGCGGAACTCTGCCCGAGTCACTTCTCAACCGAGGAAAACACTTATAATCACGTTCTAAACCAAATACTCCCTAAACACAAGGTAAACTCTTATATTTTTACATTCTTCTTTCTTAACCCCTCTAATTGCTTTTAGAGTAGTGTAATTCCATCAAAATGATTAGCCTAGAGTCCCTTCAATCCATGGAGGTGATCTCGAAGCATACAATCCGACATTCCTAATTAAGAAATTAATTAGAATTTGCTTGTTCTTCTTTAATTATTAATTGTTAGATTGATAATACTCAATTGGCAAGACCGATCTTCGGATAGGATGAAATGGGTGCTCTTCAACCTTCCCATTCCATAACTTAACCCCCGAACCCTCAAATCTCTTAAAATTATCAAAAAGGTTTTTCTTATTGTTTTCCTAAATAAATATTAAGTGGCGACTCTGTTATTCAATAAAAATATCAACGTTACATTAGGCAATTTAGATCACATGCCTTGTTTGGAGGTGCCGTTATGCAAATGGAAAGTAAATTCACAAAATATTATGAACATTTTCCCGTAGTTTTCCGATTAGCGACCATAATGGATCCTAAGATTAAGTTCACCTCATTAGGTGGCTTGTTTGATGAATTTTATGAGAACATGAGGCCCGACCTTGACCCAGATGCATTAAACACTTTGTCCAAGAGCAAACATAGGAAAATTCACACAATCCTATATCGTTTGTTCGACACTATTGTAGAACACTAAAGGGACCAAACACAATATCCGAAAGAAAAGGGAGTGGAGCATCAAAATTGCAAAAAAAAAAAAAAGGATGGAGTTTCATGACAAAAGGAAAAACTTCATCCTCATCTAGTAGTGGTTCTCAAAGTGGTGTAGATGAATTACACCAATACCTTGAACACAAAATCTGGGGAGAAACGCGTTTCTCCGTCGCGTATGGAGAAACGGGGCAACGTTTGTCGCGCGACATACTTAGCCACAACAACTGGATATCACTTTCATTAGTTCTGGATATCCAGAACATTGAATATGGATATCCAGAAGCTTTGGAAAGGATATCCAGAAAAAATATTTGGTTTCTGGATATCACTTTCATCAGTTTCTGGATATCCATGTTCAATGTTCTGGATATCCAGAAGCTTTGAAAAGGATATCCAGAAAAAATATCTGGTTTCTGGATATCACTTTCATCAGTTTCTGGATATCCATATTCAATGTTCTGGATATCCAGAAACTAATGAAAGTGATATCCAGTTGTGGCTAAGTATGTCGCGCGACAAACGTTGCCACGTTGCTCCATACACGACGGAGAAATGCGTTTCTCCGTAGACCGACTCTACCTTGAAAGCCCATATTACCTCTTAGATGGTGAAAATTTTGAAAAATTGAATGTCTTACAATGGTGAAAATCGCATGCTAATATTTATCATATTTTTTCGGTGATGACACGTGATCTACTTACCCCTGCGGTGTCCACGGTAGCATCGGAGGCTGCTCTTAGTGCTTCAGAAAGAGTGGTGATGTCAAAGCGAAACCAACATAGACCCGCTTTTATCGAGAGACTGATTTGTCTTGCGGATTGGGATGACGCGGATTTGAGAAAACAAGGCACATTCCGGGATCTTGAAAACGATGAATATGAAAGCGGCGAATAAGACAATATCAACGAGAAATTTTTGCGAGAAGGATTCTAGAAGTAGAAGAAGAAGAATTCAACAAATTCAAAGACTTTGAAGCAATAACAATATTGAAGACTAAAGCTTTTTTAAGACTTTAAAGATTTGAAGACCATAATTAGTTTGAAGATTTGAAGACTCATTTATTTTCAAGACTTTGTTAAATTTGAAGACCATAATTATTTTGAAGATTTGAAGACTCGTTTGAAGATTTGAAGACTTTTTATTTAAAACTATTTAATTTTAAATTGTATCATTTGAAGACAATGAAAATTTCTCCCAAATAATTGTGAAATAAATATTCGTAGAATTTCTATTATTAAATTGATTACATTATTACCTCATTTTCTTCTATATACTTTTATTTGTTTAGTTATTTTCTATTTTTTTTTTATATATCATTTTGTAAAAAAAAATCACTACTAAACAAAGTCTAAAATATTATTTCCTAGTTAATAAATATTAAAAGAAAATAAAAAATAAATATAAGGTAGCCGTCCCTCTTTTCTTCTATATACTTTCATTTGTTTAGTTATTTTCTATCTTTTTTATATACCATTTTGTAAAAAAAAAACCACTACTAAACAAAGTCTAAAATATTATTTCCTAGTTAATAATAATAAAAAAAATATAGGGTAGTCCGTCCCTCTTTTCTACTATATACTTTCATTTGTTTAGTTATTTTCAATCTCTTTTTATATACCTTTTTGTAAAAAAAATCACTACTAAACATAGTCTAAAATATTATTTTCTAGTCAATAAAAAATTAAAATAAAATAAAAATAAATATAGGGTAGTCCGTCCCTCTTTTCTTCTATATACTTTCATTTGTTTAGTTATTTTCTATCTTTTTTTTATATACCATTTTGTAAAAAAAAAAATACTTACTAAACAAAGTCTAAAACATTATTTTCTAGTCAATAAAAAATTAAAATAAAATAAAAAATAAATATAGGGTAGTTTGTCCCTCTTTTCTTCTATATACTTTTATTTGTTTAGTTATTTTCTATTTTTTATATACCTTTTTGTAAAAAAAAATCACTACTAAACAAAGTCTAAAATATTATTTTCTAGTCAATAAAAAATTAAAAGAAAATAAAAAATAAATATAGGGTAGTATGTCCCTCTTTTCTTTTATATACTTTCATTTGTTTAATTATTTTCTATCTTTTTTAATATTTAAAACAACTAATTTTCTTATGTCTAAGTGATTTTTTATTTTAAAAAATATCTTATTAATTACTAAATTACTTTTTAGTTTTTTCATATTTTTTGATATTTTTTTAAATAAAAAAATAAGAAAACCCGTTTGGCCCAGATCCACGGGCCAAATGGACGGGCTTGGGC
Organism: Adenophora triphylla var. japonica; assembly: GCA_022495995.1. Taxonomy (NCBI): domain Eukaryota; kingdom Viridiplantae; phylum Streptophyta; class Magnoliopsida; order Asterales; family Campanulaceae; genus Adenophora; species Adenophora triphylla. Next base: position 248,189 of record JAFEMH010001448.1, read on the forward strand.
ATGGAAAATGGGCCGAGCCGGGCCGGGTTTAGGTCCGTTTGGCTAAACGGGTTGACGGGCTTGGATCCGTCCCACCCGCGGACAGGTCCGTACGGACCGGGACGGAACGGGCCGGCCCGTTTGGCCATCTCCGCGTATTACTATAAAATATACTCTTGCGTTTTATAAAACTAGCGAGTAATCCGTCGAAATTCGACGGGCATATTGAGGTTAATTATTTACACTTTTCTCTGGCCTTCTTTCATGCGAGATACGGTGAGTCAAATCTTGCGGTTCACTTTTCGGCGTGCGTAGTTACCTTTCATTTTTCGCCTGCCATTGTCTCTCACTTACACATATTTTTTATCAAAATTCAATCAAGTTAATAAATAAATAATATGTAACGTTTATATTGAATTAAAAATGTATACTTGATTTACATGATTTCAATAAATTTCTAGTGGATTAATTATCCGACTGATAACCTCTTTCTTTTAATTAGTTATGTGTAGTGCACATGACGAATTAAACATGCAAATCTAATTTTATTAACTCATTTGACTAACCCCAATTAAAATATTAACGAATCGCACCTAAAAATTATCACGACCTAACCTCGTTTTGTTTAAGGTCAATGATCCAATTTAATTTAACAATTGGATTTCTTAAGATCACTGTACACACACACACAAAGTCTAGTACATCATCGGAAGTTCTACCCACATATAACTTAGAAAAATGAGGGAAAAAAAATAGCCATTAAGTGCAAACACAAAGAACATTCAAGTTGATTTTCTATCTCCATTTTCAAGGCTTGAAATGCCAAATGGTATATTTTGTATGATACAACAAGTGAGGTTAATATGAGGCCCCTTAAAGACGATAAATGGCTATCTTTCTAAAGGTTTCACTATAATCTGTTTGTATTTCTAAGAATATGTTTTCTCCTACAGGTTGATGAAGAATCATATGATGAGTCACTTGAAAAATCTACTGAAATTTCAGCTTTTGAAAATCTTCAGGTATGCTTTCATTGTCTCAATTTGTCTAACAGGTTGATTATCTATTTTCCCGTTACCTTTTCAAGTTGAAAGAAAAGTAAATTGTGGTTGAGAGGAGTATCTAAGTGGCTGTATACTGGGTGAATGAGAAAGAAATAAGAGACATGCTGAGAAAATAAAAGAGGAGTATCTAAAAGGTTGTGATATGTTGCTTACTGAAACTTCTGAGTCAATGAGTAGATGGGTTGTTTTTCATTGGTTCTGTCAATGATGCATTGGATCTGGATAATACATAGTTTTTTTTTCTTCTTGCGAAATCGAAAAAATATTTTTCAGGAACCAAATAACAATGTCAAAGAGATTATAGAGGAGGGAACCAAGGCATGGATTTCAATATCATCAAATAACCAACATGTCCTATGGGAGAATCTAGTTTTTAAGCTCAAAGACCATTTTATGAGGATTGCTTGCAAAGCGAGAGTGTTTTTAGTGCTGCAGTTTTCTCTCTCTCTCTCTCTCTCTCTCTCGCTCTCTCTCTCTCTTTCTCTTCATATCTTGAATACATTACATGCGAAAAAGGTTGAAGAAACACTCCCCCCGTGCCCAGAAAATAGTCCTATTCGAGAGAAAACATATTGCGAATCACTGTATCTTTGATATGGTGTCTCCAGCTAATTTAAGTGTTAAATTTGAAATAAGTTCATATAATTCAACCAAATAAAAGAAAGATATTGAGTGTCATCTTTGATTGGCTTGTAATACCAAGTAGGCAGTATCACCGTGATGCTATACTTCACTACAATTGGACAAGTCAAACTTTTTTGGATTGTAACCTTACTTGTTTGTACCTCTTCTAAATGACACTAAAATTATACCCTTCTCTAAAAATGGGATTACAGAATTTCTGGACAAACCAAAGAGGAAGGTAGGACTCTATCTTTCTGACGGGGAGTATATGAATTGTATCCTAAGATGACACTGTTGTTTGGTAAAAACTAATGGCATGGTTATACTGGCCATTAGCTTAATAATTATATTTGTAGAATTTTGTATTGGTTGAACATTGAGTTCTACCCAGTTTATATGCTAATAGCTCAGCAAGTGAAAAGTATGAATGGGTTTATAGGCTTTTAAAGGTGGAATTTTCTATTGGGTTGGTTTTCATTGGTTATGTAAATGATGCATCGGATCTAGACAAACCAAAGAGGAAGGTAGGACTCTATCTTTCTGACGTGGAGTATATGAATTGTATCTTAAGATGACACTGTTGTTTGGTAAAAACTAATGGCATGGTTATACTGGCCATTAGCTGAATAATTATATTTGTAGAATGTTGTATTGGTTGAACATTGAGTTCTAGCCAGTGTATATTCTAATAGCTCAACAAGTAAAAAGTATGAATGGGTTTATAGGCTTTTAAAGGTGGAATTTTCTATTGGGTTGGTTTTCATTGGTTATGTAAATGATGCATTGGATCTAGATATTACATAGTTTTTTTTCTGCTTACGAAACCGAGAAATTATTTTTCAGGAACCAAATAACAATGTCAAAGAGATTGATAGAGGAGGGAACCAAGGCATGGATTTCAATATCATCAAATAACTAACATGTCCTGTGGGAGAATCTAGTTTTTAAGCTCAACGACCATTTTATGAGGATTGCCTGCAACAACAGCAGGTTTTTAGTACATCATCTCTCTCTCTCTCATATCTTGAATACATTACATGCGAAAAAGGTTGAAGAAACACTCCCTCCGTGCCCAGAAAATAGTCCTATTCGAGAGAAAACATATTGCGAATCACTGTATAACCTTACTTGTTTATACCTCTTCTAAACAACACTAAAATTATACCCTTCTCTAAAAATGAGATTACAAAATTTCTGGACAAACCAAAGAGGAAGGTAGGACTCTATCTTTCTGACGGGGAGTATATCAATTGTAGCTTACTTAAGATGACACTGTTGTTTGGTAAAAACTAATAGCATGGTTATAATGGCCATTAGCAGAATAATTATATTTGTAGAATGTTGTATTGGTTGAGCATTGAGTTCTAGCCAGTGTATATGCTAATAGCTCAGCAAGTGAAAAGTATGAATGGGTTTATTAAAGGTGGAATTTTCTATTGGGTTGGTTTTCATCAATTCTGTCAATGATGCATCGGATCTGGATATTACATAGTTATTTTTTCTGCTTACGAAACCAAAAATTATTTTTCAGGAACCAAATAACAATGTCAAAGCGATTGTTAGAGGAGGGAACCAAAAGCGATTGTTAGAGGAGGGAACCAAGGCATGGATTTCAATACTTAAAGACGATAATAATAAGTTGCTAATCGAGAATATTGCAATTACCTGGATGCGTTGAATGTGTCACAGGAGAGCAGGAGAAAGACGGTGGCAGGTATTGAAAGAAATAGAATGGTAGGGTTGTTGAGTATTTTATTTTTAAGGATTGTGTAAATAAAATTATCTCTTATCGATGTTTAAGATAGATAAATTTAAAATCATCACTTATCCATCCAAGTTTGAATTTTAGACAGAAGTTAAGTGAATCATACTTTTTATTTTCAAATAATTCGAATTTCTATTGATTTCTAAAAATTGCATTCGAAATTTATGGTTAAAGGTATGATCAGAAGCATAAATTTAGAGTTATTGTGCAATTGAAACTCTTAAACACAACAACTGCTAATTCACATTTGAATTCTGATATCTCTTTTAAATTTTGTAAAATACTAATTATTAATAAAAAAATATGCTATATTTGACTAATTTACACGTTTTTTGCTTTTGCTCACTCCACGTTTTTTACTTTTGCTCACAGTAAGTGTGGACTCCCAAAGTAAATCAATCCTAATCTCAACAAACAAACAAAATTCACATTCACATTTATATGTATTTAATTAAAAATTTAATTTAAAAATTGAAAATTACTAATTACTAAATAGCATGGATGACGATTGACGAATGAAAAATTGTCACGTGAAATTCCACGTCGTGAAATTCCATGTCATAAGTCCACGTGACAAACTGTGGGCACGACATTTTCTTCTGCTTTAATACAGGGTCGGCTCTCTAGGTGTGCGAGAGGTTCCTCCGCTCCGGGCCCCAAATTTTAGAGGCCCCCATTTTATCTAGGTCCATTAGGTATATAGCTTTCAAAAAAAAAATATATTGTGCAAAAAGTAATGATCAATATAATAAATTATTTTTGAATTTTATTACTTAATTTTGTAAAACTTTAATATTTATATAAAAACACTTATATATACATATTATATTTTTTGTATTAATTTTTAAACATTATGGGCTCAATATTCACATTTTGCACATGACCCCAATAATTATTGAGACGGGCTGCTTTAATATTATACTCCCTCCGTTCCAAAATGTTTGTTCCATTTGACTTTTTTGTTGAACTTTGACCACATATTTATGAGAGATTAATCATGTTCATGAAATTCTAAAAGATGTTGTTGATAATATTATTAATGGTGAATCAATAGAAATTTTTAGAATTTCATGAACATAATTAAATTGTCATATATTTGTGGTTAAAATTTAAAAAAAAATTAAATGGGACAAACATTTTAGGACGGGGGAGTATATAGATGTAAATATATATATTGATCTAAGAACATAGTGAGTATAACTTCAAATGACCAAAGTGGCCTTGGCCCAGTGGTATGTTGGTGACTTCCCGAAGGGGAGGTCATCGGTTCGATTCTCCTTAAGAGGAATTTCTGTGGTTTAATTCCTACCTTGGGTTTCAGGGTCCTTTGGAGCCCCCCGGGGCACATCCGTGCAGTTAAGGAAGCAGCATTGCTGGGCTTGTATCCTCAGTGTGGGAAGTTCGAATCTTGGCAGGAGCAGCTGGAGCAGCCAATTGGTGTTGTAAGAGTGATGCAATTGCCTCGGCAGGAGCAGCTGGAGCAGCCAATTGGTGATGTAAGAGTGATGTAAATGTCTTGTAGGAGGGCTCCCTTGGGACTCGATACCTGGTGATCCAGGATTAATCCGACGAAGCTGGGAAACCTGGGTATCAAAAAAAATAAAAATAATAATAAATAAATAACTTCAAATGATAGGATTTAAAACAGTTCCAGCGAAGATTTGTTTCAGCGTGAGTTTGCTCAAGCGTTGCATGCAACTGTTAAAAATCACTACGTTTACTTTATAATTTTCACACTACAAAATACTCCTTCCGTCCATTTACATATTTCACACTTTCTACTTTGGGCGTCCACTTACTTACTTCCCTCCACTCATTCTCTCTCCTACATTATTTTAATACTCACAACACCATTATAATTTACTATTCTCTCCACTCATTCTCTCTCCTATTTTAATTTCACGTGTAAACAGTAACTGTGAACTATGTAAATGGACGGAGGGAGTATAAATATTTTTAGTAATTGTGATGTAAAATATTTAAAACGTACGCCATTATTGTAAATAAAAAAATCTAATAAAACTGTTTTATTATTTTATATCACAACTAATACTAATGTTTTATAACTTATTTTTACTTTCCCCAAAATATAATACTCCCCGAACTGAATTAATTTAACCGTCTCTTTTTCTCTTCGATTCTCTCTCCGGCTTTCTCAGGCCAATTACCCATTTGATCATACGTACGAAGTATTCCATTTTTCTTTGATTTTTTTTTCTTAATCTCGTGATTTGAGTAATTCTAATTTCACATTTACTTATTAATTAATAAATGTGAAATTAGGAGTTCTTTTTTGTATTTGTCTTCTAGATTTAAATTTGATTTTTAGTTTAGGAAAAAAGATAAAGAAGACAATTACAATGGGGTTGTGCTACATGACAACATTTTGTTTCGCTTTCTTTACAATTATGATGATTTTTGTCATTACTGACGTTAATTTAGTGAAAATTTGTCTCTAAAAAGACGAGCGTTACCTGTCATTTATCTCTCTGGTATTAATCAAATCATATGTGATTTGTCGATGAGTTTTATGTTATTTTCTCTCCCGTGAGAGCCATTTACTTTTTCTCCTAGTTGAGAGCCCTTTGATTTCTCTCAGTTGAGAGCCCTTTGCTTTCTCTCCTATTTGAGAGTCGTTTAATTTCTCTTCCAGTTGATAGCCTTTTGATTTCTCTCACAGCTGAGAGCTATAATATTTTCAGATGTTAGAATTATGTTTGTTTTGTGCGGTGGATAGTATTACGATGTTTGGAAAGTATGGTTGAAAGTTTATTTTCCACCCGAATGTCTCGTATACTAACGTTCTTAAAGCTAAATGTCTTCATGTAGTTGATTTTTTGAATGTCAATTTATTACGGTGAAAGCACGAGTCTCTTTTGGATTGTATTTTTATATATTGGGATGAGACTCTTGAACGGTATAAACCGAGATACGAGTATGGGCTTGCTCGAGCTGGACCTAATTGGATTGTGTAAGTGCTCCAATTTGAGCTTGTTAGAATTTTCGTTAGAAAATTAACGAAAGTTATAACATTTCTAACAATTCCTAACTATCCTAACATTTCTAACAAAGTGAGGGTAAAATGGGCATTGTTATTTAAGGTTAAACCTTAAAAAGAATCTCAAAAAGCAAAACAAAAGAAGAAAACCAAAAATGGCAATGGCTGGAAACAAAAAGCTGGTTAATTTGAATTTTGAAAAAGATTATTCTTCTTGTCCAAAGCTGAAGCTGCATTTAATGAACAGTGCACGCTGCCTGGATCCATCCGCGCGGATGAGTTTGCATTTTCAGGAGGGCTATAAATTGAGCCCTCCAGTCACAAAAATAAGGAGGAAGAACACATTTGCACCGAACCTCTGGCGAAATATAGAGAGAAAACAGTGAGAATTCTCCAAGAATTGTCACCTTTTTCTCTCCAATCTTTCCCAACTCATACTCATCCATTCACTCTCATATTCAAGCCCTAAACACTCATATACTCAAGCCAAACACTCAAGAACACAAGGAAGATTGGTAAACCCTCCTCTTCCTAACCCTAAATCTCATCCATGCATGCATCTTCAAACTACAAAATGTAGTTCCTTCATCTTCTTGCTCTAGATCTAAGAAGATCACCATGGAAGACCATCTCCATGGATGATCTTCTACAAAGATCAACATTATTTTCAAAGCTTTTCTTGCTTACTTGCAAAAATGCACTTTCAAAACCCTAAAAAACCATTTTCAAGCACTAAATCTTGATTTCAAAGGGTAAAATCCCCCTCCCCAAGCAAATGAAATGCTTAGTCCTAATGTACCCCAAGGATGGTTTGGTATAGTTGATTCACCACTAAAATGTCTAGTGATCACTAACCAAAACCTAGGGAAATGGGGACAAGCATGGATGCAAAACCCCCCTTTAAATCATATTTTCTTTCTTGAGAAGTTGCTGTCCAGTAGCAATTTTCTCAGACCTCAGTCCATGGTCTTAATTTTTGGACACAGATGAACTTGGAATTGGGTGTTGACTACAAAATACTTTTTGTAGCCAACATCCAGAGCTTTCCAGAAATATTTTTATTTTATTTTTTGGGTGAGTGAAACTCCTCTTTTCAAATTTTCTTTCAGAGGCTAGTTCATCAGCTTCTGGGAATCCAGATCTCATATCTGAGGTTTCCAGAAGGTTTTGACCCCTCAAATCTTCTCCAAAATGGAAAATTCCTTCGCACAAACTTTATTTAAGGTGTCTAGAACAACTTTCATTCTCTGAGTTTATCCAGATTATGAAGTTTTAAGACCCTTGAATCCCTTTCAAAATCAAAGGTCCACTGCCTTTTTCATTCTGGCAGAAATGGCTCTCAACTTCAAAAGGTCTTTTGAGTACCAAATCTCAATCCAAAAATCTTCCAAAAAATCATGGGATCAGTTTAAAGTCTTAAAAAGATATCCCAATTTTTACTTTTCTGAGTTTCAACTTATTTTGGCCAAAACACACCCCCACACACACACACACAAATGATTTTCAGCTTGGAAGACTCGTTTTACGAGGCGCGTCGGGTGCACACTAACGTCCTTCCCGACGCGTAACATGACCTCCGAACCTAAATCTCTGATCTCGGGCTTTTTTCAAAGTTTTGGCCCTCAAAATTAAAATGGCGTGGCGACTCCGTTTTTTCCGGTTTTATTTGGTTTTTCAAAGAAACGCAAAATCGAATTTTTCCCGCGAAATGGCAACATCATCACAGTGGCGACTCCGCTGGGGACTAAGCTTTTTAATAAAAAATGGTATTCGGTATATTGGTGGAAACCACTAAATTTCCCGTTATCGCCTCCTAACACGAGTCGGGGATAAATTGTGGTCTAACAATCCCACGTACCGGTATCACCGTTTTTCAAAAAAAAAAGCTTTTGAGGGTCAAGCTTCCGTCCCGGCTTTGAAAATCATTTTTGTGTGTGTGTTGATTTTTGCACGCTTTCATGTTGTTTTGGCCGCCTCGGAGAAAGTAAAAATTTTGACTGTCGGAATAATGTCCCTAACCTGTCGGAATTTACGTGCTTATGTGCTCATTACAATTTTCAAAAAAAAAAATTCAAAAAAAAAGGATTTTCAAAAAAGAAAATTTCCAAAAAAAAATCATGCATCATATTTTTAAGACACATAAAAAAAAATTTCTATTTTACTCGAAAAAGAATATAGATCGCTTGCACACTACGCGCACGTGACCGTACACCGCACACTACGTCCTTAACCCGGGAAATCCTTGTCGCGGTCCGTTTGGTCTTATTACGCCTCTCGGATGAGCACAGACTACCCAAACATCCCATGGAGCCTCGTGTCGAATTACGCACTTGTCCGTGACACACTTTGTCCGAGACCCGGTTGGTTTTTAGTCCGGTCTCGTGTCATGCCCCGTCCGTGTATAAACCTTTCCTTTCAAGCCTTTGTCGGCATACCGACTCAATATCTTTCGGGTCCCTAATCGGCCGAAGTTCGCCGGTTTTCCGCCGCGTACTTTGACCAAGATATTGACCGGCGCCTTGACTTCGGCTCGACCGGCACAAATTATACACCGACTCCCAAAGATTGACACCGAGTCATCAAGGATTAATGATTATTCCATGCCTAATTACGGCTTAACCGACGACAAGTCAAGATCAATCGTGGACGCGTATCGTCCAAATCATGCCGACTTTTTGTCGAGCCCTCGGACATGATCTTGACTTTCGACGTCGCCTTTGTCCGTAATTTACATCGAATGCTCGTTAAGACTCGATTACCCGCCAGACTTTTAGGATCGTTTTCTTTCGGTCGGTGGGACCCGCTTGCCTCTATAGACCTCGCCCGGGCCGCCCACCCCGGGAGGTCGAAATACGTGGAATACGAGGGGCTTATAGACGTAGTGACGGGCCCACCGATCCAGAATCGAGTAGTTTGCGAAAAGAAGAGCAATCTTTTCCAACCGATTAGGTTAATAAAACATGTTTTAAGTGAACGTGAACAAATAATCGCATGTTGCATGAGCCAAAAGCCCAAACACCTACCCTCCTTCCATTCCTGCACATCCGAACCTTCATGTCCTTTCCCCGCAGCCTCCGCACAAAGCTTGGTTTCGGGCACCGGTCACCGTTTGATCACGGTTGGGAAGAGTCAAGCGCGTCATCGCCTTCACCGTTTGCTCCGACTCCGGTTTCGTAATGTCTCGCATCACCCGGTAATGATGGGGATAACGTTGCTCCGTCCTCCAAAATCCCTCGAGACGGACCGATTGGATCCAGCTTGGTAGAACAAATGAGACTTCGACATGAGGCTCAAATTGATGACCTACCGGGGTAGTCGCAAGTCATGGCTTGACTATCGCCCCAATTCCGATGGCACTTTTACCGCAAAGACGTAAGAGGGTTCTCCTCCTCTTCTTAACAGTCCCTGATACATCAAGATGCTACCCCAAGATTCCTATGTTTCCACCGCCGGACTCCCGCCCGCCGACTTACAGGCAACCGGCCCCCAAACAGCCGGGGACGAAAGAGTTCGGTATACCGTCGCTGTCCCCTCTCAAAGTGATGATCCCACAAATATCACCTGAGTGATGAAAATCAGGGAACAGCTTGAAGGAATATGGTCAGCCATCAAAGTCCTGGAAGAACGCCACGGACAGCGAGGCCCGGATTGAAGAGGCCACACGCCACTTCTGGGACCTTAACAATATCCCAACCGACCGGGGCTACCTTGAAAGACAAACATGTGCCCGTTCCCCGACCTCAATATCTCTCATTATCCGACGAGTCCAATCACTCGCTACCGATGAGTCCAGCAGCAGATCCCCCCTGACTGGGCCCACTCAAAGTCATTCCAAAGACCGCTCAACCCGAGGTCCCAAATCCGCCACCACCGTAGAGCACATTTGGTGGGATATTTGTGGACTGTCCCGATTGCCTTGAAAGGGACTATCAGACTGGATACACGAGACCGTCCTCCTAAGAAAAAGAAAATTTCCTCCCAAAGAAAAATTGAAGGAGAGATTCGAGGCCGGTGATAACAATGTGGGAACGCTCGGAGAGCCATCTGGGATTTGATTATTATGTACTCTACTCCGCCAGCCTTTCCCCAAAGCAAAAAGGGGTGAAAGAACGAGAAAAGCCTTGCCAACGACAGATTGAGACCTTCGGATACCGTAGTACCGCAACAAAAGTCCAACCCCTGGGGTCGCCCAAGGTTCGGTTTGTCCAGCCTCCCGAATATACACCGATGAAGAAAAACCGACGCCGATTACGGCGCTCCCACTCAATCAACATGTTGACTAGAGATGGCAACCGCCACAAAAGGCATCAGTATAACCCGTGGGCTTCGGCAAAGACTACGCCTCGCAAGAAAAAGGCACGAAGTGACCGGCTTGATGACTCTCCATCCCGAGACAAGGACCAAATCTATGATCCTCACCTATATGGGAGTATGATCACCTTCGCGATGAAGATTTGCCAAGAGATGTCTCCCAACACAATGAAGCTTTGTACATCACTATTCGGCTCAATACCATGTCACTCCTGGGGTATTAGTGGACAATGGATCATCGGTAAATGTCCTTCCCTCATGACGAGGGCCCTCCGCATAAATGAAAGGCGCGTGATCCCATCTACCCGGACCGTCAAAGCCTACGACGGTTCGTCTCGTCCCCATTCTCGGGGACAGTGACTCGAACTCGTACGAAACCCAAATGGTGCCCGCAAAGTTCCATGTAATGGATATCCCCTCCGAGTTCACAGCCCTACTAGGGCGCCCTTGGTTGCATCACATGAAAGCCATAGCCTCCACTCTCCACCAATGCGTCAAATTCATCAACCTACAGGAGACCTTGAAGTCATAAGGGGTGACAGCTTTCCTCATAGGGAACGAAGCCGAAACAATAGCCAAGAACACCCACAGCCAAACACCTGGCTACATCCTTCAAGAGGCAAGTCTCGCCAGCATCCTTTGGAATCTAGCGATGCCAACTATGTCGACACACTCAAGCAAGCGACTCCGAAGAAGTTCGATTCATCAAATTTAATTGCTATTTCCAACACTTGGAGTCGTATCGAAGGAAAGGCCGAACGCCGCCATGATACAGTGCACACAAGTCCCCGGTCCTCAATCACGCATTTGTTAGTATTCTCGCAAACCCATTCTTTGGCCTCGCCGGCGAGGAGATTTTCATGATAAAAGTCAGCAAACACCGACGTACTCGGCTCGAATCTATGAACGTCGTGTGGGACGTCCTCCTTGCCGAACTACCCGCCAAGCCTTTCCGCTCGAGTATGGGACATGAGATTTTTCTAGCGGCTCACCGAGACGCAATGCGTCCTTACATCCGGATTGAGCGGTCGATTGTGACGAAACGGAAGTCCCTGCACTGAGGAAGATCCCTACATCCACATGCTCGCCTTTCGAGATGCCAAACACGCTTGATTCTGGGTTCGAGCATAAAGAGATGATAGCAACGATCAAGAGGGAGCACAGAGACCATGCCTTTCCTGTTTTGAAGCCACCGACGCCGATGCCTTTAAAGAATTGGGAAACTCTCTCGGGCCGTCCGCGACCAAAGAGGAAATGATCACCAAGCTTGGATTGGTCCCCCGTCCTTTCGTGTCAACCTTTGTAAAATCCTCCGAGTCTCTCATTGTTGAGTTCGAGTCTCTCGAGTCGTCCGATGGCCTTACGCCTGAAGACTACGAATCTGTAGCGAACGTTGTATTCCCCTTCGTCTTCAATGAAATGATGAACCTTTCGAGTATCCCTTAATTGCCACTTTAACTAATGATGAATTAACTAATAATCTAAAAACAGCTTAATAACGATTCACTAGATGAAGAGGCGGACACATTAAATGAACAATATATCAAAGAAATCTTTAAGCGGTGTTGTCCTGAAAGAGGAAAATCGAGCCCAAGCTGCCGAAGAGATTTTGACAAGTGTGAATTTGGGAACTGCGGAAGAGCCTAAAGAGACGCAGATTGGTAGTTTCTTCGAAGGGACTGAAAGGGTTGCCCTAATCGAGCTGCTAAAAGAATTCGTGGATGTGTTCGCATGGTCCTATAAAAAGATATGTCGGGCCTCGATCCTTCCATAGTAGAGCACCGAATACCGCTCGACCTTAAGTCAAGCCAAGAAAGCGAGTAAGCTAAGAAGAATTAAGCCCGAATGGTCCTTACAAGTGAAAGAGGAAATAGAAAAGATGCTCAGTGAGGTGTTTCATCGTGGTCATTGAATACCCAACATGGCCGTCCAACATAGTGACGGTGACCAAGGCCAACGGAAAGATCCGATGCTTTGCGTAGACTTCAGAGACTTGAACAAAGCCACCCAAAGACGATTTCCTGCCAAACATCGACATTTTGGTAGATTCCACGGCCAACCACGAAGTCAAATCTTTCGTCGATGGTTTTCACGGCTACAACCAAATCAAAATGGCGTAAGAAGATCAAGCCAAAACAGCCTTCACAACCCCTCGGGGCACATACTGCTACACGGTCATGCCATTCGGACTAAAGAATGCCGGGGCTACGTACCGAGCAGGGCAACTACGGCTTCTGTTCCATGACATGATCCACAAAGAAATTGAGGTCTATGTGGACGACATGATAATACATTCCAGGATCGAGATGGCCGCACTTTGTTGATTTGAGAAAATTCTTCGGCCGCCTCCGAGACCACAAAGATGAGACCGAATCCACCCAAGTGCACTTTCGGTGTAAGACGAGGCAAGGTACTAGGATATATGGTGACGAACGGGGAATCGAAGTAGATCCCCGTAAAATCAAGGCGATAGTTGAAATGAAGCCACCACGGACACCGACGAAGTGAAATCCTTCATGGGAAGACCGCAATACATAAGCCGCTTTGTAAATCGCCGGTGACCTCGATCCGCGAGCCAATCTTCAAGTTGATGAAAAGAATGCCTACACGTAATGGACCCCGAGTGAATGTCGCCTTGCCTTTGAACGCAGTTAAGGCATACCTTGTGAATCCCCCGATTCTCTCGCCCACCACATCGGCAAAAGCCACTCTTGCTATATCTAACTGTCACGGATACAAAGCAATTGGGGCTATGCTAGCTCAAGAGAAAAAAGATTCCAAAGTCGAAACGCCATCTATTTCGTAAGCGTAAAGCTCCAAGGAAGCGAACTCAATTACTCCGCTTGCGAGAAGACTTGCGCAGGTTTGGTCCGGGTAGTGGGAAAGTTGAAACACTACATGCAGCCTCACCCGATACATCTTGTTTCAAGGATAGACCCCATCAAATATCTCGTTCGACAAGCCTTCCATCTCTATGAGATTGGCAAAATGGTCGTTCTTTTTGGCCGAATATGACATCGCTTATGTTTCAAGGAAATCCGTAAAAGGACGCATAATGGCGTAACATCCGGCCGATTTCCCAAGTGATGAGTCCCGAGGACTCGAACCTCAATTTCCCGATGATGGAATCTTCGCTCTAGAAGGAGAAAATCGCCGGCAACTCTTCTTCGACGGGCGTCAAACAAAAGGGGGAACGGGATAGGAATGCTTCGGTCGATCCTACTGACGAACACACCCCCATAGCAGCAAGGCCGAACTTCGAAGTCACCAACAACGACCGCCGAATATGAAGCTTGCATAGCCTGGGTTGGAAGCCGCCCTTGAAAGAAATATCAAGGAATTGGAGGTGTACGGTGACTCGCCCTCATCATCAATCGGGTCTCTAACAAATGGAAGACCGTGGATCCGGGTTTGCGAAGTATCATGCTTACATGGAAGAGTTAGTAACTCAATTCAAAGAAATCGCCTTTCATTACCCGCCAAGAGACCGAAACAGTTCGCAGATGCTCTGGCTACACTAGCCTCTCTTGTTGAAATACCCGAAGGAAAGTCCGTTAAACCATTCGTAGTCGGGAGAAGAGAAAACCCCGCCTATTGCTTCGAAATTGAAGCGAAGCCGAACCGATCAATGATCCCCGGTACACTCAGTTTACCAAGCACTGAAGGATGGCGAGGCCTCTTTCAAAACGAAGATGGGGAATATAAAGAAGGAATCAAAGCAAAAAGTCTCTCGGCCACAGAAGCGGCTCGCCTCCCATTATGTTCTTTTGGGAAACATGTTATACAAAACGTTATCAAGGCCCCTCCCGCGATGTATCGCAAACAAGAGGCTACCGAACTCATGAAAGAAATACATGGTGGTACTGCGGCCCTCACATGAATGCTCGAGCTCGATGCAAATCATACCGAGAATGGGGTATTTTTGGATCTCCATGGAAGCCGACCGTATCCAGTTTGTCAAAAGCTGCGACAAGTGTCGCCGATACTCAAATCTCAATCACTTGCCTCCTCACGAGTTATACCGCATGACAACCCCTTGGCCTTTCGTCACTTGGGGAATTGATGTCATAGGCAAAATCACACCATCAGCAAGAACGCCACGAGTTCGTCCCCGGTAGCCGTGGATTATTTCACCAAATGGGTTGAAGCCAAGTCATACAAAATCCTCAATTCAAAGAAAGTTGCCCTCTTCATCAAAGAAAACATCATGTGCGTATACGGGTTGCCGCCGAAATCATTTCGTATAATGGATCCCACTTCGAAGGGGAATGTGAAAACAGCCGCGGAATTCCGAATAACCCGTCACAAGTCATCTCCCTACGGGCCCCAAACCAACGGAGCCGTCGAAGCAAAGCAAACAAGACTACGGGAAAATATCATCCGGAAAATGGCCGTCCAAGGCGTAGATTGGCCCGAGAAGTTACACTGGCACTCGGGGGCTACGTAACATCGCCGAACGGCAACCGGGGAAACACCTTTTGCCCTCACATACGGAATGGAAGCCGTACTCCCAATCGAGCCGGAAATACCCTCGCTCCGTATACCGCCGGGAAAGCCCGGATCAACGAGGTCGAATGGCTCCAGTCGCCATGATGAATTGGCCCTACTAGACGAACGCCGACTGAAGGCCATGGAACACATCCGAGCCTACCAAGGAAGGATGGCCAGAGCCTTCGACAAGAAAGTGAAGCATCGGGAAATCCGAGAAGGGGATCTCGTTTTAAAAGAAAAGCCCCGATCCGTATCAACCCCTCGGCAAATGGGAGCCCGTATGGGTCGGGCCATATGTCGTCCGTAAGATCTTCTCCGGAGGAGCCATGCAACTCGCAGACCTCGACGGGAATCCCTTTGTACACCCAAAGTGAATGGTGACAAGCCGCGCATACTACGCGTAAAAAAAAAACAACAAAAAAAAAAAAAACAAAAAAAAAAAAACAACAAAAAAAGAGTGCTAAAAAGAGTAATACCCAACTAGGTTAGAAACCCGAAAAGGGCGGCCTAGGTAAAAACAGGTTGCACAAAAAAAAAAAAGGACCAAAAAAAAACAACAAAAAAAAAAAAAGAGTGCTAAAAAGAGTAATACCCAACTAGGTTAGAAACCCGAAAAGGGCGCTTAGGTAAAAAACAGGTTGCACCAAAAAAAAGACCAAAAAAAAAAAAAAAACAAAAAAAGAGTGCTAAAAGAGTAATACTCAACTAGGTTAGAAACCCGAAAAGGGCGGCCTAGGTAAAAACAGGGTTGCACCAAAAAAAAAAAAAAAAACAACAAAAAAGAGTTCACCGAGGTTGAACTACGAAGACCCGAGCTCCTCAAAATGAGGGGAACGTAGGCAGCCGGAAACGGTTCGGTCTAAAGCACAAATAAAAGCCATACTTTGGCATCAATACAATTGATCAGACCATGAAAGCGTCTCGAAAAACTCTAAAGCAACTCAAATATTCATTACAAGTTAAAAGCTCTTTGATGAGTCTAAGCCCGATTCATTCCTACAACTAGCAACCTGCTAAAGGAAAACTAAGATACATAATCAAACTAATGTGTCTGTCATGGCAAGAAAGGGATACTTGGAAACCTCGTAGTCACTCCAAGCCACTCGCATCGGCCTCTCCCTTCTTCTTCCCCCTCCGAGTCTTTCTCTTCGAACCGGAAAAATGTCGGTATTCCTCCTACCAAGCTCCGGTATAGGAACAGGGTCTATCAAACCGGCCTCCGTCGGGGCCTTAGTAGCTCCTAGCGTCATCCCTCATCTCCCGTAACCTAGCCGGTAACATAGGAGCCCTCCTCTCCCGTCTCTTGACGTAAGCCTCATAATCGGTCACAGCGTCTCCGCTCCTGTCATGAGGGTTGGCCCTCGCCTCGGCCCTCCTCCTCTCGAAAAATGCTCGGGTCCTCCGCACCCATAATGGCCTCACGCCGCCTCAAAATAGCCACCCGAGTCCCTCCTGCATGCCTCTCATACCAATCCAGTACCAAGTGGTCAGGAACACCGGTCTCGGACGCCTGAGAATGACCCGAGGAGGAAAGGCATCATACCTCCATACTCGGGAAAGAAATGGAAACACCGAGGGATCATCCATAGAAGCAGGAGTCACCACCCTGGTGGCTACATCATCAAAACCCTCCAAAGGAACCTGCTCCAGGCCGAACTGTCTCAGAACTAAAGCCGGAATATAGAAGCCGGACCGAGAAAGCCCCTAAGCATGACCACAAAGAGACCCATCCTCAAGCACTCGCGAGTCTCCACCCGCCAACGAGGCACCGACCATCTCGATATCTTCAGCTGCGACCCGCCATCCAACGCTCCCACGAGCCCCGATCATCAAAATCTACATCAACACCTCTCCCGGCAAAAGTCCAAGGCTCCGATCATATCAGAGGTTTCCCGAAGAACCCCCAAACGCTCCATCGCCCACATGTGGTCAAGAGGAACGGGCCGCCCCTACGCATATACCGCCGTCCGTAGCTAATCTGTCGAGAGCATGAAAAGTCTCCCCAAGAATCAAAGGAACGACATCTCTCGCCTGTGCGACAGCGAACGACAACATCCAAGCAGACCGATGGCAAATCCCAAAGGAATAGACCATGAACAGTGCCAAACATACAAAGTGCAAAGGCATCCCAATAGGCATCATCCACCAAGCCTAGGCCCCTAAATCTGTCGGGAAGACCGGAAATATCGAAATGATCGGGACCGCGGATCATACCTTGCGCTTCCTCCGGGGAAAGATGAAGGAGGACGCACACCGTCAACAAAAGAAGCCCCTCCGGGCAAAGGGACCGCTATCTCTTCCACCTCCGGACCTCCAAGCAAGGCCCGAAATTCTTCCACAGTCGGAACAATCTCGTTGAAGGAAAGGCAAAAGACATGCCTTCTAGTATCCCAAAACGAAGAAGAAGCTCTTAAGAGGTCATAATCCGGAACCAATTCTTTGAGAGACCACAAGCATCGTATCTTGTACCTTTCTTCAAAGAAGGACCTCCTCTCGTGCAAAAACCCTCCCCAAACCAGTCCATATACCAAACACCCTTGCAAAAAAAAAAAAACCAAGGCTCATGCAACACTGCATTCATATTGCATTGCATTCATAAAATAAAATCCTAAATTATTACATTCCAAAAAAAAAGAGAGAGTGTGCATAAAAAAAAAAAAAATCCTAAATTATTACATCCAAAAAAAAAAATGTGCATAATCTGTACAAATCTAAATCTCAAAAAAAAAAATCAATCGGAGTCTCCAGCGCCCGATGTCTCCCCCCGGCCCCTCTTGCGACTCGGGCCCGCCTCCTCAGGAGCCCTGAAAATCTCAGGCTCAGAATCGTCCTCGTCTCCAGAGAGAGGCTCGTCAGGACCAACCGGCACGCTCTGATAGGGCAAGCCGAGATCTGCGAAAAAATCGTACCCGAAGGTGAAGGCGTCCGACTCCTGAACATACGGAGACGACCCACCATGCCGCCAGACGTGTCCCTGCCCGTACGGATCCCCAAGAATGACGTGATCCGAAGGCAGTGCCGCGCGGTGATCAATGAGAGGAGAAAGAGGGGTCTCGGAAGAAGTCTCCGAGGGAATAGGAGAAGCCTCCCGTCGGACAGGTGCCGGCCGTGGTCGCCTCGCTCTAGCCTGAAGAGCCCCGCAAGCGACCATCCTCCTAATGAATCTCTTAGCCCCGATCACTTGCTTCGTCAGCTTCTCGACGACCACCTCCGAAAACTGCACAAAAGCAAAAGCGTCAAAAAAAAAAAAAAGAGGTGATGCTAAAGATGATGAAACAAAGGAAAGAAAAGAAGGGGAAAAGGTGAAACCATACCTTCATACCCGGACGAGGCCGGAAAGCTCGTGGAAGTCGCTCGGGCTGAGGGATCTGCACCCTCAATCGGACCCCGTCCTGGATATAGGAAAAATCCGTCCGAGGATACCGCGGGATCCAAAGCCCCTCCCTATCCAAAACCTGAGGCATCCTCAGCCTCCTCAAGACGAACGTCGCATACGGCTCAATCGCCACGAAGTCCGAGAAGTGCCGACCTCGCTTCGGTAATCATCCCAGTCACGGACCGATCGCTCGGGTGCATCATATCGGCGGGAGGCTCCACCGGTGTCCTCAAAGGCGAGTTCACGCCATGCGGCGCGTCACCCTCTCTCCCGCATAATATGCATCGCGAGTCAAACCCCTCAAAATCCTCCATTGCCGCACCGCCCGTATCTCGGCACCCTTCACCGCGCTACCTCAAAGCGATCCTGGGGAAGAATATCATCCCCTCATCCGTCTCGGCCTCCGTCAAAGGAAGGCAATCCGCGTACCCGAGAGTCGTACGCCCCCTGGAGCTTATCTTTTCCCGGCATGCTTGGACCAAGACCGCATGGCCGGATACGCCCGACGTACGCCTCGAGCCGCCTCCACACCGTGACGTGAAAAAACTCCAACGCCCATACCGCGAAAGGTAAAAATCCAATCAATCCAAAGGTCAAAAGAAAAGTGCGTGCTCAAAAAAAAAGAGGAAAAGCAAAAAGAGAGCTTATACCTCTAGGGCAAACTCAAAGCAAGATAGGAGCTCACGGCCTTCCCATTGCACCTATCAAGAGCAAAATAAAGCTCGCCGGCCCGGCCTCTCCCCACGAGACATCTCCGGCCGTCTCCATGTCCTCCAAGGACCTCGAAGGCAAAGACCGCCGTCCCCTCGGCATGTCCAAAGAGCGTGCTCGAGAAAGCAAACCACAAGAAGGCCCCGGCAATCGATCGGCGCCTATCCTCTCCTCCCCACCTCATAGCTCGCTATGATCTCCACAATCTTGCCGTAGACCACGGCATACTCCATCCCCATCCCCTTTTTGGGAATAGGGAAAATCCCGTAAGAGCTGCAGATCGGCATCGCCGTAGCCATCCCGCCACTCAATGCTTTGCGTCCATTAAAGGACAGGCCCGTGATCGCGGCATAAGTCGAAGGCGTAATGCCGCCTCGCCCCGTAAGAAGTGGAATGTGTGGGTCGCATCCCACCAAGGCCGCGCCATGAGCAAACATCAAGCCCTTGCTCTTAGGGAACTTGACCAGTCCCCTCAAGCACTCGACGAACTCCCAGAGCCCCGTCTCGACAACGATCTGTCTCGGACTCGGCAAAGCTCCTCGGCCTGCATCCGGAAGCCGGTCCCACAAGTCAATCACAGACTCCACCGATCCTCGAGTCTTCATTTTGTTCAGCTGCTCCGTCACAAAACGGTGTCCGCCCTGTAAAAAAAAAAAGGAGAGAGAAAATGTCAAAAATAAAAAATTGCATTTGCATTTACAAAAAAAAAAAGAAAGCATACACATTAAAAAAAAAAAAATCGACAGCATAACAGCATACAATGAGCATAGCCCCATTTTTCTCGCATGAAAGAAAACAATTTTCAGCAAGTCCCAATGCATTCATCAAAAAAAAAAAAAAAAAAAAGGGGGGAGATGCATTCCTACGCGAGTAAAAACTCCGTCCCATTTTCAAAAAAAAAAATGCATACATGCATATCATCCATCTTACATGCAACGGGAGGAAAAATCCGTCCCACTTTTCAAAAAAAAAATCCTAAACATGCATACATCTCATATTGGCAAAATGCCCATTCTTTCCAAACAAAATGCAATTTCAAAAAAAATCATCATCATCAAGAACATGCAATATTCAATTTCAAAAAAAAAAATCACAATTCTTCGAATTTTCACAGGTAATTTTCGAATCAAAAAAAAAAAAATGTGGCAAAAATGCCAATTCTTTTCCCAAGCAAAGTGCACATTTTGGGTTACTCATATACTCATTACAACATGCAAAGCATCAAAATCAAGATTCAAAGCCAAGAACATCAATCATTCGAATTTTCAAAAAAAAAAAATTCAAAAATCACCCAAAAATTTCAAGCAAGAAATCGACAAGAGGATCAAGAGGATTCGAAGTATACCGTTCGGAGATGCGGATCCGAAGCCCAATGTTGCCAAGCATCGGGGTAATGCTCCTCCTCAACCGATTGCGAAAGATTGTAATGCCTCCTCATCCGGACAAGCTCCAATCGCCTCTCCGCTATGGGACCACGTCCTTGGCCTTGAAAAGCGCCTTCCCCGTGTTCCATTGCTTGAAAAATTGAAGAAAACGGACGAATTTTGAAGCTTCTAGGGCCGAAAATGGCTGTTCTCCTCGTTTCTGTCTCCCTCTCTCTCGGCAATTCAAAAATTGGACTGAGGAAGAAGAAGGGCGTTGGCCCTAATTAATACCCCTGGCTTTCCATTCCTGCCCGCGCGGATGGGATTGTCAGGGTCAAAATGACCCTTTTGCCCCTTAAAATTCCAGGACTCTGCAATTCAGTCCCCAACTTGACAGAGTTAACCAAAGTTAACCAAAGTCAGCCCCTTGTCAAGAAAATTACCCCCGGCAGTCAAACGTAAGACCGAGTGACCCGAGAAAGATAACGAGATCCCGTATCTTTCATCAAAATTGCCCCCGGCAGTAAAACGTAAGACCGAGTGCCCCGAGAAAGATAACGAGATCCCGTATCTTTCATCAAAATCATCCCCGGCAGTAAAACGTAAGACCGAGTGCCCCGAGAAAGATAACGAGATCCCGTATCTTTCATCAAAATCATCCCCGGCAGTAAAACGTAAGACCGAGTGCCCCGAGAAAGATAACGAGATCCCGTATCTTTCATCAAAATTACCCCTAAGCCAAACGTAAGACCGAGTGCCCCGAGAAAGATAACGAGATCCCGTATCTTTCATCAAAATTGCCCGGATCAAACGTAAGACCAATTCCCCAGACGAATACGTCTGATTTTCCCCAGCAAAGGCTAACAAAATCCCCAGCAAAGTCAACGGAATCCCAAAAGCCAACGGAATCTCGAGTAGTACTCGAACTACGAAAGGGCTTGATTCCCACTAGGGATACGTAGGTAGCCTATCATTAGGTCCAGCCCCTCGACCAAAACGGTCACCCTATCCTTCGGCAGCAGACGAAGTCCACCGAAAGGCCATCATCATCAAGGTCCGAGGCACCTAAAAGGCCATCATCATCAAGGTTCGAGGCACCTAAAACGCCATCATCATCAAGGTTCGAGGCACCGAAAAAGCCATCATTAAGGTCCGAGGCGCCTAAAAAGCCATCTTCAAGGTTCGAGGCACCTAAAACGCCATCATCAAGGTCCGAGGCACCTAAAACGCCATCTCCAAGGTTTGAGGCACCTAAGACGCTATCACTAGGAAAGCGATAAATCGCAATCATCCCCAGCAGAGACCGAAAATGGTCATCCCTATCCCCAGCAGAGCGGATACCCATCAGACCGAAAATGGTCATCTCTTATCCCCAGCAGAGTTTCTTTCCAGAACGACCGTAGAACTCGCTCATCGGGTTCGAGGCACCTAAAACGCCATCATCTCCAGGGTCAAAGACCCGAACTACGACCGGCTTGATTCCCACCCGGGATACGTAGGTAGCCTATCGCTAGGTTCAGCCACCCGATCACTCGATCATCCCGCCAAATATGGAGCCTTACTCTTATCGACGACCCCGCTTCCTTCGAAAGCGCCGTCGCCGAGGGGCTACTGTAAGTGCTCCAATTTGAGCTTGTTAGAATTTTCGTTAGAAAATTAACGAAAGTTATAACATTTCTAACAATTCCTAACTATCCTAACATTTCTAACAAAGTGAGGGTAAAATGGGCATTGTTATTTAAGGTTAAACCTTAAAAAGAATCTCAAAAAGCAAAACAAAAGAAGAAAACCAAAAATGGCAATGGCTGGAAACAAAAAACTGGCTGTTAATTTGAATTTTGAAAAAGATTATTCTTCTTGTCCAAAGCTGAAGCTGCATTTAATGAACAGTGCACGCTGCCTGGATCCATCCGCGCGGATGAGTTTGCATTTTCAGGAGGGCTATAAATTGAGCCCTCCAGTCACAAAAATAAGGAGGAAGAACACATTTGCACCGAACCTCTGGCGAAATATAGAGAGAAAACAGTGAGAATTCTCCAAGAATTGTCACCTTTTTCTCTCCAATCTTTCCCAACTCATACTCATCCATTCACTCTCATATTCAAGCCCTAAACACTCATATACTCAAGCCAAACACTCAAGAACACAAGGAAGATTGGTAAACCCTCCTCTTCCTAACCCTAAATCTCATCCATGCATGCATCTTCAAACTACAAAATGTAGTTCCTTCATCTTCTTGCTCTAGATCTAAGAAGATCACCATGGAAGACCATCTCCATGGATGATCTTCTACAAAGATCAACATTATTTTCAAAGCTTTTCTTGCTTACTTGCAAAAATGCACTTTCAAAACCCTAAAAAACCATTTTCAAGCACTAAATCTTGATTTCAAAGGGTAAAATCCCCCTCCCCAAGCAAATGAAATGCTTAGTCCTAATGTACCCCAAGGATGGTTTGGTATAGTTGATTCACCACTAAAATGTCTAGTGATCACTAACCAAAACCTAGGGAAATGGGGACAAGCATGGATGCAAAACCCCCCTTTAAATCATATTTTCTTTCTTGAGAAGTTGCTGTCCAGTAGCAATTTTCTCAGACCTCAGTCCATGGTCTTAATTTTTGGACACAGATGAACTTGGAATTGGGTGTTGACTACAAAATACTTTTTGTAGCCAACATCCAGAGCTTTCCAGACATATTTTTATTTTATTTTTTGGGTGAGTGAAACTCCTCTTTTAAAATTTTCTTTCAGAGGCTAGTTCATCAGCTTCTGGGAATCCAGATCTCATATCTGAGGTTTCCAGAAGGTTTTGACCCCTCAAATCTTCTCCAAAATGGAAAATTCCTTCGCACAAACTTTATTTAAGGTGTCTAGAACAACTTTCATTCTCTGAGTTTATCCAGATTATGAAGTTTTAAGACCCTTGAATCCCTTTCAAAATCAAAGGTCCACTGCCTTTTTCATTCTGGCAGAAATGGCTCTCAACTTCAAAAGGTCTTTTGAGTACCAAATCTCAATCCAAAAATCTTCCAAAAAATCATGGGATCAGTTTAAAGTCTTAAAAAGATATCCCAATTTTTACTTTTCTGAGTTTCAACTTATTTTGGCCAAAACACACACACACACACACACACACAAATGATTTTCAGCTTGGAAGACTCGTTTTACGAGGCGCGTCGGGTGGCACACTAACGTCCTTCCCGACGCGTAACATGACCTCCGAACCTAAATCTCTGATCTCGGGCTTTTTTCAAAGTTTTGGCCCTCAAAATTAAAATGGCGTGGCGACTCCGTTTTTTCCGGTTTTATTTGGTTTTTCAAAGAAACGCAAAAATCGAATTTTTCCCGCGAAATGGCAACATCATCACAGATTGGGCCATGAATATTATCTAAATAACCAAGTATCAGGGCCGAGTAAGGTCTTCCTCGTATGCCGAGGAACGTTTACCTCGGCCTTATGACATCATGCTTGGGCCGTCATGTCGCAAGTGATGAGGAGAGAAAAGTTCTTACCTCGACATTTCATCATTGTGACGAGGAAACAAAATCATTTACCCCGGCATATATACGTGCCGGCCAATCTCCAAATGACGAGGAAGCAGAATCATTTACCTCGGTTTATTTGCCAAGGCCGAGGTAAAACATTTATGTTCCTCGGCGTTCCGGCTAGCAGTAATACAGTCCTTATTCAACAAGGATTATACATACAAGAATGATCCAATCAGGATTACAATTATCAACACCAATCCAAGTCAAACAATGACTCCTCAACAGATATAATTCTCTTAGGATTATATCTTATCTCCTTACAAGTTCACTTCAACATGGATTCTATCAATCCATCCCTATAAATACAAGCCCCATGGCTCATTATTTGGTACGTTACTTTTTACATTTGGGGAAACTCTGTCAATTTGTTTTCTCATATACAAACCGAGAACTTACTCTCACGCCGGAGGGCCTTTAGCCGGATCCGCCCCGGCTTAGTTTACGTGTTTTCTCTTATTTTCAGGCCTTGCAATCACCGGAGCAATCATCGCTTGGATTTGGGCTGTTTTGACGATTTTGGCATCATCAATTGGTTCCATTGCCGGGAAATCGATTCAAACACCCATTGTTTGGCCTGGAAAAGTCGACTGCAGCCTGTTTTCGGCCGGAAATTTTCTAGTTTGAACGAGAATTTCTTATTCCATTTGGGCTCTGTTCTTGTTGCCGCCGGATTCTGCAAAAATTCGGCCGGAATCTGCCATTCGCGTCTGAAGTAAATTGTTTGGCCTGAATTTTTTGTGTTGGAAAAATCGCAATTGGCTGTTTGTCGTTGGTCAAAATTTGCCCTAATTTTGGCCAGAAATTTGGATCTATTGGAAATCGTGATTTTGGAAAATTTGCACGTGATAATTTGCTGTTGACTTACAATGGATGGACAATTTGCAAGTGTAACCGCTGAGGAGGATCAAACCCAAGTGAACGGGGCGAACACTGGAGCCGAGGAGCTGCCTCCTCCTCCTCCTCTACCTCAGCCAGATGCCCTTCCTCCCCTCTCCATGACCCTTCGTTCCAAGGGTCAGGTGAATGCCGAGGGAGAAGGTGCTGAGCTTCCTCGTCCTACTCGTACCCGTGGAAAGCAAGTAGGAAGGAAGAGAACAAAGAATGCCGACGCCGGTCAAGCAGGAGGAAATCAACCCATTGACCGACGCTCTTTGTTACATAGGCAAATGGAAACTTTACAAAGAATGTATGAAACACAGGCTGCTCTCTTGCAATTGGACCCAGAGCATTCCATGGCTGAATTTATTAGGCCATCTGTGGGCAACCTCGAAAAGGGACGGGATGAGCAACAACCTCCTCCCTCAAGACCAGGGGACCTACCAAGGCAAGCCCCTCGGGATTCTCCTCATCCTCGGCACAACAAGAAGCGTAGGGCTCCGGTGGTCGACCACGAGAAGACACTTAACTCCTAGGGAAGAGGAAGTAAATTCCAGGGACCTAAGAACGAGACTCAGCTTGAACAGACGCCTATCCCCTGCTCGTCTTGTCATGGCACCTAGGCATCCCACGCCACCTCGATCTCGTCGACCCAATACTCCTCGACCTCGTCAACCGGATTCTCCTCGTCCTCGGCATCGAGAATTTGCAAGGCCGAGGACACCAGAGCCGTACAGGATGATATTTGGCGGTCAAGACCTGGAATTAAGGCGTGACAAAGCTCCTTCCAAACGGGACAGCCACCGACATGACGCGGAGCACAGTAGGTGAATGATCGCCCCAAGGACAAATCCGTCAGAAGCTCCCAACGAAGCACCCGCTCAAGCAGTGACAAGTTGAAGCAAAGACTGGATGACATGGAGATGGGAAAGAAGTTTAATGACGATGATTATGACTGGGCAACACGTCCATTCTCTTTGAGGATAACTGCAGCTCCACCTAATCCCCACCTCAAGCTCCCTAATTTTGAAAAATACAATGGCACTACTGATGCAAAAGACCACGTGCAAAGTTTTGAACAAACTATGAATCTCCTCACCACTGCTGATGACCTGCTCTGTAAAGCTTTCGCGAGCACCTTCTCCGAAATGACTTTGACTGGTTCCGTGAGCTTAAAAGAGGTAGCATCGATTGCTGGAGAGGCATGAGGAGAATGTTCTTGGACCACTTTGCTACCGCTGGCAAGAGGAAGATAAGGCTAGCCGACTTGGCCAACATTGAACAGGGAAAGGGAGAGACCACCCTCAGCTATTATAATCGTTTCCGAAAAATGGCAGACCAGGTCGAAGAGAGCCTCACTGATAGGGAAGTTATTGTTTGTTTCAACTCTGGCCTAAAATCGGTCCCCTCGTTTATGAACTCTCGACGGGGAACCTCAAACAAAGTCCGAGCTATACAAGGTAGCTTATGCCATTTCCATGGCCGAGGACAAAACAAAGAAAAGGGGAGCCGACAAGACAAACGAGGCGACGAGCACTCGCCGAATAATAATGGAAACGGCAAGGGTTCCAAAGGGAAAAACAAAACAAGGAGCACGGAGAAGCTTGAATTTACTCCTCTTACTAAGCCCATCTCTGAAATCATGCAGCTGGTCAACCTTCCTCCACCTCAACCAATGACCGACAAGCCAAAATTCCCTCGTAACATGAACAAATACTGTGATTTTCACAAAGATAACGGGCACACCACCGATGGGCCGCTGGGCCCTCAAGAAAATAATCCAGAAATGGGTCGACGAGGGAAAGTTAGATCGTTATGTCATGAAAAAAGATAACAAGCGGAAGTGAAAGGAAGAGGAAAGTGAAGATGACGACAAAAGCGAGGATGAAGACCGCAGGCCTCCTAGGGCCAAGTTGCATGTGATACGGGAAGAGGTAACTTCTACCAGAAAACTAAGGGACCAGATCCACGAGCTGAGCAAAGTATACCATGTTCCTGCTTGGATCCATAAAGCAGAAGAGGTCATTAGTTTCTCTCCTAATGAGTTAGCTGGAAGCCGAGCAGCTCGTGAACAACCCTTGGTGATAAAGGGCCGAATAGACAATGTTGAATCCGAAAGACTTCTCGTTGACACGGGGGCCTCCCGTGACATCCTATATTATTCAGCCTTCCAACAGATGGGCTTGAAAGACACCATGTTGGAACCCTACCATGGAAGGCTAGAAGGATTCACCAATCACAAGGTGGGAGCCAAGGGAACTGTGGAGCTAGAACTGGAAGTCGGTGATCATCCCTTCCTAGCCAAAGCCACAGTCAATTTCGTAGTCATGGATTTGACTAGTGATTACCATGCGATCATAGGCATTCCAAGTCAAGACAAACTTGGGATGGTGGCCTCACTTCCCCATCAACGAGTTAAATTCCCCACTCGGACAGGGATTGGATGTGTGAGGGCCACCCCCAAAGACTTCTTGGAACATGTCGTGAAGAGCAGAAAGAAATCCAAGAGTGTGGAGGTAGATACCCCCGAGGAAAACATCAAGATCTTAAAGTCCCAGAAAACCACCGAAACTAGCTCCAAAATGAGCTATATTCGTGAGGTGCTTGCAGAGGAGGACGAACCTATGGTCCAAGAAATTGCAGATGACCAAGGCATAGTCCTACCTGTACCTGAGGATGAACCTATGGTCCAAGAAATTGCAGATGACCAAGGCATAGTCCTACCTATACCTGTGAAAGAGCCTATGGTCCAAGAAATTGCAGATGACCAAGGCATAGTCCTACCTGTACCTGTGAAAGAGCCTATGGTCCAAGAAATTGCAGATGACCTAGGCATAGTTCAGCCCGTATCAGAAGAAGACCCTGTTCTCTTCAACGGCCAGAACTCGGGGGCCAACCACTACCTAGGGAAGGTCAGTCTCCCAGATGTTGATAAACTTATGGAGGAAGAGGGCCTCAACGTGAATGACAATGAAGGGAGAAGAATTAGAGAGATCATTATCGAGTCTCTAGAATTCTGTGACGACCCTGAAATGAAGCCTGTAGATGAACTGGAAGAGGTAGTCATCAATCCTGACTATCCTGAACAAAAAATCAAGCTCGGGGGCCAATTATCTCCAGAAGAGAAAGAAAAAATCATCTCCCTCTTGAAAAGCAGTCTCGACGTCTTTGCTTGGAGAGTCGAAGATATGAGGGGGATCAATGAAGAAGTAGCCCTCCACCGCCTGGAAGTTGATCCTTTGGCAAAGACTATCTCCCAGACAAGGAGAAATTTTGCAAGGGACAAGGAGGAAGCTATAAAAGAAGAAGTGCAGAAATTACTTAGCGCCGGAATAATTCGTGAAGTTAAGTACCCCGTTTGGTTGGCCAATGTAGTTATGGTGAAGAAGCAAAATGGGAAATGGTGTATGTGCATAGACTTTACTGATCTAAACAAAGCCTGCCCCAAGGACAGTTATCCTCTTCCTAGAATTGACAAGTTGGTTGATTCCATTGCTGGACATCAAACTCTCAGCTTCCTAGATGCCTATTCAGCTATCATCGATAAAAATGGCGGAAGAGGACATTGAGAAGACGGCCTTCCAAACACCTGGGGAAATTACTGTTACATCATGATGCCTTTTGGGCTCAAGAACGCGGGTGCTACATACCAGCGAATGGTAAATCGAGTTTTTGCAAGCCAAATAGGTCGCAACATGGAAGCTTATATTGATGACATGGTCATAAAGACCAAGGAAGGCAGTCACGTTCCCGACCTGCAAGAGACAATTCACAACCTCCGAGCTAATAACATGAAGCTAAACCCGAGCAAGTGCGTGTTTGGAGTAACCGCCGGAAAGTTCCTAGGCTTCATGGTATCTCAAAGGGGGATCGAAGCAAACCCCGAAAAAATCAAGGCGCTCGTTGACATGAAGGAACCTACCACCATCAAGGAGGTTCAAAGACTTAATGGAAGAATCGCAGCCCTTGGAAGATTCATCGCCAAATCCGCCGAAAAGTCACTGTCTTTCTTCAAGGTATTGAAGGGTACCAAGAGCTTCTCTGGACTCCCGAATGCTCGAAGCATTCCTCCGGTTGAAGGAGTACTTGGGTTCCCCTCCCTTGCTTAGCGGTCCGACTACCGGTGAGACGCCGTACGTCTTCCTAAAGCCCCATGATCATGCCGTCGCAGCTGCCCTAGTTCGAAATGATGAAGGAATTCAAAAAGCCTCGTCTACTATGTCTCTAAGGCACGTCCGACGTGGAAAGCGAGATACTTCAATGTGGAGTAAGATAGCGTACGCACTAGTCATTGCATCGAGGAAACTACGTGCCTATTTTTCGCACATCCTATCACCGTGTACACAAATGAACCATTGAAGAAGATACTACATAAGTTGGACGGCTCGGGGCGTCTCCTTAATTAGTCTATCGCTCTCACTGAGTTTGATATCACTTACCAACCAAGGAAGACCCTCCTGGCATAGCCTTTGGTTGACTTCATGGTCGAGACTGCCTTTATGGGTGAGCATCTCCCCACCTCTAGGAAGCAAAACGCACTAGAGGATAAAGACTCTCCCACTGAACTCCCATCCAACCGTTGGATCCTCGTATACGGATGGATCGAGTCACAAAGGAAAGAAGCGGAGCCGGAATTGTACTAGCAAGCCCGAGAAGGAGAGTTTACTACTCAAGACGCCATCCGTTTTAAGTTCCTGCCTCCAATAATCAAGCGGAATATGAAGCTCTAATATTTGGCATTGAATTAGCCTCCTTCTATGGAGAAACTAAGGTGGCGGCCTTCTGCGACTCCCAACTCGTTGTCAAACAAGT
This sequence comes from Adenophora triphylla var. japonica, assembly GCA_022495995.1. Taxonomy (NCBI): domain Eukaryota; kingdom Viridiplantae; phylum Streptophyta; class Magnoliopsida; order Asterales; family Campanulaceae; genus Adenophora; species Adenophora triphylla. The sequence goes on from JAFEMH010001448.1 coordinate 278,110, forward strand.
AAAGGGAGAGTATAATGCCCAAGACCCCACCCTTGCCAAGTATAGAGACCTGGTCCTAGATATGACGAAGAAGATGGAATTTTTCGAGCTCAAACAAATTGGCAGGGAAGATAACCAAGTCGCAGACGTTCTTTCCAAATTGGCAACCATGGATGTGTCTAAGACCAGTCCATATGTAGTTTATGCCGAAGAACCTGCGTACGAAAGACTACAAGTCATGCTCTTAGATGGAGAGGATAGATGTTGGATCGATGACTACATTGAATATATTGAGAAGGAGAAACTCCCTGAAGATGAAGCTCAAGCTAAACTCATCAAGAAGAGGTCTCCAAGGTTCGTGGTTATAAGCGGAGTCCTCTACCGAAGATCTTTCACAAAGCCCCTGCTAAGGTGTGTCTATCCCAAGGAAATTCAGAACCTCTTGGCAGAAGTACATGAAGGCGTTTGTGGCGGGCACCCGGGGGCCAGAACCTTAGCTGACAAGATCATATCGCTAGGTTACTACTGGCCAAACCTAAGGGAAGACGCACACGCCTATGTTAGAAAATGTGACAAGTGCCAACGATTCTCTGACATTCCTAGACTACCGGCAGTTGAGCAAACACTTGTAATACCTACGTGGCCATTTGATATGTGGGGGATCGACATCATCGGACCCTTCCTTCCCGCCCGTGGTAATTGCAAGTACGTGATAGTAGCTGTTGATTACTTCTCCAAGTGGATAGAAGCCAAGGCATTAGCCAAAATAACGGAAGAGAACGCGATCAACTTTGTCCATGACAACATCTGGTGCAGATTCGGCCTTCCACACACAATTGTCTACGATCATGGATCGCAATTCTCCACAAGCATTCACTACGTAGTTGGGAAGGGTAAAAGTCCGCCATACAAAATCTTCGGTTAGCGAGACCACAAGGCAATGGCCAAGCGAGCGACAAACAAGCGGGTCCTAACCGCCCTTACCAAGAACCTTGAGGGACACGAGGGTAGATGGTTGGACGAACTTCCCTAGCCTTATGGGTTGTTCGCACAACCACCCGGGGGCCAACCGGGGAAACCCCATTCGCACTAACCTTCGGTTCCGAGGCTATGGCACCAGCAGAGATGGCCATCCCTACTGTGAGAAATTCCCATTATGATGAGCAAGTCAACAAGGTCAATAGGCTCCTAGACCTGGACCTGATAGATGAGAAACGACTAGTTTGCCTGAGATGAGGATGGTGAATTACAAGCAAAGGACCAAGGCGTATCACGACAAGAGGGTCATCAGAAGAGTATTCCAAGTAGGCGATTGGGTACTTAGAAAAATTGAAGCTACTGGTCGGAAGGCAGAACAGAACAAGCTCTCCCCAAATTGGGAAGGTCCTTATATCATCACTCAAGTCATTCGAGAAGGGACCTACAGATTGAAGACCAAGGAGGGGAAGGACCTCAAGCATCCCTGGCACTCCGACAACCTTACAAAATATTATCACTAGTCTAGTTTATTTTACAGTGGATTAGTTTCTTATTTTCTGTCTTTTAGTTTTTGTTAGTTGATAGGATTGCAGTTCGATGTAATCGCATTTCAGTTTTACGAAAGCCGTTTCTTCCAGCATGCAAAGCAACTATCAACTTTTCATACAGACACCAGGAGACAAGGACTTTATCCCCGACTCTTCTGAACACATCCTGTCAAGGGTCCACCTTGATTAAGGATACCAACAGCCAAGACCAAGGGTCCTCCTTGGCCTGATGGCTTACCACACATCCTGTCAAGGGTCCACCTTGATTAAGGATACCAACAGCCAAGGGTCCTCCTTGGCCTCGATGGCTTACCACACATCTGTCAAGGGTTCACCTTGATTAAGGATACCAATGCCCAAGACCAAGGGTCCTCCTTGGCCTGATGGCTTACAACACATCATGTCAAGGGTCCACCTTGATTCAGGATACCAACAGCCAAGACCAAGGGTCCTCCTTGGCCTAATGGCTTACAACACATCCTGTCAAGGGTCCACCTTGATTCAGGATACCAGCAGCCAAGACCAAGGGTCCTCCTTGGCCTGATGGCTTAGCACATCCTATCAACGGGCCACCTTGATTCAGGATACCAACAGCCAAGACCAAGGGTCCTCCTTGGCCTGATGGCTTAGCACATCCTGTCAAGGGTCCACCTTGATTCAGGATTACCAACAGTCAAGACCAAAGGTCCTCCTTAGCCTAATGACTTACCACACATCCTGTCAAGGGTCCACCTTGATTCAGGATTACCAACATTCAAGACCAAAGGTCCTCCTTGGCCTAATGACTTACCACATATCCTATCAAGGGTCCACCTTGATTCAGGATTACAAACATTACAAACATAACAGCCAAGACCGAGGATTTTTCTCGGCCTGATGGCTTAACAAACGTCCTACCAAGGGTCCACCTTGATTCAGGATTACAACACATCTAAATCCAAGGAAACCTTCCTCGGCCTAAATAACTTAAGAGTATAGTTAAATCCGAGGAGTCCTTCCTCGGCCTAACCACTTGCTCAACAATTAGGGAGCAAGGAACCCTCCTTGGATCCCACCTTCTTAAGTCTAGTGCCTCTGCCTAGCATACGAAAATATAAGCAAGTTATTGAAATAACACGAATCATGACAAAAGGATTTTTCATTGATGTTCAAAAAGAATTACAAGTCCTATCGTCTATTACAAAAAGCAAAGAAAAGAAAACTATCCTAAGACTGCTGCCCGTCGTCAAAAGGCTTTTCAAGCCAGTCTTCTGTGATAGTGCCAGGAGGAGGAAGATCGGTTTGATCAGTTCGAGAGTTAGTCTCCTCGACCTCCCTTCCCACCTCGGCTTCCTCGGCATCAGGCTCCTCCTCGTCTTGGATCACCTCCACCAAGGCCTTAAGATTGCCGGGAACAACGGAGGCCGGCTTCCACACTTCCTTGCAGGTCCTAGCATCCTTATCGGCCATTATTTCCAAGTTGCTCTCAGAAAAGGGAACCAGGTGATGGAGAGCCCTAACCTCCTCGCTATACTGATCCCGGCAGATCAACATGGCTACTTTGTTGATATCTAAGCCGGTGGAGGGGTCAGCCAGGATGCTCCGAGCAAGGTGTAGGTACCCGTCCTCGAACATGGTGGCCGTTTGGTCATTCACGGCATCTTGGAAGGCCGAGCTGGACAGCATAGCATCCTTAAAGGCTTGGCTATCCTTGAAGCGGGCAACTGCCTCCTCTTCTCTTTGGGGTAGGGTGGCCTCAAACCCTCGGCACTTGGCTTCGGCTTCCTCGGCCCTTGTTTGGACCTCGGCCTTAGTTCTCTTTGCCTCTTCCACCTCAACATTTTTCAGCCGGAGTTGTTCCTCGGCTTTATCTCTGGCGTCCTTGGCCTGAGCACGAGCTTCCTCGGCTCTCTTTACTTCGGCCTCAACCTTGGCCTGAGCAGCTTCGAGCTCGGCCTCCTTGGCCTTCAAGAGTTCAGCCAAGTCAGCTGCCTTGGCTTCACTCACCTTCTGAGCAGCTTTGGCCTCAGCCATTCGTTTTTCTTGGGCCTTGGCCAAGACATCCTCGTAGGCCGCAATGCTAGCTTGCTGCAAGTAAAACTCGTGTTATAACTATGAACAATCACAAGTAAAAACAACGAAGTCAAAGGTACGAGATCACTACCTCAGCCAACATGAGTCCCTTATGGCAGAGCAGATGGTCCCTACTGGCCTTCCCCTTTACCAGGGTGTCGTAAACGTCCTCGTCCAAGGCCCTTTGGATGGGAGCTCGGCCTAACTTCATCATGAAACTCTTCCTGTCTAGCACAGGAAGGCCCTTCAGACGGGGGACGTTTTCCACCATGAGCTGAGCAAGATTTTCTGCATCAGCCTGAGTCTTGGCGGTTTGGATGGTCAAGGGAGGAGCAGCCTCAGGATTGGAAGCCTCCCCAACATTAGCTTTCTTGGCGCAGCTCCTCGGCGCTAGCCCTTGAGCTCTCTTGGAGCACGAACGTCGGCCTATGAGGCCTGTTTCCTCGGCCACCTCCTCCTCGGCATCAACATGGAGGCTATGACCCTCTACAGTTGATGGGTTGATTTGTTCCTCGGTGCGCTTCCTCGGCATTTACCTCCCCATGTAATTTAAGGGAAGGGGTTGGTCACCCCGAACATTAAGCACCAAGTTACGGCGCGTTAGCATCTTCTCTCCTCTCCACCAAAGCGTACTTCTTGCTCTGCTTCCTCTTCCTCTTTACCAGCTCTTGGGGACTTAGTCTCTCCATGGCTATAGCTGTTTCTTCCTCGGCGGTTAAATCTGCAAGGACAAGGAAGAAAGAGTCAAGTACGAGCAGAGGGAACAAGCATGCAAAAATTACGAGTAAAAAAGATAAATGTTTACATCCAACAATGTCGATTGCTTTCAGACACTGGTCCCGGGGACGTTCAGTCTTGCACGTAGTGCAATCCTCGTGAAATACCAGGCCGGGGTGAATTGTCCAGTCATTAAAGCGTCTCCCCCTCTTTACGGTGACAAGGGGAGATACCCCATCCTTCTTCCCCGGCATCAAACCCGCCTGAATATAATAATGGTCTGAAGATTCTACCACCGACCAATCAAGGACCCCCACCTCGGCAAATTCTTCTAAGCGTTTGATTAAAGCCTGGGTCCATTCATATTGTTGGACGGGAAAGGATGAAGTTGGACCCTTACAAGGAGATTGGAACTCCCATCCTTGGCGGCTCTCAACCCTTATAACATGGTTATCCCAGCCTGCAACTTTGCTAGACATAGGGAGGAGCAGCTTCGGTTTTTTGGATGCACTCCTAATGACGAGGAGCCAACTTTCCTTGACGTATTGAACATTGTAAAAATATCGAAAAGCTCCCATGGTCGGCTCATACCCTAAGCTACGGCAGAGGACAATGAAGCTGACGAGAACCCGGGCACCATTAGCTCCTAGCATGGCTGGCACCGCCCTCACATCGTCCAAAAATTCACAGATGAAGGGATCCAAGGGAAGACGAAGTCCCTGTTGAAACTGTTTGAAGTAAAAATGGACATAGTCTTGGTTATAGTAAAAGTTCTCCTCCTCCTTCTTCGTCTTAAGCTCCATATGGCCCATATAAGTTAGCCTGTACTCAGCTTTGTTTACCCCGTATTTGGAGTACAGCTTTTCCAACATGGGATCCCCAGCTCTTGGGGTCCTCTCCTGTCTCTTTCCTAATCCTTGGCCTCCTTTTCCTCGGCCTCCTTTTCTTCGGGCCAAGCGGCCATCAGCTTGTGCTTCTTCCATGAAAGCGTCAACTATTTGAGTAGACGAGGAGGGTTCTCCTTCTCTTCCCGTCATATCTGCATAAAGACGAGGAGACAAAGTTAGTAACCTCGTCCATGGCTGATTTAGGACGGGGAAGGGAGATTCCCCTCCTCGTCATTTAATAAGGCCGAGGAGGGAGCCGTACCTCTCAGGCGCTCACGCATTTCGCGATCAGAGGCCGGGTAGAACAGCCGATGTGCTCCATCATCTCACCCCCTATCCTCAAAAAACTATAATGTTGGGTGAACCGGACTCAATCCTATCTATTCTTGTGGAATCGTGGTATTGGAGGAATAGACGAGTTCGACCATAACCTCTCAACCGCTTGCTTACATCATCCAGGTGAGCATCAACCATGGACTGTCTCTCTACGATAGACCCTCGCATTGCCAGTATGATATCCATAACGGAATCGGGGGAATGGTCCCAAGAACGAGCCATTTCTAAGGGGAATCAAAAATGAAAGGGGGAGTTCATTTAATATTCAAAGAAGTACAACAAAATGCAAAGAAAATCAAAGACTTGAAGTTTTGGGGGTTAAAGACAGAAATTTATGAAGAAAAACTTCAATCTTCAACAATAGCAGTTCATTTTTCTTGACTCATCCACAATTTTCTCCTAGAAACCCTAGATCAGAAGAGGGATGCATAAAGGGGGAGGAATTTCATACCTGAGTTTGCAAGAACGGTTGGAGTTATAACAAAAATCAACGCCGCCGGAGAAATGACCTTCACCGGAAACTGGGTTCGAACAAGATCAAGATCGCCGGAATGCTTGTCGCCTGAACCTTGTTACTCGCTCTCAAATACTTGGGGTTTGTAAAGAGTGAAATGAGAAGGGTTTAGCTTTTTATAACCCCTTAATCGGGTCAAACCCATGGGTAAAGCTGAAATTCGGGTCTGGCGCCCCCTAAATTAAATGCTGGTAACGAGTTCCAAAGTGTGACAAGACATGGGGGGCCCCGTGTAATCATGAGAATGTTAACCGTCAGATAATGAAGAGACACCGAGGAGACGTGTCAAAACCTGTTCGTATCCCATAAGCCGAGGACGAGATGACTTTCTACTCGTCCTAAGCCGAGCTAGAAAGTCGGGGGCCACTGAACGGTATAAACCGAGATACGAGTATGGGCTTGCTCGAGCTGGGCCTAATTGGATTGGGCCATGAATATTATCTAAATAACCAAGTATCAGGGCCGAGTAAGGTCTTCCTCGTATGTCGAGGAACGTTTACCTCGGCCTTATGACATCATGCTTGGGCCGTCATGTCGCAAGTGATGAGGAGAGAAAAGTTCTTACCTCGGCATTTCATCATTGTGACGAGGAAACAAAATCATTTACCCTGGCATATATACGTGCCGGCCAATCTCCAAATGACGAGGAAGCAGAATCATTTACCTCGGTTTATTTGCCAAGGCCGAGGTAAAACATTTATGTTCCTCGGCGTTCCGGCTAGCAGTAATACAGTCCTTATTCAACAAGGATTATACATACAAGAATGATCCAATCAGGATTACAATTATCAACACCAATCCAAGTCAAACAATGACTCCTCAACAGATATAATTCTCTTAGGATTATATCTTATCTCCTTACAAGTTCACTTCAACATGGATTCTATCAATCCATCCCTATAAATACAAGCCTCATGGCTCATTATTTGGTACGTTACTTTTTACATTGGGGAAACTCTGTCAATTTGTTTTCTCATATACAAACCGTGAACTTACTCTCACGCCGGAGGGCCTTTAGCCGGATCCGCCCCGGCTTAGTTTACGTGTTTTCTCTTATTTTCAGGCCTTGCAATCACCGGAGCAATCATCGCTTGGATTTGAACTGTTTTGACGATTTTGGCATCATCAACTCTAAATATTGTGGAGGGCTTTCACAATAACTCTTGTTTTTCTTTGTTTCAAAACAAAAAAAATAATGCTCCCTCTGTCTCATACTAATTGGTTATTATTTTAAAATGTAAATGAAACTCACTTATCTCATTTATAATAAAAAAAATTCATACCCCACTTTTTCTTTTCTACTTTACTTTTCAGGTTCACAACAATTACTTTTTTTTTTAATTATTGTACATTCAATTTTAGTAAACAACGGAGTAATCACTACTACTAATTTATAAAAATCACAGTACAAAATATAAAACACTTATAGTAATTATGATGTAAAATATTTAGAACATGCGCCACAAATGCAAAATAAAAAAATATGAAACTGTTTTATAACACAACCAATACAAATATTTTATACTCATTTTTAATTTTCAAAAATGTAATACTCCCTCCCTCCGTCTCATACTTAATTGTCTAATATTAATAGGTTACTATTTCTAAATATAAATGGAACGCACTTGCCACATTTATAACAAATCATATCCCACTTTCTCTCTTCTAATTTAATCTTTATGCTTACAATAATTATTTTTTTCTAATTCTTGCACTCAAATTTAAGTAAACAACCGAGTGTATGGGATGGAAGGAGTATACCACGTACTACAAAATATAATTTATTTTATTATAAAATACTCCCTCCGTCCCACCTCACCTCACTTAAGAAAACTTTCAAGAAAACTTTTCATTTTGGGCGTCCCACTTCACTTAAGAATTCTCAAAATGGAAACCTTAAATCACTATTCTCTTCACTCATTCTCTCTCCTACATTATTTTAATACTAACAACACCATTATAATTACTATTCCCTCCACTCATTCTCTCTCCTATTTAATTTTTCACACTCACAACACTTTTTCCACTCATTCTCTCTCCTAATACTATAATAATATTCCTTAATTTTCGTGCAATTTCAAAATTTCCTAAGTGAGCTGGGGCGGAGGGAGTAATTCCTTAATTTCAAAATGATATTTTCATTTTTTACATTAATACGGTAAACTATAAATAATTATTTTAGATTGATTAACTATTATAATGAAAATATAAAAGTTGTTATTAATAGTATTGTTATGATGTACAGTATCAATTATAAATTTTATATTTACATTGGTATAATTAAATCAATCTATAATTTTGTGCAAAGTTTATTTGTAACAAAAAACGAAAGTAGAAAGATCTAGGGATGGCCAAATCGGATCGGAACCGGAAAATCGGACCGAATCCGAACCGGAAAAGTCCGAAACCGTCATGAACCGCCACGAAAATCGGAACCGAGGTAACCGGAACCGGTTTGGATAAGGGCCGGTTAAGAATCACAAAAATGGTGAACCGGATCGAAACCGAAACCGTGAACCGAACGAAAATTTCTTGTTTTTCAATGAATCGGACCGGAAAAGCCCGGAATCGAAGCAAATCGAGGAGAAAATCGGAACCGAAGTAATCGAAACCGGGGTTAGGCTGAACCGGTTAAGAATCACCATTTTGTCTAACCGAAACTGACAATTTTCAAACCGAAATCGAGCCCGAATCGATTTTGGCCGTCCCTATCCCTATCCCTAGAAAGATCATTGTGAAATAGAGAAAATACTCCCTCCGTCTCATTCTAAATGTCTCAACTTTCTATTTTGGGCGTCCCATTTGAAATGTCTCATTTTCAAAAATGGAAAAATTTTTTCACTATTCCACCCACTCATTCTCTCTCCTACTTTACTTTTACACTCACAACATTCTCTCTCCTAACTATTCCTCCCACTCATTCTCACTCCTATTTAATTTTTCATACTCACAACATTTAAAAAAATTCTCTTTCCTACCTCACTTTTTCTCTTTCCTACCTCACTTCCCTTAATTCCCGCATCAAATTCATTTTTGAACATTTAGATTGGAACGGGGGAGTATAATTTCTCCATAATAATAATAAAAAAAACGTAGAGTATTACAAATCCTACACTCTATTTCGAACCCACGTGCCTTATATAAAAAACAAAAGCGGCGCACGACCTTTTTGTCACTTTCAAATCAGTCATTCAGACACATATTTAATGAACTCTCCGCCCCTTCTCCTTCCACCACCGTCAATTCCATTCTTCCTCACTCCTTCAGTCTTAACCATGGTCAACTACTCTCTCCTTCACTTTCTCTCTCTAGCTCTTCTCCTTCTCTCCATAACCCTCTCCTTCATCCAAAAACTCCTCCGCCCCAAGCACATTCATGGCGGCGGCCCAACTTCTTACCCCATCATCGGCTGCCTAATCCAATATTACCAAAATCGCCACCGTCTCCTTGATTGGTACACCCACCTCATTTCTCAGTCACCCACGTTAACAATCATAGTCAACCGCTTCAACGCCCACCGGATTATCATCACCGCCAACCCCGACAACGTCGAATATATACTCAAAACTAATTTCCACAATTATCCTAAGGGCAAACCATTCACTGAACTTCTCGGAGATTTCCTCGGCATGGGGATATTCAACGTCGACGGTGAACTCTGGACCACCCAGCGCAAGTTAGCTAGTCACGAGTTTAGCACCAAGTCGTTGCGGGAGTTCGTGGTCAACGTTCTTGAGGAAGAAGTCCGGGTCCGGCTTCTACCGTTGCTAGACGAAGCGGTTCAAAACGGCAGCGTTCTGGACTTGCAAGACATTCTTAGAATGTTTGCTTTTGATACCATTTGCAAGATCGCAGTCGGGACCGACCCGTGTTGTTTGGACCTTACCCGACCCGTTCCGGTACTAGTTTCGGCCTTTGACACTGCCGCTCAGGTCAGTGCCATGCGTAGTGTCGCCCCGGTCCAAGCCACGTGGAAAATTAAAAGAATTTTTAACCTTGGCAGTGAAGCCAAGCTTAAAGAAGCTATTAAGATTGTTCATGCATTTGTTAATGATATTATTAACAAAAGGAAAAAAACAATGGAGAAAATAAATGAAAAAGAAGAAAATGAACGTGATCTTTTGTCCCGATTCATATCGGCTGGGATCGGCGATGAAATGGTTAAAGATTTGGTGACAAGCTTTCTGATGGCGGGAAGGGACACCACGTCAGCTGCAATGACGTGGCTTTTTTGGCTCATGACGTGTCACCGGAACGTGGAGAAGGAGGCGGTGGAGGAAGTGATGTCGGCGTTTAACGACGTCGAGACAGCGGCGTTGGGTTTTGATGATCTGAAGAAAATGAATTATATAAAGGCCTGCTTGTGCGAGTCAATGAGGCTTTACCCGCCGGTGGCATGGGACTCGAAGCACGCCGGAGATGATGACGTGTTGCCGGACGGGACGGTGGTTTATAAGGGGAACAGAGTTACGTATTTGACATACGGGATGGGGAGGATGAAAGAGATATGGGGGAAGGACTGTTTGGAGTTTAGACCAGACCGGTGGTTTGATGAACCGGGGATTTTAAAATTGGAGAGCCCTTACAAGTTTCCGGTATTTCATGCCGGTCCGAGAGTTTGCCTCGGCAAGGAGATGGCCTTTATTCAAATGAAGTACGTGGTTGCTTCGGTTTTGAGAATGTTCAAGTTTGAACCGGTTAGTTTGAATAAACCGGTTTTTGTTCCTCTCTTGACTGCTCACATGGCTGACGGGTTCAAGGTTAAGGTTTACAAAAGAAGTGACTGATGACATTTAGCTTAACGTAAATTTTATCTATATTAGCATTTCTTTGTTTTATTTTTATTTGGTTTTATTAAAATAAGAGCTTTAGTGGGCAAACTTTTTTAGCCGTTTGATGATTGCCGGTAGGATAAATCACACGGCTGGTACTATGGTGGAGTATATTATACGCATTAATATTTATATGAATTATATTTCGCTTAATATGCTACTTTGACATATTTTCTTGAAGATCAAGTGAACTTTTTATAATGTTTAGGCAAAAATAGTGTTTGGTGCCTACAACTCTACAAATTTATCATAATTTTACTTAGTTTCAATATCCCTGCTGACTAGGATTGAGATTATGTGGTTAAAAATTAAAAAAAAAAAAATCAAATGTAGCATACTTATGATTATTACGTCAATTATATATAGTCCCAATTTTTTAGTGATTAGTTTGATTAAATTTTAATCAATAATTTAATTATTATAATACAAGTCTAAAATTTATTTTTGATATTATTTTTAATGGTCAAAATCTTGCAAAAAAACTAGTTTTTTCTTGACATAAGAAAAAAAACTAGTTTTAAAGCACTAAGTCTAACTAATAAGAGTGATGAACTGTTCTGAAAACTAGTTTTTTATAATATTTTGAAAAAAAAACTAGTTTTTCACAAGAGTTACTCATTTTAATAGTATATTAATAACAAATTTTATAATTTTATTAAAACAATTATTTTTTATCAATTATCTATCAAATTAACTACTACAGATAGGTTACGTATTACTCCCTCCGTTCCTAAAAGATTGTCCTGTTGTACATTTTGCAATTATTAAGGAAGAGCTTCATCTTCTTGTACCTTAGTAGATTTGCACTAACATTCATGCCTAAGTTTAGAAATGAGACATACTTTTTGGGACAAGTCAAAATGGCAAATGGGACAATCTTTCAGGGACGGAGGGAGTACTAATTTAATTTAATTTGAAGGTTTAAAGTATGTGGGTTTGTTACAAATAATTCCAACTGTACTATACATGCTTTAATTAAATGCGTATTAGTTATTTCTATTAAAGAGTATAAAGTTTATGAACCGTATCATGTTTATTGATCCCATGCCTTCCTATTTTGAGGGAGAAAAAACGTGTTCTCTTAATCTTCCAAATTATGACACGTGATCAATTGCATGAATAGAATGGAGCATATCTTGATGATGAAGAAATAACTTTAATATTATGGTCAACATTAATCAATAATTAGTCTTAGTTGTGTTAAACGCATCAATAAATAAAGTTGATAAATCAATAAAAATAAATAATATCTATTTATTTATAGAAAAAATTAAAAAATGTTATTTTAATAACAATTATTTCAACAAAAATATATTATTGTATCAATTCAATAATTTTACAGATATCATTTGATTTTTTTTCTTATACACGAGGTTTGTAATTTTATTAGTACTCTATAGCCCGTGTCAATGGCACAGTGATAGTACAAAAATGAATGAAATGGGGAAAATAATGGTTACAAAAAATGTACCCCAATTCCAAGCCCGCTAAACACACATAAACTGAGTTTGTTTATCTAAAGAGTACCTTTGAATTTGGCTAAAGAGATAGACCGCAGTTGGGTTTGACAATGTAAAAGGGCGCCTATTGAGAATTAGGCAAGGAGAGGTAGTAACTGTCGGTGTAAGTGGGGATAGGGAGTTATATCACAATTGAAATTGATATTTCAGATTAAATTTCAGCCGCTCTTTGTCTTTTCTCAAATTAAATCTCATCAGTTCTTTGTTTGACGGTTATTTGCTAAGGTGTTTCCCAATTACTCCTCGATTGGCGCTGCACATTCAAAACAAATGACCAAATTTTTTTCTTGATATAAGAGCAAAATTTGACAATTTATTTTGGGATGGAAGGCGAGTACATAAGAACATGGGTGGTTTAACATACATAATCACAATCCAGTAGAAAAATTGTCTACAACCCAACTTCCTTTCCTTTCCTTTCCCTTTTTTTTTTGTTCTTAACTATTTTCCAAAATACTCAATTTGAGAGTGAGGGAGAAATCGGAATTTATGAGTGCTCCCCCCTCCCCCAAATAAAATAAAATAAATTGCAAGAATCAGGTTAGGGTGACATAACAAACGTTTTCTTAGCAACGTCCTTGTTATTAGTCCCGAATACTGATTGCCATTATCTGAATGTAGGAAAAAATATCTTGCGTCCGACTCCAAATACTTATTTCAAATATATACTTGAATGGAAATATTCGATTAGGTTTTCTTTGTGATTCATGTTGTTGACTAAAAGTGCTCAACAGATGCCTTTAGTTTTCATCTTTAGTTTGTCATCTCCTTCATCATTCATTAGAAGATTCTCGAGTGATGTTCATTAGAGCATGCAAACTTGGTAAATCGAAGTTTGCATAAATAGAAACGATGAAGAAAATAATGATTCTTTTTTCATTTATATAGGAAAATGCATTGCTATCTTTTTTGAAATATATATAGGGAACTAATATACAAATAAAAACCTCAAAACCCAAACTACAAAATCATTTAAGCATCTTCAATTCCAAACCAAAAATGAATCTAACATTCATTTATGGCCAAAATCTAACCCGTTCCCTATCCCCTCTGCAAATATAAAGTCCCCAACAAAAACAATACTCTGTACTTGACTGAAGACTAAGCATGATAAACTAACAATTAAAACATAGCATATAACCTAAGATGATACATGAAAATGAAACAAAATATTAAACTTAGAAAAAGAGATTAAAAGAAGAAATTAAAAAAAAAAGTGAAAAAAAGAGAGAAAGTGAATTTGAGACAGAGTGTTGAGAGGCGTGGAATTTGGGATGTCGTCGACATGTTGAAGATGGCGAAGGTGAAGAAGGCGGAAACAAAAGGGAGGATTTAGGGGCGGAGTCCAGTTTTGAACTATGACGGCCTGACGGGAGAAGAGAAGACGCGGGGAGTGAGAAACCGCCGTATGATTAAGAATAGGATTTTAGAAATCGCCAAATTATAGCCGCAGGATCAAAGCATTGAGAGTTAATTCAGCGGTTAAAAATAAAGTGGAAAAAAAAACATGTAATAACGATCGTAGGATTGGGCGGTTGAGGACAAATCTTAGTCGCTCTTTGTCTAAAGTCTCATTCTAATGAAGTTCTAAAATTGATATTCAAAAATTATTAAGTGATTTATTAATGATAATTTATAGAATTTCATTGGGTGATTAAATTAATATTAATGTTTGGTCAACCATCTAAAAATTAAATGAAAGTATTTTTTAGGGGATGGAGAAAGTATAAAATATTTACTTGACGTTATTATGACCAACTAAATAATAAAATTTTACGTTTCAGAATTGTGTTTTGTTTTTTCTTACAAAGAAATATTTTTTATATTGCCTTGTCTTAGCGGATAATAAATGCTTTTTTTTACTGATAATAAATGTTTACTCTAGTATAGGAGAAATCTATCTATATATATATATTAAAGTTGGTGAGAAGGGTTATAGCTTTGCCACGTGGACAAGTTTAGGCAAATTCTTGATTTTGGAGAAGCCACGTCATCACTATCCCAAAATCTATACTCCCTCCGTCCCACCTCAATTGGTCCATTGAGGTGGGACACGATTTTTAAGAAAAATTATTAAAGTGGGTAGAAATTAGATGAGAGAGAATGTAAAAGTTAAATGTGTGGTAGGGAATAGGAGAGAGAATGTAAAAGTTAAAAATATTTAATAGGAAAGAGAATGAGTGGGAGAAATAGTAAGTTAAAGTGGGTATAATGAATGGTTTTTTTGTAAATATATGGAAATGATAAGGGTATAAATATATGAAAAACTTTCCATTTAAGGAATGGATCAATTGAGGTGGGACGTCCCAAAAAGGAAAGTGGATCAATTGAGGTGGGACGGAGGGAGTATGATTTTTGGTATTCTCCTTATTAGCTAATACTATTACTTAATAATAATAGTTATTATATAGGTTAACTATTACTATTAATAGTATTAATTAACTATAATAGTTACTTTATAAGTTAACTATTACAATTAATTGTATTAGTTAACTATAATAGTTACTATATATGTTAACTATTACAATTAATTGTATTAGTTAACTATAATAGTTACTATATAAGTTAACTATTACTATTAATAGTATTAGTTAACTATAATAGTTACTATATATGTTAACTATTACTATTAATAGTATTAGTTAACTATAATAGTTACTTTATAAGTTAACTATTACTATTAATTGTATTAGTTAACTATAATAGTTACTATATATGTTAACTATTACTATTAATAGTATTAGTTAACTATGATAGTTACTATATATGTTAACTATTACTATTAATTGTATTAGTTAACTATAATAGTTACTATATATGCTAACTATTACTATTAATAATATTAGTTAACTATAATAGTTACTATATATGTTAACGACAAAAGTCCCTTTTTAGTCCTTTAATTATTTTAAATGGGATTTTCGTCCTTCAACTAATACTTTCAAGATTAAGAGGTCCTTCCATCCATCTCCGTTTACACCACCCCGTTAAGTGCTGACCTTACAGTTGACCTGGACAAAAAATAGACGTGAAGAGAGAGAAATCCAAACGACGGGAAGAGAGAAGAAACCAACCGATCGAGCAGTAGTGAAGGTAAAATCATCAAAGTAATTTCAAGCAATCTTCTCCTTGGGTTTATTTTCTTTGAATGGCACATTTTGTTGACGATGTTCTTGGATTTCTAGGGTTTATGTATGTGTGATGTTTATCTCATGAATTGCCCTTGAATTTTTTTGAAGCAGGAAGAAATTGAGAGATTCAAACCACAATTTTAAATTACTCAAGTAAGTTTCTCCTCATATTTAGTGTTATTGGATAGTTCTTGTTTTAATTTTGTTTAAAATATGAATTAGAGTTTTTGTTTACGTCTAGGGTTTGTTAGATTCATTGTTATTTGTTTTTTAAACATTGTTAAACTTCTTGGTTTTGAGTATTATGTATGGGTTTTGATTTTATTGCGTATGGACAACAATGATGTGGATGTTTTCGCCAAGAGCCACATGAGGTTTTAACTTTGCCTTATCATGTACATCCGTTTGTTACTCAAGCCGATGATTTGAATGTGGATAATGATAAATGGTGGGTCGACTATGCGTATGAGATTAATAAACTAGATTCTCCGTCTAATGATGGTGAGAATGATGGTGGGAATTGTGGCGGGAATGATGCGTGAGGATGTTTGATAGAGATGATATTGAATTATTTGAGGATAGTGATAATATGACTCGATGATGAGGAGTACATGATTAATAGAGATAATGCAAATTTGCAATTCAAATGATATCTAGCGAAGAAATAATTTATCTCGGAAAATGAGGATGGTGTAGATGATGGGAGTGGTGTAGATCAATCTAAGTACTTTGACTTTGACATTGGTGGTCGATGTAAACCATGGAATAGTGATGACGATGGGGCTGATTCTGGCTCTGACTTTGTTCCAGTTAGTAGTAGCGATGAAGAAGATTGGACTAGAGAACCCAGATCAACAAAACAAGTTGAGGAGATTCACTTCAATCCAAAGGTTGATATCAAAAACTTTCGCTTTGTGTAGATATGATTTTTGAAGGACATGCACGGTTGAAACATCAAATCGGTATCATATGCCGCAAAACACAAAATTCTATTTGGTTTTAAAAAAATGATAAAGTTAGGGTTCAAGCAAAATGCACAAATTGTCCTTGGGCTTTATATGCAAGTTATGAAGGAAAAGAATAAACTTTTAAGGTGAAATCCTACCAAAAAACCCATAGGTGTACAAGCAACACAAGAGTAAAGGCTGTGAATTCTAAATGGTTGGCCGACATATTGGGTGATAGAATCAGACTAACACCTTTTATGAGGGTTATTGAAATAAAAAATTTGGTGAAGAAAGAGGTAGGAGTTGATGTGAGACTAAGCTCTGTTTAAGAACAAAGAAGAGAGCATTAGTTGCAGTTCGTGAATCAATGAATGAGCATTATGCTCAACTTTGGAATTATGTTAATGAATTGGAAAGATCAAATCCAGGCACTACAATTGTTTTGAAGGGTACCGGTGATGAATGGGAAGGACCTCCACAATTTAGGAGATTTTATGTATGTTTTCATGCGCTTAAGAAGAACTTTGTTCAGGGATGCAGAAAATTTGTTGGGGTTGATGGATGTTTTCTAAAAACTTGGATTAAAGGTGATCTTTTGACCGCAATGGGGAGAGATGCCAACAATCAGATGTTTCCTATTGCATGGGCAGTGGTTGAAAAGGAGGACCAACACACTTGGGGTTGGTTTCTAAACTTGGTTGCAAGGGACATAGGCATAGGATATGGAGATGGATGGACTTTAATGTCTGATCAGCAAAAGGTAATATATTTTACATTATATTCATCATCTGTTTTCTTTTAACTTTTTTTTTCTATATGTTTACACCATTTGACTGTTTTCTTTTCACTTTATTTTAGGGTCTGGAGCTAGCTGTCAAGAACTTGTTCCCTGAAATCCAACATAGGAACTGCGCAAGGCATATTTATGCCAACTTTAGGAAGAGGGGATTCACTGGGGTAAATTACAGAAAGTTCTTTTGGGCTGCAGCAAAGTCAACAACGGAGGATGAATTTAAGAAGAATATGGAGAAGATTAAAAGTTTATCTGAACTAGCTTACAAACATCTGATGGATAGGGATCCATCTAGATGGAGTAAGGCTTTTTTTTCCACTGATTGCACTGTTGATTCAGTTGATAACAACATGTGTGAGAGCTTCAATTGTTGGATTTTAGAGGCCAGGTATGAACTATATTTTTTAACTATATTAATAAGTTTATCATATGATTTTTATATTTATTTTCCTTTTCCAGTTCACAATGTTAATAAGTTCATCAATATATATATATTTGATGGCAGGTACAAACCTCTGATCAGTATGTTAGAGTCAATTAGACTTAAATTGGTGGATAGGATAAGGGATAAGAGAGATTACATGATTAAAAGAATGAATGAAGGTAAGAGATTTGGGCATAGAGTGTTGGCTTCATTAGAGGATTCAATAACTAAGTCAAGAGATTGTTATGCACAATGGTATGGTGACATGGACTTTGAGATTAGTGGTACTAGAGGGGGAACAATTGTGAACCTAACTGCCTGGACTTGTACTTGTAGAGCATGGCAACTTAATGGAATTCCATGTTGTCATGTCAGACCGCTATTACTTACATGAGAAGGGATCCAGAGGACTACATCTATGAGTGCTTAAAGGGTGAGACATACCTTAAGTGCTATGAGCACATGTTGAGGCCTATGAATGGTATTGAAAAGTGGCCTGAGAGTGATAAACAAGTGTTGCTACCACCACCACCAAGAGTTGTGAAGGGAAGACCTAAGTGGAATAGAAGAAAAGATGCACTTGAAGATGGGAGAGGTAAAGGCACAAATGAAATTCTCTTACTTGAAGAAGATCCCTTCAAGAACATCAAGAAATAAAAAAAGGGATTAAAATGACATGTAGACTTTGCAAGCAAGAGGGCCATAACATTAGAAAATGCCCAAACAAACCTGTAAATGAGAACTCACGGCTAGTTGAATCTGCCCCAAGAAGAGAGAAGCAACCTGTTAGGAGGAGGGGGAGTAGATCTGGATCTGAAAGCATGGGTGAGAGAAACAATGGACGGGTATGTTTCTTTCCTTATTTTTTTATTTTTTTAATGATTTCACTTTTGCTTTATTGAACTTGTCTCTTTTTTATTCAATCAATGCTTTATAGTCACATGACCTTGTTTTTTTGTTGTAGGATGGGTCAACAAGTAAAGTTGGAATGGGAAGTGGTCCCCCTAATGTGCAAGCTGCCCTTCAACCATCATTTTCAAGGAGGGGAAGGACTTTCATAACTGGCCATGCATTGCAGAATCAATCCAAGTCCCAGCAGAAGAAGCCGAGACATTAATTATGTATAGTTGTGTTTGCAAACATTAAAATTGGGATTGTTTTTTATTTTTGTACCTACAGAGGCTTTTTGGGGTATTGTGGGGGAAGTGCTCTGTTTTGGTTGATGATTTTTGGGGGTTGAATGTGTTTTGATACAAAGGTTATTATGCTCTGTTTTGGTTGATGATTTTTGTGGGTGAAGTGCTCTTTGTTTACATTACTTGTCCTAATTGACCATGGTCATTTTCAGGTAATATAGATGATATGTTTGTGGTTCCAGTGATGCTATTGTAAAAGTATGCCATTCTCAGCTAGTTATTTTCACTGTTTTGCAGTACAATTGTTTTGCTCTCAACCACAAGCAGGTCCTTTCTATTTGAACATGGATAGTATTTGTTGTTTTGATACTTCACAGAGTCATTATCAAATTACTTCCAATTTTTATTCTATGATCAGAACCAACTTAACTCAAAAGTTTTGGTTCACGTTCATTGTGATACGACATTGTTTGAAGCCTGTTGTCAGTCTACATTACACTACGCAACCCTCCTCATTGTAGGTGTATGACTTTAAGTTCGACATAGTGAGTAGTTTGATCAGAAAAGAAATGAAATAGATTAGTGAGAGGGAAAATACGGCAAGCAGCTGCATAAAAATGTTACATCAGATTAATCATCAATTATCACAAACAACATACTTTCTCTCAATTTACCTGCAATTAAATCTACATCCTATGATTTGGGTACATACATTCTTGGACACAAACTTTAATAATCAGGCAAAAGGTCCATTAGTGAGTTATCATCTTCCATTACTGAGCTCTTCCATTAGCAAACCTTCTCTCTGAAGTTCCTCTTCCAGTTCTTTCTGAAGAAAATCAATTTCAGTATCTGCAGCAACTTTGGCTCTAGCAGCAACTGTTTTGGGGACGGAAAATCTCCAAATCTACATCCTATGACTGACTGCAAAAGGCCAAACTAAATCTCTTCTGCAATCTTGTTACCATTATCCAATCCAAACCCCTTCAATTAGTCAACAAAAGACAAAAATCTATGAAAATAAACAATACCCAAGTATCAAAATTACACATATTTCACTTTGTTTAAATCAATTTTGCAAAAAAAATTGCCTGTTAGCAGCAACGACGGAGCGGCCGCCTGGGCATGAACGAGGCGTGCGCATCCAAGTTAGTAGGTTAGGCTGTGTTGGAACAAGGACGAGGCGAGCGCCTGGATTATGGCGAGGCGGGCGCATGGGATTCAGTTGCTGTCTCAATTGATGAAGGGGTGTGAGGCGGGCGCATGATGAAGACGAGGCGCACGCCTGGGATTCAAATCAGATCAATTGAGAAGCGGATTGCGGTCGGATTCCTTGGCGAATTGCGGCCGAATTCTAGCGACTTGGAGGGTTTGCTTAATTTAAACGACGTGGAGGCCAAATCATCTCCAAATTGCCAGCGCATAGGAGGGTTTAACGGGTGTAAACGGCAAAATGGATGGAAGGACCTTTTAATTTTGAAAATGTTAGTTGAAGGATGAAAAACTCCCAAAGAATAGTTGAAGGACCAAATTATCTCATTTAAAATAGTTAAAGGACTAAAAAGGGACTGAACATACCAAAAGTGTCAAGTTGGACCAAAGGAGTGAAGCCCAATCACAAGCAGCCTTGACCATCACATTCTCAATGAGGCTGGCCCAATCAGAACAAGGCCCAAAGCCCATCTCTTGCATCGCCGACTAAGCCCTCGTCCGACCTACCAGTCCCGACCTAACTTAGTCCGACTTCATAATCCATAATCATAATTCGGGTACGAACCATGCTCTACCCGCCAGTCAGGTCGGTCATTCCACAAGTGGCGACCTCGACCTAATCACCAAGTGTCGACCTGACATGTGAAGACGCAGGTGGGTCAACCTTTCCATAACAACCTCCCTACAAATCGTGACGAAGCTACGGGCACGTTCCTACGAGCATAACCGCAGCCTATAATTTCGGAGCTCATGTAGCCCTGTCATTAAACTACCTACACCAACTATAAATACTTCATCACTACTAACGGTGCAAAGGTAACTGCCATTTTATATTCTGAGTTCATTATTCAATACATTTTGAGCTATATACAACTGTTATCTTACTCTCACGCCCGAGCGTCTTCGCCGGAGACACATCCGGCTAGTCGTGGGTTCTGCTGTGTCAAGAAGTCGTGTGATCGCCCCGCCACGTGGAGGAAGATTGATAAGCACATTTCCTCGCAAAGATCGGCTTGGTTCCATCTTGGAAACGTGCTTAAGCTTGACCTCGAAAAGTTCATCAACCTACAACAATGGTAACCCCGCATCGGGCATGTTGAAGATGCTTCTGAAGAATTCATTGAGGTGAACAACAACACCAATACGAACACAGGAAATCTCAATGTCAATGCTGAAAACATGGATTTGCCTCCTCCCCCGCCAAATCGTCCTCATGGTAGAGCCACGCGCTCTACCAGTGTTGTTGATGGCAGGGGATTGCCTGACATAAGGAGAGGAAAAAGGCATATGGAGGGACAAGGAGTCCCACCTCCTCCTAAGCGTCCAACTGGACAGGTGAACATGGGAAACAGGGCAGGTCCCTCAATTAATCCCATGAGCAAGAAGGAAATGATGTTAGAGCGGGCTCAAATCTTGGCTGACTTGATAGCCATGGAGGAGGCAGAGCAGGTCGACGTACGTTCAGAAAGGATTGCTCCCTCCCAAGTCTCCAACAGGCAGCAGGCCAGGAGTGCTAGGCCAAATGAAGGTGTGGGACAGAATGGCGAGGACAGGATAGTTCAGCGAGCTCCTACAATTGTTCATGTGCCGAGTAACGACCTAAGGGCTAGCCTCAATGTAAAACAGGAGCAGTGAGGCTCAATCCGATTTGAGGACTCAACTAATGTACCAACGAAAATGTGCATGTTTCCCAAAGCAAGAACACAAAGATCAGGGTCTCAAAGAGACAGGAATGGGCGCAGGTCGCCTATGAGAGAGGAGAGGCGCAGTCGCCACTCGAGATAACAGCGCAGTCGCCATCTGGCCGAGAGAGGCGCAGTCGCCTCCAAGAAGCAATGTACATAGATCTCCCGTAAGATCGTAGAGGGCCAATTCCTATAGAGACGAAGGAGTGAAGGCCAGAGGTCGAATGCCGCTCCTCCAGAGATGAAAGACCCGATGCTAGAGAATGGCTATTGATGAAGAAGAAATTCGAACAATGGGAAGAGGAGAAGAAAAAGAGACGGGAAAGGTTGAACGAATTGATTTTGCTCTTCGACCTTTATCCAAAGAAATCGTAGATAGTCGACCTCCTCCTACTTTCAGTTGCCTCTTCTCGAGAAGTACTGGGTCGACAAATGCCAGGAGCCACATAGCACATCCGGAAGCCACTATGTGTTTTGTCGCCAATGAGGATGACAACATGTGCAAAGCTCTCCTAAGCACACTTACCGGGGCGCCTTAACTTGGTTCAATGGTTTGGCCGCCGGTAGTATCACCACTTGGGCATGCTTCGTAACAAAATTCTTAGACCGCTTCTCGATCGCAGAGCTCGGAAGATAACCGTCACCGATCTGAATAACTTGGTGCAGGGTAAGAATGAAAGCTCGATGAGCTATTTCACCAAGTTCAAAGAGATGGTTGATAAGATAGAGGAAGACCTCACTGATAGGGAAGTCATTAACTGCTTCCGAAACGGTATTTCCTCGGCAGATATGGATTACGAGCTCACAAGCCAGACAAGAACAACTCGACAGAGTTGTTTGAGAAGGTATACAACGTCGCTCTTGCTGAGGAGAGGAAAGAAAAGAAGAATGGTAAGAGCCCCAAGGTTGAAGTCGCTGACGATAAAAAGGACTCCAACAAGAATGGGGGGAACAATAAAAATGGAAAGAATGTAACTAGGGCAACGAGAGAAGGTGCCCGAAGCTTTCACTCCTTACGGTGAGTCGAACCGAGATTATGAATGCCGTCGAGCTAGCTCCTCCTGTCCCAATGAATCCAGCAACAAGTTTAGGAGGGACAACAGCAAGTACCGCGACTACCACAAAGACACCGGTCATCTCACGTAAGATTGCTTGGGATTAAAGCGTATCATCCAGAGAATGGTCGACCAGTGGAAGACTCGAAGCTTATGTGAAGAGACCTCAAGCCGGAGGAGGTGAGTAGCCACAGTGGGCAACAAGGACCTAGGCAGCCTCGACCGAACCCGGGGTCATCACCGAACAAGCGAGCAACACGGCCATCAAGCACAAGATATTCCACTCAATAAGGCCCCACATGTGCCTCCAAGGAGAGAAGTAAGAGATGAAGCGATCACTTCTACCCCCATGAATTGGCAACTAATATGGCGGCTAGGGAGCAAGTTCTCGTCATCCTGTGTCTCATTGATGGATGTACGACGAGCGTACTCTTAGTCGACACGGGGCCTGCAAGGATATTTTTGTTTTACAAAACTTTCAAGGAGACGGGTCTTAATGACGAGCAACTGGAGAGATATGATGGCAGTTGGAGGGCTTCACCAACCACCGAGTTGATGCTAAAGGCCGATAGTGCTCGACGTCGACCTAGGCCAAGACCCCTCGTGGTTGTCTCGAAGGTACAATTTATCGTAATTGATGTAAATAGTGACTATGCCGCCATACTTGGAATTCCCGGACAGTCGCTCTTGGAATGGTAGCATCAATTCCTCACCGAGTAAAGTTCCCCACACCCGCCGGAGTAGGTTGCGTACAAGGCACACTCGTGCTTATCTCGGATCATGTCCTAAGAGAAAGAAAGAAAAGGGAGCTAGAGATTGAGACCGCCGATGGTTACTTGAAGCCGTCCCGCCGCCACCAAAACTACCCGATTGTCAACGATCACTATGGTGGAAGAGTCGACCTATCGCTCAAATGACGAGGTCATGCATGAGTCGACACGTCACTCCGACAACACAATGGTCGATCCGTATGTAGTTATGGTCGATCAAGTCCTCATAGGCGACCTATGCCTCCAGATAGACCATAACTCGGGGGCCACTACCAGCAAGGTCGCAGACAAGCTCGATAATATGATAGCTGAGGAGGCTCCACACTTGGGAGCTGAGGAAAGACAAAAGGTCAGGGAAATCATAGTGGAGACTCTACAATTCAGAGATGGACCGGAGCTAGAGGTCATGGATGAGCTAGAGTCGTAATCACCAACCCTTCTTACCCCGACCAAAAAATTCAGATTGGAAAGCGGCTATCGGGCTGAGGAGCGAGCGTAAATCATCGAGCTACTCAAGGAAAGTAATGATGTCTTTGCATGGAGGGTAGAAGACATGAGGGAATCAAGGAGGAGGTCGCTGTTCACAGATCGGAAGTCAACCCGACCATAAAGCCTAGACCCCAAAATTGAGAAGCTTTGCTCGCGACAAGGAAGAGGCCATAAAAACCGAGGTACAAAAACTTTTGAGTGCAGGATAATCAAAGAGGCCACTCATACAACGTGGTTGGCCAACGTGGTCATGGTGAAGAAATCGAATGGCAAATGGCGGATGTGTGTCGACTTCACTACTCTCAATCTAGCTTGCCCAAATGATAGCTATCCTCTTCCTAGAATTGACAAGCTTGTTGATTCCATCGCTGGCCACTCTACTCTCGCTCGGATGCTTACTCGGGATACCACCAGATAAAGATGCACGAGGATGACATTGTGAAAACGGCATTTCAAGCAGCTGGAGGCATTTACTGCTACAACATGATGCCATTTGGCTTGAAAAATGCAGGAGCTACTTATCAAAGGATGGTGAACAAAGTCTTTGCTTCTCAAATTGGCCGAAACATGGAGGCCTATGTCGACGATATGGTCATCAAAACAAAGACTGGACGTCACGTGGTCGACCTAAAGGAAACGTTCGCCAATTTGAGAGCAAACGACATGAAGCTCAACCCCAGCAAGTGTGTATTTGGTGTAGCTGCTGGAAAGTTCTTGGGATTCATGGTATCTCAAAGGGGCATAGAAGCTAATCCAGAGAAGATAAAGGCTCTAGTCGACATGAAGGCTCCCACCAGTGTCAAAGAGATGCAGCGACTTAACGGAAGGGTAGCAGCTCTTGGTCGCTTCATATCAAAGTCAGCAGAGCGGTCTCTCCCCTTCTTCAAAGCATTGAAAGGGACGAAAAGTTTTGAATGGACGACCGAATGTCACTCGTCGTTCCAACAGCTAAAGGATTACCTCGCTACTCCACCCCTGCTAAGTAGCCCGACCACCGGAGAGACTTTGTTTGTATATCTATCTGTGGGAGACAAGTCGGTTGCAGCAGTATTGATTAGAGAGGATGAGGGGCTTTAGAAGCCTGTGTACTATATCAGCAAAGCTTTATCAGATGTGGAAAGTAGGTATTACAACGCTGAGAAGGTCGCCTATGCTCTAGTCGTGGCTTCAAGGAAGCTGCGAGCTTATTTTCTAGCTCATCCAATCGTGGTTCTTACTAATGCACCTTTGAGAAAGATATTGCACAAGCCTGAGAGTTCGTGTCGATCGCTCAATTGGTCAATTGCCCTCACCGAATTTGACATTGACTATCGACCTCGAAAGGCGTTGAAGGCTCAAGCTCTAGCCGACTTCTTGGTCGAGCTTACGTTCACCAAGGAAGACAACGAGCAACGAGTTCCTAAAGAAAAAGCTAAGGGGAAAAACCAGAGTCCTGTGTCGTCATTAGCCTACCCGACGATTGTTGGAAGGTCTATTCAGACGGGTCGGCCGACCAAGAATAGCAGCTGGAGCTGGAATAGTGTTGATTGAGCGTAAACTGGGACCGTATATGAGGAATCACTAAGGTTCAAGTTTGATGCTTCCAATAACCAAAGCCGAATACGAGGCTTTGATTGCAGCCTATTGAGTACGCCAAGTGCTTCTGAGCAACTAAGATCATGGCTTACCGTGACTCACAATTGATAGTCAACTGTGCCGAGGCGAGTACGAAGTGCTTAGTTCTACTCTCATCAAATATCGCGACCCGGTGAAGGAGCTAATAAAGGACTTAGAATTCTACGGGAGATTCAAAGGATTGGAAGAGAAGATAACGAGCCGGCCGACCTCCTCTCAAAATTAGCTACCTCGTATGAGCCACATGATGAACCTATCTCCTTCCTCGAAAGTCCAAATATGAAAGAGTAAAAATTCAATGCATAGATGATCCCTCAAGAAATTGGACTCGTGGAGAAGTGTTGGATCGAGGAAATGAAGGCATATTTAGAGAATGGAGAGCCGCGATGACGAGAAGAAGGCTCGAGCTATCAAAAAGAAAGCTCCAAGGTATGTCATTCAAGGAGGCGACCTGTTCGTAAGATCTTATACTCGACCATTATTAAAGTGCATCCACCCTCAAGAGGTCGCCCTATTGATACACGAAGTACATAGTGGAATTTGTGGTGGACACCCTGGGGCCAGACTCTTGCCGACAAGTTAATCACTTTGGGATACTATCGGCCACACATGAGAGCCGACACTCACAACTTTGTTCAAGAATGTGATCAATGCCAAAGGTTTGCCAACCTTCCCACGTGCCTACAACAGTAACAAACTCCCGTGATCGCAGCCTTGGCCATTTGACATGTGGGGTGTCGACCGATTGGACCCTTCCCCCGCCCGAGGAAACCGCAAGTATGTGATCGTCGCCATAGATTACTTCACTAAATGGGCCGAGGCCAAACCATTAGCTCGCATCACGTAGGAAAATGCTATCAACTTTATTCATGACTTCATTTGGTGTCGGTTTGGTTTTCCTCGAGCTATAGTGTCCGACAACGGCTTACGCTTCTCCTGCACCTTCGGCGTAGATGAAGCGAGTTGGAATCAAACATTGGAAATCTTCTCGTCGCTTATCCTCAAGGAAATGGCCAAGCCGAGGCAAAGAAATAAACTTGTTCTATCTTCGCTCAAGACAGACTCGTAGGTCGACGTAACAATTGGTTGGACGAACTCCCTTGCTCTTCGGGGCAACCGTACAACCACTCGGGGCCTACTGGGAAACCCCTTTTGCTCTCACATATGGGTCAGAGGCCATGGCACCTGCTGAACTCAGATTTCCCACTGCTAGAGTGACTTTCTTCAATCAAGAGCAAAATGATACCAATAGATTGATCGACCTGGATCTAGTCGATGAAAAGCGAGAAACAGCCTACCTCCGAATGGTCAACTACAAGCAGCGAACTAAGAGCTACCACGACAAGAGGGTCAAGGCAAGGTCGTTCCAAGTTGGAGATTATGTGTTGAGAAAGATCGAAGCAACGGGTAAAAGGACCCAGCAGAACAAGCTATCTCCTAACTGGGAAGGTCCCTATGTAGTCACTCGAGTCGTCAAAGAAGGAACCTACATGATAGCTCATCCCGGAGGTGACGAGTTGAAACATCCTTGGCATGCTACTCACCTCATCAAATACTACTTCTAGTTTTCGGTTTCAAAGTTCAAACTTGTGTTAGCTCTTGTTTCAAGTTGATGTAAACATGTTTCCTACTTCAATAAAAAGCGCAGTTTATTCGATCAAACATAGTGTTACCCCAATCCCAATGAGCTCGACTCTTAGTCAGCTTAAATTTAACAAGCTCGATTCTTAATCAGCTTTGTTCATTTAACAAGTCCGACTCTTAGTCGACTTCGTTCCAACAAACTCGACTCTTAGTCGGGCTTGTTATAACAAGCTCGATTCTTAATCGCCTTAGTTAATTTAACAAGTCCGACTCTTAGTCGACTTCGTTCCAACAAACTCGACTCTTAGTCGGGCTTGTTATAATTAGCTCGATTCTTAATCGCCTTAGTTAATTTAACAAGTCCGACTCTTAGTCGATTCGTTCCAACAAACTCGACTCTTAGTCAGTTTGTTATAATTAGCTCGATTCTTAATCAGCCCTACTATTTTAACAAGTCCGATTCCTAATCGACTTCGATCTGAGTAACTCGACCCTTGGTCAGCTTAAAAAGTTTGAACAGATTAGATTTATAATCAATCTCGTTCCAAAAGTTAATTAAGGCTGAGGTCGACCAAAGCATCATAGAGTCAGGACGACCTCAAACTTAAGATAAGTCGTTGCCCTACTAAATCTAACTCGACACCTACCTCCAAAGCATATAACATGCAGAAAAGAGAAGTCAGTTACGATTAAACATAATTAAGTCTCCCAAAGTGGGCCAAGACTTAGTTAATTAAATTACAAATGTGTTATGCCTCCCAAAAGATAGGGCCTAGGCATCTAAGTATTCATAAAACCACAAAAAACAAGAAATGTTTGGGACTTGTTCATTACATAGCCATCAATTTCAAAGTTCAATCTGTGGGATTACCTTCAAGTTGACCACTGGTAGCCGCTTGCTCGTCTACAGTTTCCCCGACACAGAAAACCCATGCCTTGGAGTATCACCATCAAAGGCCGGAGAGCCAGGCTCCTCGAGTTCAGCCAGGATGGTGTTAAAGTTAACCTTTTCGACAGCAGGAGGATCCCAAGGTGCTGCCTCTGCTTCTTCATCATCTTTGATTATAAGCTCCGTGTCATTCTCATCAGATGGCACCAAAGAGTGGCCTTGGCGAGCCGTCGTGTTATAAGGATCCTCGAAGCCCATTGAGCTAGCCGTTCGATCGATATATTGACAGAGGGATCTACTATTATACGTCGAGCCATATGAGCCCGACCTACATGGAAGAACCCCTAGCTTCTTCGGTAATATGGGCGTGCGTATCATCACTATCTTTATATGCCTTGACAAAGATCCTCCTTTGCAGCCCTCACAAGCAGCTAGCCTAGGTCCACCCCCCATTGAGCTCGAGCAAAGATCCAACTCTTCTTGTTTCTTGGCCAAAGTGACGGCACCTCCTCCAACCGTTGAGTCGCCAATGCCGATCGCGAGCCTAGCCTATTCTTTTCCTCCTCAGGGCGGCGAGTTCCTTGGTAGCTTCTCCAAACTTGCCCCAGCTTCTTCTTTGGCCTTTATTTCGTTGTCTTTAACAAGCTTCAAAGCTTCATACGAGTTGTCTAAGTCTCGAGTGCTCTTCCTTCAAGTTTTGAGCTCCTCCTTCAACGTAGCGTTGGCTTCTTTCAGCTTCCCCACCTTGGCGTTCTCCTCCTCCAGCCTTCTTCAACTCGCATTTTTCTTTGCCAACATGGACTTGGCTAGCTTCTCCTCGTTCCTCGCCAGCCTTCCAGCAAGTAGTAGCCGTGTCAATCATGGCAAGAGACTCGAAAAGAAGAAGTGGGAGGAAGAGGTTAGATCTCGACAGACACAAATGGAGATATGGAACAAGCGAGCAAAATAAAGTTAACAACACAAGAAATGCCAAAGAGTTACCTCGGAAGAAGCGCCCGACCCTAGCTCGCAGCTTCGGAGTTAGAGGTTTCTTAGTGAACTCCATGATCAAATCCCGGTCGCACCCTTCCGACCACGGCCCGTCCGTACCCAGCCTCCGGTACTCCCCGGCTAAGCGCTGATCCCGGTTAAAGGAGCCACAGCACTTAGCTCGTCAACACGAGACCGGATCAGCTCCGCATAAGAAACCCGGGACAGAGAAGGCTGGGGACTCCTGACTTCATTCTCCATCGGCTCGTTAGCATCGACCTGATCAACTGTCGCGCTCACCTTGGTTTTCCCAATCTTAATCTTCTTGCTTAGAGGGGCCGTATCATCTTCATCATCCCCCTCATCATCTAACTCGATCACTGGCGACTTGGCCTTGGAAATTCTTTTGGTTTTGGATTTGGTTTTGGGTTGATCACGAGCTCTGGTTTTTCTAGCATCCTGAGCTGGCTCCACAATTTGGTCGGATATATTGGCTTCTTCAAATGACCTCCTCCATTTCTTGGGCGACATCTCCAACTTGGTTCCCCTCCAGCCTCCTCGGGTTCTCCTCCATCGGTATAGAGTTAATCGGGGTCCACATCTACCGTCCGCAAAATATCATGACGGAGAGCACCCTCTTTCTCCCTATGTTCTCTAGCATTGGTCAGCTTCCACAGCCTCCACTTGCTCTTCCTGATGTCAATGGTTCGGCCCATACTCGCTTCTTGCTCAGGAGTTAAGACTACACCAAAGTTGAAATGATCAAGGGTTAGGTCGACACAAAAAATTTCTGCATACGAGTAAAAAGTCCTATGTACGAATTAAACATGTGTGGACTGATTATTCTACATACGAGCAAAAAAGTTCTATGTACGAATCAAATTCATAAATAAACAGTTAAGCAAAGGTAAGAGGGATCAAGGTACAAGGAATGGTCGAGTTCTTACCCCCAAAATGTTCTACCCGCTCCTTACAATAGTTGGCGCCTTTCTTACAAAAGTGGCACTCTTTCTCAAATCTGAATCGAGCTCCCTCATGGGTGACCCAATCTGGATATCTCTGACATCTAACTACTGGCACCATGGGCACTACCTCCCCTTCACCAACCATCAATCCAGCTCGGATAAAATTATTTTTGTTGGTTCCTAGAGCATCCCAACTGATAGCCCCCTTCTTGGTAAACTCCATCAACTTCTTACGTAAATCATTATGCCAATGTGGGACCCAGTAGTTGTTCTCATCTACCCCAGTTGTATCAGCACTGGGCAAGGGAAATTCCCATCCTCTTCTACTCTCCACCACCACCACGCAAGAGTTCCATCCACTAGCCTTGCCAGGAAGATTGGCAAATAATTTGGGAGACTTTGGCTTGGAAGGAGTACTTATGCCACTATCCTTATCAAACTTAATGCTAAAGAACTCCTTAAACACCCTCATGCATGGCTCATACCCTAAGAACCTACAAACCATAATAAAGCAAACCAAGACTTACGTGTGTTGGCTCCTAGCTGAAGTGGCAAGGCATCGGTGCACTCCAAGAACTCGTTTATGAAGGGGTCAAGAGGTAATCTCAAGCCAGCTTCGAATTGGCCGTAATAGAAAGCTACCTTGGTAGTTTCCTCCTCGTAGGTGTCCCCAAATTTGTTAAAGAAGTCCCCCCTACTGTACAGAGCAACGCTAAACTCCTTCTTATCAACATCACAAAAATCATATATCATGCTTAAGCGAGATGGATAATTCTGCTTCCCTCTAGCTGGCCTTGGAGGAACGTAGCCTTTTTCATTCCCGCCCGCACTACAAAGTGTTATCAAAGGCATCAACAATGCGCGGGCTTGATGAGGTCGAGGCATGAGCTCCACCTCGAGTCTCCATATCTCGTACAAGAAGAAGGGGAAACAGGGGAATCAGTTCTACATGAAGCCTCAGGAGCCCTAGTAGACGCACTAAGGGGCGACCTAGATTCCCCCGGAAATCCTATCCTATTTCTAATAAAGGAAGGCTTAATGGCATCTTTGACATAAAACAAAGCTATATGATCGAGAAGCTCATGGAAAAGGTGAAAAGACACAACTCTTGGATCATCCGTTCTTAAGGCGCCTAGTTCATTCCCCACAGGCAAACTTAGCTCATTGAATCGCGAGCCCCAATGTGTCAAAATTGAAGAGCACTCCTCTATTGTTATCTCCCTCCACTCTCCACTCAAATATTTGTAGACTCTATGATTGACAATACAGTAACCATACCCAGCTCCGGCCTCACAACTAAAGGTCCTAGCCATGGCAAAATCAAAGAAATTGCAGAAATTAAAGCCTTAATTCTAAAGAATAAGGAGAATACCTTTAGCAGCGGAGAAAAACGGAACAATGGAAGGCAAAAACACCAATTTATAGCAAGAAGCAATGTCCTTTATCACCGCCGGAATCACGTACAGAGTTCAGGGAAGGCGAAAGTTGTAAATGGGGAAGGATTCTTGATTTTATAGTTCCCTGAATTGGAAAGGGCAAAGAGAAATTCGAAATTAATTTTCCTAATTAATGGTGGAAACAGTTTCCTAGGCGGACTCTCAAACGTCTAAAGTGTAATCATGACGAAAATCGGCGCTCCTACATCTCCAACCGTTCATCACCTACGATCAGGATGTTGCCACGTCATCATGGTCGACCTACTTCCAAGACTAACATCGACTTGCGAGTAAAGCAATTTTCGTCACAGAAATCTTCTTAACTTCCAAGTCGACGAAGTCAACTCGAAAGTTGGGGGCCACTGAACATACCAAAAGTGTCAAGTTGGACCAAAGGAGTGAAGCCCAATCACAAGCAGCCTTGACCATCACATTCTCAATGAGGCTGGCCCAATCAGAACAAGGCCCAAAGCCCATCTCTTGCATCAGTCGACTAAGCCCCTTGGTCCGACCTACCAGGTCCCGACCTAACTTAGTCCGACCTCATAATCCATAATCATAATTCGGGTACGAACCATGCTCTACCCGCCAGTCAGGTCGGTCATTCCACAAGTGGCGACCTCGACCTAATCACCAAGTGTCGACCTGACATGTGAAGACGCAGGTGGGTCAACCTTTCCATAACAACCTCCCTACAAATCAGGGACAGTTACGGGCACGTTCCCATGAGCATAACCGCAGCTATAATTTCGGAGCTCATGTAGCCCTGTCATTAAACTACCTACACCAACTATAAATACTTCATCACTACTAACGGTGCAAAGGTAACTACCATTTTGTATTCTGAGTTCATTATTCAATACATTTTGAGCTATATACAACTGTTATCTTACTCTCACGCCCGAGCGTCTTCGCCGGAGACACATCCGGCTAGTCGTGGGTTCTGCTGTGTCAAGAAGCCGTGATCACCCCGCCACGTGGAGGAAGATTGATAAGCACATTTCCTGCAGCATCAGGGACTTTTGTCATATGCTAACTATTATTATAAATAGTATTAATTTACTATATAGGTTAAGTAATATTATTGTAGTTACAATATATGTTAACTATTACTATTAATAATATTAGTTAATCATAATAGTTACTATATATATATCAAAGTAGGTCGTTAATAATGTCAATGAGCATTTAGCTTAAAGACGTACTTTCTCGGGAAGGTTAAGGGTTGGAACCCCCTACATTGTATTTAAAATGTTGTAATTTGAAAAGAAATACGTCGTTAGTTTTTTCATTCACTTTGTTAACGTCCATAAAAAATGTTGCATACTGACATAAATTATGACATCAAAAATAAATGACATAAAGTATGAACATCAAAAATAAAATAGCAAAAATTGCTACATTGTTAGTCACAATGCAATTCCTATTAAACTTATGTGCAAAAAAGTTATTAAAATTGAACACAATTTTTCTAACTTTATAAATGTTAATGTTTTGATTCATTTATAATATACTTATATTATAAAAAATAAATCATGATATTAACAAATTAGCTTCCCGTGCGGAGCACGGGTTACCTACTAGTAGAAGTATTATGCTTGCCCGGCAAAACACAAAAGATAGTGTGTTTTAAAAAAGGGCAAATAGCATTTTATGACGTGAATTAAAAGGGGGTTTGTATACGAGGCCTCACTATTTTTTTATTTTTTTTCCCACCTCAGAGGAGACCAATGTGTAAAAATTTTGATTTTCCATTTAAGGAGGTTAAATGAATTTTCCTAAATTAGAAGGATTGAAATAATTTTGTTTTTGAAAGCAAATAAAATTTATTGAAGGACGATCCCCATTACATTCCAACTCTAATGTTTATATACAAAGTACAAGAGTCCTAATTGGACTAGATGATTTACCTACATACTATATACATGAACATAATAATAAGATACATGAACATACAAAAAGATACATGAACATACTAATAAGATACAGACCCATAATAATCAAACTTGAAAACAAATTAGAGTATAACTAAAAAGAGAAAAAAATGTAATTTACCAAAAAAATAAATAAATTAGTAATATATAATAATTAATAATAAAAAAGTCATTGAATTTCTTCACAATATACTCCCTCCGTCCCAATAAGTGCTTCACCCTTTTGGGTGGGCACGCAAATTATGGAAATGGGAGGGAAAAAAAATATTGTGAGTGTAATTTGAAAATAGGAGAGAGAATTAGTGGAGGGAATAGTAAATTATAATGGTGTTGTGAGTATTAAAATAATGTAGGAGAGAGAATGAGTGGAGGAAATAGTAAAGATTATTTGCCAAAAAAGGAAAGGTGAAGCTTCTAACGGGACGCCCTTTTGGGTAATTAGTGAAGTTTTTATTGGAACGGAGGGAGTATAATTTTATAATTTGACTACTTTAATTGAATAAAAACTAACTCAAAAATATACTAACCACATAATAAATAATAAAAATTAAAAAATATTTTACCCAAAAATAGGAAGGAAAAAAAATAGATAGAAAACCCACCCACATCTCCACACATTAACAATTTCTTCATCAAAACTCTCCCCTTTACACCCCAACTCTTCCACTTCATTTTGCTTCAATGGCCACCCTCATCTCCCCCTAAAAAAACTCACCCTATTCGGCTGATTCCCACCACCACTACTTCTCACACCACCACCATATTGAATGACAGGCAGTGAGTTGTAACGAAAAGGGTGGTTGACAATGGCTTGAATTGAGGCGGTCGCTATGAAAGAAATGGAATGGAACGCCGTAGATGGAGGTAGTGATGTTGGGTTAAAGATGACGAGGGTAATGGCGCTGTCTGATTGCTGGAGATGGTGTTGGTCGGCAATTTACAGAAGTTGTTGGAGAAGATCCACCCCCTTTTCTATCTATCTCTCTCCCTCTGTCTGAAATTAGAAATGGGTGGGTTAGGATTATAAGTTGAAATTGATTTTGTTTTAGTAATGTTAGGGTCAGGGGTTGCGTAATATTAGGGTTTGGGTTTTTTTCATTTTGTTACTGTTGGTGATGATTTTGTGGTGGTGGCACGGTAGTTGCACATGTGGTGCTGGCAGCAATGGTGGCACGGTAATAGTTATGGTGGTTGCATGCGGTAGATGGTGGTGACTTAAGAATGGAAAGCGGGGTGGTGATTTTGTGTTGATGGTTGTGTGTGGGCGGAATGTGAGGGGGGGGGGGTGGGGGCGGGGGTGGGAGATGGTGGTAATGGTGGTGGTGGGGAAGAGTGGGGTTAGGGAAGATAAAGAGTAAGGTAGGATGTGGGGATGAACCTATATATTCTCTCTCTCTCTCTCTCTCTCTCTCTCTCTCTCTCTCTCTCTCTCTCTCTCTCTCTATTTCAATCCTTCTAATTTAGAAAATTTCATCTAACCCCCCTTAAATATAAAATCTACTTCAATTTAAACCACTTTGTTAATCATGTGTGAGCCTTATGGGATATAACTAACTTTCTAACGAATTTTGTCAAAAAAAAAAAAAAAAAAAACCCTTAACTAGCGAAAATTTTATACATTGGGTCATAATTTGGCCAAAAAAATAGTGAAACCCCGTATGAAAGACCCCCCCCTCGAGTTCATTGGGTCATCGTCCCAACAAATTTTCTCCTAGAGCTATCAAATCAATGTTCATTGGCTACCCTTTTGCTCAGAAAGGTTACAAGCTTCTCAATCTTGAAACCAAGACTGTCTTCATAAGTAGGCATGTGGTATTTCATGAGAATATCCTTCCTTTTCATCCATCTTTCTCTACTTCCCTTGTTGCTCAACCTTGGATAGAACCTGAAAATATCACAGCTCATCCTATATTTCCATCCGAACCACCCATACATTCCAAGCTTCTTCTCCACCTTCTTCCCTATTCCACCACCACAATCATCCCCTGTACATATTTCCCCTGTCCATATTTCTCCTACTTCTACTCCTACTCTTACTCCTCCTTCTTCTGTAAATATTCCTCCTGCACAACCTCTCAGAATTTCAACTAGACAAAAGGTCCTACCTGCCAAATTCAAGGACTATCAAATAAATTCATCTTTCTCTTCTAAATATCCTTTGTCTAGATACATCTCTTATGATCACTGCACTCCTTCTCATCTTCATTTCATAAATTCTATTTCTTCCATTGTGGAACCTACATCTTACATTCAAGCTAGTAAAGATGAGAATTGGGTTTGTGCTATGAATAAGGAAATTCAAGCCCTTGAGTCCAATCATACTTGGGACATTGTCCCTTTACCTACTAACAAGCCTCTTGTTGATTGTAAATGGGTGTTTAAGGTCAAATATCGTGCTGATGGTTCCATTGAGAGGTACAAAGCAAGATTAGTGGCTAAGGGCTACACTCAATCTGAAGGAGTGGACTATCATGAGACCTTTTCTCCTGTTGCTAAAATTGTTACAATCAGGTGTGTTTTAGCAATTACAGCAGCCAAAAACTGGTTTGTTCATCAACTTGATGTGAACAATGCATTCTTACATGGGGATCTCAATGAAGAAGTTTACATGTCTATTCCACCAGGATACTCTAAGTCTACCAGTTCTCATGTAGTCTCAGAATTAAAGAAATCCCTTTATGGTCTTAAACAAGCATCAAGGCAATGGTTCTCCAAGCTTACAAATGCTTTGATTGATTTGGGATATACTCAGAGCCATGCAGACTACTCCATGTTCACACTCAAGTCTTCTACTGCATTTACTGTGGTTTTGGTTTATGTGGATGATAATGTTCTAGCTGGGACTTGTTTACAATCCATTAACACTCTCAAAGATTTTCTGGACAAGAAATTCAGCATCAAAAACCTAGGTGAAATCAAGTACTATCTTGGTATTGAAATTCTCAGGAATTCTAGTGGTTTTCATGTCAATCAAAGGAAATATGCCCTGGATTTGCTTGCTACCGGGATTGAGTTATGCTTCAAACCTCGACAGTTCCTTTGGACCCATTAACCAAGTTGAGATGTGATGTTGGTGATTTATTAGAGGATCCATCTTATTACGTAGCTTTAGTTGGGAAACTCTTATATCTTACCATCACAAGGCCTCGACTTGGCATTTTCTCATCCATTTGTTGAGTCAATTTGTGCGGCGCACCTAGAGTTCCTCATCTTACTGCTGTCCACAGAGTTCTAAGATACATCAAAGCCTCCCCAGGCCAGGGCCTTCATTTTCCTTCCTCTAATTCTCTTCATTTTCATGACTATTGTGATAGTGATTGGGGGTCATTACCTGATGACGACGGGAAAGTACGTGTCGGGGTTTTGTTTGTTTCTTGGCCCGGCTACGGGTCTCGTGGCATGCTAAAAAGCGAGTGTTATTGCTAGGTCTTGAGTGAGTTTGAATATAGATCACTTAGCAACTACATGTTGTGAGGTCTTATGGTTGCATAGCCTCCTCGAGAGATTTGCATATTACTCCTTCCTTACCGGTTCCTTTGTTACGCGACAGTTCATTTGCCATTGCCGTTGCTTCCAATCCGGTATACCATGCAAGAACTAAACATATTGAACTTGATTGCCATTTTTGTTAGAGATCATGTTCAAAAGGGTCTTCTGTTCTCCCTACATTTGTCTCTACAAAGAATCGGGTTGCTTCGACATATTTACCCAGAGTCTCTTTGTAAGTCTCTTTCTTGGTCTTTGTTACACAACTTAAGGGTTTTATCTCCTTTAAACCCTTCAACTTGTGGGGGGTAATGAAGTTGATAATCTTGGTGCATGTGTTAATCTTTGTTTCTACTTGCAAGCATGGGGAATTACCACAAAAGATATCAAGGTTCAAAGATGCAGCGGAGTCAAGGACTCGACGACAAATGGAATTGAGGGACTTATGTGCAAATTCCCATAAACCAGCTTACTTTTATGTAAATAAGTACATGTCTAGTCTGTTAGTCGGTTAGAGAGTCAATAACGAAAGTTGTTAGTAGATAACGAAAGTTGTTAGTAGAGTCTGCAGTTAGATTAGTCTATAAATAGATGAAAACAATGCTAGTTTGTATTCATTGAATTCATTGTGATTAATCAAAGGCTTCTGCTCTCTCTCTCAATTTTCTTTGTATTTCCATGGCTTTCTCTGATTTCGTGACTTTTCATTGAAGATAAAACACTTGCTCTAAACTCCAAGCCGGACTCATTATCCGGACTCATTATTATGTCAGTTCAAAACCAAATCTGACCAGCTTCACTTTGAATAGCATGCCTAGAATCAAACCCAGATTTTACTATCAATTATTTTGCTTTATCTTGAAATCAGATATTGGTGCATAATTAACATGGATGAACTCTTCTTCGGTTGTTTTGTTTGTCTGTACTTCGCCATCAATTTGGGAAGAACCTAATTTAGTCAAACCCTAATCTGATAAACCTCAAACCCAGACTTATCTTTCGTCTTTGATAGGACCGCCCGGCCAAGCAATTTTAACAAACCCACAAATTAACATGTCCAAATTTTGATAAAATCTCAATTCAATCAAACCCTAATTTGTTAGAAGGCGATGTTCTTGGCGCTAGATCGAGGCATCGAACCTCAAGAAGAAGAACACGGCAACAAACTAGATTGTGGAGTATGGAAGAAGAGAAAACGTCGCCGTTGAGAAAAGAGGTGACGATCTGGAGGATGATGGAGATGGTTTGTGGGTGAGGGGAATAGGTTTTGGGATGTGAAAGAGAGGAACCAGATAGATATAAGACGGAGAAGGAGGGAACACCGTACGAAAGAAACAAGAGGAAAGAGACTTTCACGTATTAGACAACTGATAGGGCAGAAATATGAAAAATAATAGGGACATTTTTGTCCGGCTCACTTCAGAGGCAAAATAAGTGGCGCTTTTACATCTTAAAAATAAGTGGCTTTTACGAGGGTTCAGATCTGAAACAAAAAAATAAACAAATGGTCTGAACGGTTTTCATGTCTGATTCGGTCAGACATTAAGAGCCAATTAAGTGCTGAATTGAAAAAACAAACGAGGCCACTAGCTTTGAAATATACGTACCTCTTTCAAATTCACAGCAATTCCAGGTTACTGAAGCAATAAATTACTCCCATATAATTAAGCATAAGGTTTACTCATGAACAGAAATTTTGATCCTACTGTCTAAATTAACAGGTTTACACAAGAACATAAATTTTGATATTACGGCCTAAACAATCCTAATTGCGTTCTCCCAAGGCCCTAAAGGCATCCACCCACCGATAAAGTTGAGACGACATTAAGCTAGATTGCAATCTTCAATTTGATAATAACCTTTTCCACGAATACGAGCGTCATCATCTAACTAGAAAATACAACTGAGGTGATAAAAAGTAATACCCGCTCAACTAAGTGCTTCCAGGAACATCATTTCCAGCTGCATTCTTGCGGTTTATATAACGAATCACAGCATCGTCGACCCTACAAAAGTCCACAAATTGCGGAGTTTATGTTAATCTTATCATTTAAAGAAGGGTCAAATGAGTTTACAAACAAATAATTGAACATATGTCCATCTTCAACCTCACCGCCAAGGAAAAAGTCAGACCAGGTTTTAGAAAGGTTCAACTTCTAAAATTCAAGGTACAAATTTCCATGATTTTATCATGCTTTTCTTTCTTTTCAGAAACATGTTTTCTCATGGTTTACTATCTTCATAAAAATGTTGTATGTACTCCTTCCGCCCCAAAAAGTTAGGCCCACTTTTTTAATTGTTAACTTGAATCAACTTTGAGTAACAATTTAGGTTAGTTTTAACTATGCTAATGAATATATTAAACTTATTATTGATATACCATTGTAAATAGTATCAATAACAAGTTTTAGATTTTCATTCGGATAGTTAAAACTAACTTAAATTATTGCTCAACGTTGATTCAAGTTAACAGCCAAAAAAGTGGGCCTAACTTTCCAGGACGGAGGGAGTAGAATTTTAGTGGAATTTAAAGGAATCTATACAACCAAAAAAGCGAAGTGACTTGTTGAATGAGACTCATTTTAGGGTGTGGAGCTAGAATCAAGAAAACGGAACAAA
The DNA here is from genome assembly GCA_022495995.1 of Adenophora triphylla var. japonica. Taxonomy (NCBI): domain Eukaryota; kingdom Viridiplantae; phylum Streptophyta; class Magnoliopsida; order Asterales; family Campanulaceae; genus Adenophora; species Adenophora triphylla. Next base: position 317,611 of record JAFEMH010001448.1, read on the forward strand.
ATAAAGAAAGCATTTCATTGTCTCCCCCCCCCCTCCCAAAAAGATAGTCCAACTTTCCCTTTTGGTTAGTCCCGAAAAGACAATCCCATTTCTAAAAAAAAGAAAGATAATTATATTACAATTTCAAGAAGGTGCAAGCAAGTAAATAATAATTCATAAAAGGTTAGGCTAGTCAAATAGGACTATCTTTTGGGGACAAAAAGAGTACAAATTAGAAATCATGTGCATATTGTAATAAACAAGAGTCCTCACACCATAGGGGAGCTACACTATGTCTAATGGGGGAAATTGCCCCCATTTGTTTTTTAAAAATACTAGTCCAAATGTTAGTGCAATTTATTGAAACCAGGCCCCGTTTGTCTAAAGAAAAAACATGCACTAATTTCTTTTACCCCCTTTTAATTAGTGAAATGATTTTGCCCCCCTTTCGAAAATTTTCTGGCTTCGCCATTGCCGCTCACATAAGAATAATTATACTGACTTGAAATAAGAAAAATACAGATTAATCTTACCATGGCTGATTATAGAACTCAGATTGGCGCTCTTTCTCAGCATTACGAGTGGCGTCTCCAGCAGCAAGCTTCAAATCCTTGGTCTGAGAAGTAATTAGAGAATCAATAAATTCCGCAGGAGACTGACTGAAACCTAGAAAAAAAGCTCGCCTCCGACGGTGCTCATGGATCTTCTTCAGAGCAGAGCAAATAGCTTCATCGCAAGCATCAATTTCCTTGTGTTTCTCTAAATTTGCCAAAAAAGCAGACATCTCCTTATCCAATGAGAAAGGAACATCAACGAGGACATCATAGCAAGTATTTCCGACCGGATTATTCCCAGAAAGTGTGACCCTGTGCTCCAAATGAATAGGTTGTGGTGGAGATAAATGCTGTGATATCTTCTGTGAAACCATGCCAAATTTCATTTTGTCTTCACTAAATACTTTCCGGAGAGGTGGATCACACATAAAGAAGGACGGATCATTTGGAACTTGTAATTTTCTAGCCTTCACATAGTGCCAAAGTGCAGCAATAATCCTTGGGCGAGTCTCCACTTCAATTCCAAGAAGTTCTGCCAGAGCAGTTGAAAGCTTAAACTTTTCCGGCATGTAATTCATTTCCAGTCTAATAATTGCAGTAAATTCCTTATCCCCTTTTCTCTTTACTTCAAAACCCTCATGTAGTGCTGGAGAACGAGAACTCTCCCACAAAATTACATGGTTATCTGGGTAGAGACTCTGGTCCAAGTAGATAGTGATTTTCTTGAAAAAAGATGAAAACTTTGCATCCAAAGCACTTGACCTCAGTACCATTCCTGTAGCATCAGAATCCGTCCCATTTTCCAGTATTCTCCCGATAATCTTGAGAGACCAAGAAGGCGGCTCATTATCCTTATTGGAACCCTGATGTGGCTGGTTCGCAGCAGTATTGAAAACATAAATCCTAAGGGTTTTCTGCACACGTTTAGGATTCTTGAGGGACTCTTGGATATCAACCTTCTTTCTTGCAAGAGCAGAGTCAACTCGGGCCTCAAATTCAAGCAACTGAGTATAGAGAGCTGACTCAGGTAAAAGAGCAGCAACCTTATCAGGGATTTGATTTTCAGGAAGCGTTCTTTTCCTTCTACGAGCAGCTGGAGTTAATTCCATAGTTTTCAGGGGTGAAGCAGTGCCAGGACCAGAAGAATTGGGAGGCCTATTTGAAGGTTTCTGAGGGGCCCGTTTGGCATTGCCCGTATTGGGAGTCGAAATTGGAGGCGAAGCAACACCAAGATTACTATTAGAGCCAGCATTATGCATCTGGGAAAGAGATTGGGCTTGAGCTTGTAACTGAGCTTGGAATTGGACCTGAGCAGCTTGAGCTTGAGCTCTAGCTTGAGCATGAGCCTGAGCATACTGTGCCTGTGCAAGTGCTTGAGCACTGGGGCTCGGATAATTGGAAATGACCCGGAAATTGGGGTCCACCATGTGTTTGAGGTTGTGATGGAGCAGCAAGATTCGGTGGAGGGCGATGGTTTATGGACATAGATTGAGGTACTGCCCCGGCATTACCAAAAACGTTTGGGACCCCAACATTCTTCATTGGATTGTTATTGTTATTTGCAGACATACTGAAATTTAAATTGCTGGAAACTTTTAAGGTTTAGATAATTGCATCAAAGAGTTTGATTCCTGAAATAGTAACAAAGTCAAAGTTCTTACCTTTAGAATCCAATATTGATAATTTTGAAATTTGACGACTTTATAAAGCTTGCACTCAACCGAAAACATATTACTCCTACTAAATGAATACTACAGTACGTATGAAATAAAATAAAAATTAATTGTAGCATGATAAACAATAGTAGTAGTCTAAGGTCTCAAATGAGTATCAATTTTCAACTTTTCCAAGAAGTTAAAAAAAATCAATTTCAAGTATTTTTAGTGGCAGGTATATATTAACACCCTTAATGATTTAGTAACTTTACCATATAATAGACAAAAAAATTAAAAAAAAAATATGTCATTTTTTTAAAAAATAAAATAAAATTGTCACAATCATTTTTTTTTTTTTTTTGGGAACACTAAACCTTCCATAGTCATAAATCAAGTTCTAGTCGCACTAACACTCATAATACAATAAGGTAAATTATTAAGGGCTCGTTTGGTAGGTCAATAGGATTAGCCTGTATTAATAGTGAGGGGTGTATTAATAGTGAGGGGATTATTAATAGTGAGGGGATTATTAATCAGGGGATTAATAATACCACCTTTTTTTGGGATTAATAAGAAGGGGATAAGAGGTTACTATCCAGGTTGTTACAAATAATACAATGGTTGCATTTAATGTACCAAACACCAAACTTATTGGATTAATAATCCTATACAGCCTAAAAGGGCTACCAAACGACCCCTAAGGGTATTAATATACTTACTTACTAATGTTACTAAAATGCTGAAATTTGACAACGGAAGGAGTAATAAAAAATCAATAAATTAGTCCGTGAAGCCCTAAAATTGACACTCGGGAGGAGCAAATGAATTGATTTTAGAAAAACTGGCAGTGATTCGGAAAAAAATCATGGTTTTGGAAGCTCAATCGAATAGCTAGAAAAAGCAAGAATTGAGCGAGGAGCAGAAATACCTGTTGGAAGGCTCGTCAGTCACTCAATCTGCCAAAGCATGTGATTTGCTTTCAATCAATTGGTCTGTGAAGCCCTATAATTTGTAGATCTGGAAGCATTCAAGGGTGTATTGATCTCCGGCGGCCTCTATCTTCCCTTCCGGCTCCGGTCTCTCTATCTCCCTCACGGGTTTCTAGCGGACCCTCACGTGCGATTTGTGTTTTGTTTTTATCTCACTCGCGTGCTCACTCCCCAAAAAGCCCAAAATTAAAGAAGCTTACGTTTTTTCCCCCTTATTTTTATTTTGGTTTGTATTTCACTTTATCAATTAAATTTAACTAATATAACACCCATTCATTAAATGTACGGTCAATTTTTTTTTTACAAATAAATTAAATTAATAAAAAAAAGTTACAAAAAATGTCATTAAAAGATTGATAATGAAATTAACAGTAACAATTATAAATTTAAAAAAAAAAATCCTTGTAAACACATTTGTTGTTTAATTCACAGTTTTTTTCTCTTCGTCACATACTAATATAATCTATCTATAGTATAAATGAGGGAGGTGGGATGAATAGTTGTATGAATAGTGTCAAAATTTTTTTTTCCCATTTTACCCTCACTAAGTTCTCCCTTTCCCATTTTGCCCTCACTTTTAATTAAAAAAATACCACGTGTCGCCGAGCCAGAACTTTTACTAGTATACTTTCATCGAGTCCACTTACATCTTCACGATTCTTGTTCACGCGTGGATTAAGGAAAAAAATAATGATATAAATGTTGTGAGTGTAAAAGTAAAATAGAATAGAGAATGAGTGGAGGGAATAGTAAATTATAATGGTGTTGTGAGTATTAAAATAATGTAGAAAACAAAGTGTGAAGTATGTATTTGGACGCCCAAAATAGAAAGTGTGAAGTAAGTAAGTGGACGGAGGGAGTATATATAAAAAGAGAATAGTGTCTTTTGATATTCTTAACATTCAAAAATAAGATTTTTCCTCCAAAATAGTAAAAATTCTAGAAGCTATTGTTAAAAGTCTTTTTAATGTTGTCCTAATAAATGTTTGAAAATAAAAGAACTAAAATATCTTGCAAAAGAGTTGAGCTTATATTCAATTCAACAAGATCCTTATTATCAATTCTTTATCGTCAACCTTTTTTTTATTTTTATCATCAATATGAATTTTTCACAAAAAAAAAAAAAAAAATCAACAAGGATAGTTTTGGCATTATTTATTTAATTTTAAAAAATATACTTCTACTGTCTCAATACAAACTACACACTTTTCTCATAGGGCATCCCACTACAAAGTACAAACTACTCCCTCCGTCTAATCCGATTTAAGATTTTCTCTTACGACACATAAATTAAGAAATATTAATAATAATAGAAGAGAATGAGTGAAGCAGGTATTGTGAGTATAAAAAGTAAAATATAAGAGAGAATGAGTGAGGGGTATAGTAATGGGATTGTTGTTATAAGTATGACAAATGAATATCATTAAATATAAAAAAAATATAAACTTTTCATTTTGGAATATTATAAGTCGAGTGGGACGCCCAAAATGGAAATTGGTCCTAAGTCGGGTGGGACAGAGGGAGTATATACTCCCTCCGCCCCACGTGAATGCAAACTTATTTCTATTTTGGTCCGTCTCACGTAAATGCAAACTTCTCAAAATGGAAATAAATATTTCACTTTTACACTCACAACATTCTCTCTCCTCACTATTCCTCCCACTCATTCTCTCTCCTATTTAATTTTTCATACTCACAACATTTAACTTTTTCTCTTTCTTACATCACTTTTCCTTAATTTCCACACCCAAAAAGTTGGTTTACATTCACGTGGGACGGAGGGAGTACTTTCTAAAATGAAAATATTTTATTATTGTTATATTAATGGGACTCGCATATCATATTTAGAACAACAACTCATTTTCTCTCTCCAATCTCATTTTTCATACTCACAACACTCAATCCACTAACATTTTTTCTTAATTTCTGAGCAAATAGTAAGTGTGTATTTTATACTTTTTTGTTGATCCCCCCATATTATATAGATGAAATTTTATCATTCCATGTTTATTTTATTTCTTATTATTATTTTTTTTACTATTTTACAGATTTTATTGACCCCCACATTATATAGATGAAAATATTAATACATAAAAGACTTTGCTAACTTTCCGGTGTCATGCAATTTTCGACGAATGAGCCATTATTTCGTGTTGATTTAAGACTTATTTTTTGGGGAGTTTATTTCACTAAAAAATTGGATAAATTGTTACATTAGTTTTAACTGTAGTTGTTAATTTTGATTTTTGTTTATTTAATTATATCAAAATTATAAAAATTAAAAAAAAAACAAAAACAAAAGTCGATACAATTGTTGTCATAATAATAAGGCTACTAAATACGTTGACTAAGTAGATGATTTTGTTTTAATCATTACTACTTTGTATCTTAATAAACTCCAATGTAAGAATTTTTTGTTTTAAAATTGTCTTTTTTATAAAAAGCTTTGTTCTAAACGTTTTTACTAAATTTCTTTCACTATTTTTTTTATTATCGAAAATTAAATTTTTAAATGTGAATAATAAGAATATCTATCTTCTTTTCCAAAGTGAATACTTCAAATTCAAATGAATTGTTCTTTTAGAATAAAAAATAAATGAATATCAAACTTTTGATTTAGGAATATTTTAAAAATATTTATTTTAGCAAAGATGAATAAATACACTTGCTATTCCAAATTTTCAATTTTCAATTTTATAATTATATAATGAATAGTAAAATAACAAAGTAGTAAAATAATTCATTTAAGGAAAAATATTTTAAAATAACAATTACTATTGCAATAATCACCGAAGTTTCTCACATCACGAAATATAGAAATATGTGTATACAAAAAGCTTCCAAGATTTATAATATTCATTGTGTTGATTAAGTAATTATAACATGTACACCCTCTGTCCCAAACCTAGGTGCACAGTTTGACTTTTTTATGAAATTTGACCATACAATAACGAGAAATTGATATATTATAATTAAATTTTAAAACTTTTAATTGTTAGTGTTGTTAGTAATAAATCAATAACAACTTTTAAAATTTCATCAAAATGTTCTAATTTCTCTTTATTGTATGGTCAAATTTCATAAAAAAGTCAAACTGTGCACCTAGGTTTGGGACGGAGGGAGTATATACTTTCATTAGTTTTAACTTTTTATTATAAATTATTTTGGACTCATAATTAATATATTATAATTATATACATCATTTAAACAAAATATGTTAATATAACAAAATTTTATTTATACCGTATGGGTGCAATACTAGTACACTTAACATATAAATACTATATTCTTTAATATATATATATATATATATATATATATATATATATATATATATTATAAAATATAAATACTATAAATTAAATGTTATACCATATAATTTTCTTTTTTAAAAATAGGATTCATATAAATGAATTTATTAATTTAGGTAAAAAAAATCAAAGTATAAATTAATAAAATAAGTAACAAAACTAAACATATTAAAACATGATCATTCTAAAATTTTGGCCCAATACGGTGTGTATATATATACTCCCTCCGTCCCACAAATATATAGACTTTTTGGCTCGGCACGGAGATTAAGGTAAAAAGTGATAAAGGTAATGTGTTGTGAGTGTAAAAGTAAAATAGGAGAGAGAATGAGTGGAGAGAATAGTAAATTTAAAAAGTGTTGTGAGTAGAGAGAAGTGGGTCTCATTTCCATTTTGAAAAAGTATAAATTATTGTGGGGCGCACAAAAGGAAAATTTTTTGGTATATTTGTGGGACGGAGGGAGTATATACCAGTACTATCCCCCCGTGTGAGGCACGGGTCAGTTCCCCTAAATTTTACCCCCAACCCTTTTCCACCCTATGCAAACCTTTTCTACTGACTTTAACCCCAATTCCAATTTATCTCTCTTTCTATAACCAATCTCTTTAAATAAAAGGGTGGGGGAAAAGTTAAAAGACATGTTTGGGAGGAGGAGTTGGGGAGTTATAAAATTGGGAGTGGAAAGGTGAAATATTTTGGTTAATTCAGGCCGTCAGATCAATTATTGAGAATCAATCTCGACGACTTTTTATCTCAGCGGTTACAAATGATTTTTTCCTATGTGTATTGTAATATATATATATATATATATATATATATATATATATATATATATATATATATATATATATATATATATATATATATATATATATATATATATATACACACACGCACAAATAAGCAAATGATCGATCAATAAAGCATGTGAGAATACCGAAGAATAAATACAAATTAATTTGCTACAGTAAAATAGTAAATTTGACTTTTTTTCAATAGTAGAGTTGACTCTACTACTCTAAGGTGCGTGGCCATTTGTTACACCAATCACACTGTATAAATTTTGAATATATACAGCTGCAGTGAGCGGTTCTTAAACCCGTCTAAACATTCTGCCGACTGGTTTCCGATACCGATATACCTTACGAGTTTAAGAGACTTCTATACTAAAGAAAGCATTAATATAGAATAAAGAACAAGAAGTGTAAGAATAACTTACTTTTTTTATTGATACCAAACTTGATAATTTACAACGGTTGTACAATGGATGGTTGTAGAGAGGAATTTAGAGAGAAGTGGGTAAACTAGAAAATGAAAAACTTGCAAATGAAAAAACCTGCCTCCTACTGAGGATGGTCTTCACCTTATATAACTAGGAAAAGTAATGGATCGCGATATATATATATATATAAATATATATATATATATATATATATATATATATATATATATATATATATATATATATATATATATATATATATATATATATATATATATATATATATATATATATATATATATATATATATATATATATATATATATATATATATATATATATATATTGTTAGGATACCCACCATAGGAGTATTCTAACAAGTGGTCCATTATTTTTGGACAAAAATGTCTCACATTTCTCAAAGCAAGCATATGTATGATAGAAGCAAAATTGTAATCATCAATAGCCTATTTTTTATTTTATTTTTTTACTAAAAGCGTCGTTCTCTATCTCTCTCTTTCGGAGTGGGGGAGGGGTCGTCGTCGGTGGGGTGGAAGACGCCGGCCACTGTGTGGGTGGGATGGGGTCAGATGGATTGAAGGGGACGAGTCGCCGAAAAAGGGGGATGGGAGGCGTCGCCGGAATATGGGGAGGGAGAGGTCGCCGGCCGGACCAGTGAGAAAGTAGAGAGAGAGGGAAAGTGAGGCAAGTAGAGAGAAAGAAGAGAATGACGCTTTCAGTAAAAAAAAAGTTATTGATGATTACAATTTTGTCCCCATCATGCATAAGTTTGCTTTGAGGAATGAGAGACATTTTTATCCAAAAATAATGGGTTACTTGTTAGGATACTCCTATGGTGGGTATCCTAACAAAACCCTATATACATATATATACATATATATATATATATATATATATATATATATATATATATATATATATATATATATACTCCCTCCGTCCCGCTACAACTTGCACACTTTCCTCATTGGGCGTTCCATTACAAATTGCACACTTCCTAAAATGGCAAAAAATCTTTACTATTCCACCCACTAATTCTCTCTCCTACTTTAATTTTATACTCACAACACCAATCAAATCACTATTTCCTACCCCACTTTCTCTCTCCAACCTCACTTTTCATACTCACAACATTTTCTTCACTAACTTTTTCCTTATTTCCCGTGCAAACAGTAACTGTGCAAGTTCTACCGGGACGGAGGGAGTATATATTAACTCCAATGATAGGCTTTAAAAAAGAAAAAAAAAACCTTAACAGATCCCTCACCTCACCGTCGCTCATTTACGTTCTCTCGACTCGTTAGCTTCTCTCTCTGCCCGACCCGTCCCTTCTCTATACCTAGGGATGGCCAAATCGGTTCTGGGCCCGGTTACGGTTTGAAAATCGCTGGTTCCGATTTGGCAAAAGGGTGACCCTTAATCGGCCCGGCCTAATCACGGTTCCGGTTTTCTCCCCGGTTTGCTCCGGTTTCGGGCTTTTTCGATCCGGTTCCGGTCAATAATGAATAAAGAAGCTAAAAATTATTGAAAAACAAGGAATTTTCGTTCGGTTCACGATTTCGGTTTCGGTCCGGTTCACCATTTTTGTGACCCTTAACCGGCCCTTATCCAAACCGGTTCCGGTTACCCCAGTTCCGATTTTCGTGGCGGTTCATGACGGTTTCGGGCTTTTTCGATCCGATTCCGGTCCGATTTTCCGGTTCCGGTCCGATTTGGCCATCCCTATCTATACCTCTACCCGTTCCTTGTCAATATTTCTCTAATCCTCTACAAACTTACACCGAGTACACAAAATGCTAGATCTATCTCATTTCTCTCTCGTCTTTCAATTAAACATTCAATTATACCATTCATGAGTTAAGTACCTATTTAGTCTCTTACGTTTAGCGTTTTTTACGGTTTCGTCCCTATCGTATTTTTGTGAACGTTTCCGTCCTTGACCTACATATATAATTTTTCAGTTAGTCCTTCCGTCCACTTTTCGTCAATTTCTCTGTTAACTTTGTTGAGGTGACAGTAATGGGGGTTGAAACCGTAAAATGTTAAACTCTAGACCCTAAAAAATAAATTTTAAAGTTACAAAACACCCCCTCTCTTCCTTTAAAACATAAATCAGTTTACATAATAATAATAAAAATAATAATAATATAATAATAATAATAATAATAATAATAATAAAATATTAATAATAATAATAATAAATAATAAATAATAATAATAATAAATAATAATTAAATAATAATAATAATAATAAAATAATAATAATAATAATAATAAATATTAATAAAATAATAATATTAACAAAACTAGCTTACGTTCTCTCCGTAATCCCTCTCAAACCGGCAACCACCATCACCCCATTACCACGGCCATAAACCACCACACCCACCATCCTCTCCAACCTGCAACCACAACCTCCATCAACACTGTCACAACCCTTCACCAATTCAAAACCCACCTCTCCCTTTCTATGTATATCGACGGAGAAATGACGGCGTTGGGTGGGTTCTTGGGAGAGAGAGGGGAAAATGAAGGAGGCAAATTACCCCATTGATACTTGCTCAAGGTGCTGAAGAAGCTAGGTGGATGACGAGTATATACAGTGAGGAAGAGACTTAGAAGTAAGAAATTGGGATAAATGTGAATATTTGGGTTCAAATCTTGGTTGATTTTGACCTCTTCAATCCAAGGCCCAGATTTTGGATTTTGATCTAATGACTTTGAAGATGTTGTAATTTGGTGTGAAAATAGGATTAAACTTGTAATTATTGTAATTGAGAAAAATTGAAGTGATTTTAATTAAACCTAGATCTGGGTGGTGTTTGATTTGATTTATGGTGATGGTGGCGGCTGAAGTTTGTTGGTAGTGGTGACTGGGGCGGTGATGGGTGGTGAGGAAGGACGATGGGGAGAGTAGAGAAGAAAGGTTGGGGGTGTGGCCCGTGTGGATTTTATTTGAAAAAATATATTTTAACCCTTTTATTATTATTATTATTTTATTATTATTATTTTTATTATTATTATTATTATTATTATTATTATTTTATTATTATTATTATTACTATTTTATTATTATTATTATTATTATTATTATTATTATTATTATTATTATTATTTTATTACTATTATTATTATTATTTTATTATTATTATTTTATTATTATTATTTTTATTTTTTATTATTTTTTATTATTATTATTATTATTATTATTATTATTTTATTTATTATTATTTTATTGTTATTGTTATTTTTACTATTATTACTATTATTTTATTATTGTTAATTTTTTATTATTATGTAAACTGATTTAGGTTTTAAAGAAAGAGAGGGGGTGTTTTGTAACTTTAAAATTTATTTTTTAGGGTCTAGAGTTTAACATTTTACGGTTTCAACCCCCATTACTACCACCTCAGCAAAGTTAACGGAGAAAATGACGGAAAGTGGACGGAATGATTAACTGGAAAATTATATTGGTAGGTCAAGGATGAAAACGTTCACAAAAATACGATAGGGACGAAACCATAAAAAATGCTAAACGTCAGAGACTAAATAGGTACTTAACTCTACCATTCATCATAGTTTCGACGAGTATTTCATTGAAGAGATCAATCAATATAGACACTGAATCTTTTAACAATCTCTTCGTTGGACATACTGTATTTGATTTCGAGCCATTAATTTCGGTAAATTTGAATTCCCCTTGCACATTTCTTTAACTAGTGGGTAGCCCGTGCTTCGCACGGGATATTAATTTGCCAATTTTTTTGTATTTTGCTTATAATTTTATGTTTTTATTTGATAAAGTAGCATATCATTTTTTGGGTGATTTAAATCTATTTTATATCAATCAAAATATTTACATTTATAAATTCAGGAGAATTTTTTTTACTGTAACTTTTGTTGTATATAGTTTTTACTTATTATGACAATTTAAATTTGAATAATAACAATGAATTATTGTTGTTGTTATTAGTTAACTTCTAATTTTATAGAAGATTGAATTAATAGTATTAGATATCTTCGATATTAATGATTTTATACTACATGCATACACATATTATGATTAGTAAATATAATTAGTGGAAACCATTATTTACATTTAATGTATTAGTAGAATAATATTTTTATTATGTTTTAAAAAAATATTTTTTCTAGTTATGGTTAACTAATATAGTAATCATCATCTTAAATAGAAAGTTATATTAGAATATTGATCTAATATATTAAGTTTAAAATTTAATATTTACCAAATATGAAGTATATTAGTAACTAATATTGAAGCATTATCTAAGATATTCTAATATATTAAAAATTAATATTTCTAATTATATTTTACTATAATGATATCTACTTATTAAATAGTAAGTTTAAGAATCACCATATATAGTAATTGTTATATTTAACTAATAATATTAGTTTATATTAAACTAAATGATAATATTTACTAATAATAGTTATTATTATGATTAACTAATACTATTAATAATAATAGTTAACATATATAGTAACTATTATAATTAACTAATAATAGTACTAATAGTAATAGTTAATATATATAGTAACTATTATAATTAACTAATAATAGTAATAGTGATAGTTAACCTATATAGTAGTTATTATGATTAACTAATTCTATTAATATTAATGTTAACATATATATATATTAACTATTATGATTAATTAATACTATTAATAGTAATAGTTAACATATATTAACTATTATGATTAACTAATACTATTAATAGTAATAATTAACATATATAGTAACTATTATAGTTAACTAATACAATTAATATTATTAGTTAACTTACATAATAACTATTATACTTAAATAATAATATTAATAATAATAGTTAACTATAATAGTTATTATATAAGCTAACTAATACTATTAATAGTAATAGTTAACATATACAGTAACTATTATAGTTAACTAATACAATTAATAGTATAAGTTAACTTATATAATAACTATTATAGTTAACTAATACTATTAGTAGTAATAGTTAGCCTATATAATAACTATTATTATTGACTAATAGTATTAACTAATAAGGAGAATACCAAAAGTCATATAGATTTTGGGATAGTGATGAGGTGGCTTCTCCATAATCGAACTTCTACCAAAACATGTCCACATGACAAATTCATAGGCATTCTCACCAACTTTAATATATGTATATATATATATATATATATATATATATATATATATATATATATATATATATATATATATATATATATACTCCCTCCGTCCCACAACAAGTGACACACTTTGCCATTTTGGGCGTCCCACTAATAAGTCACACTTCCTAAAATGGCAAAGAATCTTTACTATTCTCTCCACTCATTCTCTCTCCTACATTATTTTAATACTCACAACACCATTATAATTTACTATTCTCTCCACTCATTCTCTCTCCTACTCAACTATCTACACTCACAACACATCAACCTTTTCACTTTTTCCTTAATTTCCGTGCGGAACAGTAACTGTGTCACTTGTTGTGGAACGGAGGGAGTATATAACTTGGAGAGAGAGAGAGAGAGAGATGGAGGAGAGTGTTTCTATTGATTTTCAAAACGTACTTACAAATGAAGGAAAGCTCTCCTTATATAGATGGAGAGAGGAAACTATTACAGACACCTGTCCATACTGGACACCACACCTTTTACAAAAGAAATAAAACAAACAATTTTTACAAAAGTAGTGAACATTATTGAAGTCGGGTACACTTTGGGCCCCATCGACACTGTCAATAATGACTATATTACAAGAAAACAAACTACTTTACTTTTACTTTTATTAAAGCAAGATTCTTGCTGTCTAAAGCAACCATTATTGCTAGAAAGTCCATTGTCTTCATTTGCCGACATAGTTGAGTGCGGTCTTTGCTGTCGTTCATCCTGTGATATTATGAAGATGAATTAATCTTATCTTTAATTTAAGTAACTTTATCTTTTGTTTTTTAGTCCACCTCACATTATCTAGGGATGTGACTAGATTGGTCCACACGTTTGCATTTCTTCTGAATTCTTCTTTTATTTCGTTAACAAGCTCCTTAATTTCCTTTCGGAGCTGTCTTTCCTTCTTATTAATTTCATCAAAAGCAGATTTAATTGGATTACTGGCCATTTCACCTTTAATCTTTGGCTGGGGCTTTCCCCTTTGATGCAGCTTTAGCTTACTGAGATATTGCCTCGATTAAGGAGTCCCAAATATCTTCTTGAGTTGGCTCGGGCTGAGTCTCGCCTGCCAGACAATTAAAAGAATTAATGGAGTCCATTGATCCATGGGATGAAACTGTTTTCATTGAGGCATCATCCTTTGCCGCTTGAGTAGGAAATGTGGAGAGAAATTGGTTCTTCATGTGATCTAGAACCTTTAACATTATTTGTTCCTCTGATTCCTTGGGATATTTTCTCTGAAAGTAAATTTTTAGGCTACTCATGGAGCCAGGCTGGAAGCATTGCTCTTTAGACCCTTGATTACGGTCATCCTTAATAACAGTTTGAATTTTAACTGTCAAATTTTTAAATCTTCCTCATTCATTCTATCCCACCATTTAAAAAAGAAATTCCTTTGTAAAATTGGGATATCAAGATCATCATGAGAGATGGATATTGTCCACCTCCAAATTCATGGGATTTGAAATTTTGCAAAGAATAGAAAAGGACATTGTCCATAAATCAATTTCTCTGTTTGCAATTGTGCAACTAGTGGACTATTATCACACCAGGGATTATATAAATCTCCAATTTCTTTTGGTAAAATTTCCAAATAAGGACCAAATTTTGACCACCAGTTATAAAACCAATTAGGAACTGGTTTTTCCAAGATTTCTGGATTTATTGAGAAAAAACCAAGAATGTTTGTTCTTGAGGTTTTGGTAATAAAATACCTTTGAAAAAGCTTGGATATAATTCCAATAATTAAAATATGCATATTGCCCTTCAGTTATTTTCACCGCTTTATCTCCATTGGGATTTAATCCCCACTCTCTAGGGAGCAAAACTTTATTAATATGGTATTTACTACTCCCTCCATCCCACCTCAAGGTTCAACCTTGAGGTGGACAAGGTTTTTAAGAAATGTAATTAAAATAAGTAGAAAATTTGAGGAGAGAGAATATAAAAGTTAAATGTGTGGTAGAGAATAGGAGAGAGAATGTAAAAGTTAAAAATATTTAATAGGAGAGAGAATGAGTGGGAGGAATAGTAAATTAATATATGGAATGTGTGGTAGAGAATAGGAGAGAGAATGATTTTTTTGTAAATATATGAAGATGATAAGGGTATAAATATATGAAAAACTTTCCATTTAAGGAAGGGAACCTTGAGCTGGGACGGCCCAAAAAGGAAAGGTTAAACCTTGAGCTGGGACGGAGGGAGTATAATTTATAAATTTTTCTTCACTACTACTATTGTAGTAATGAGTAATTGTTACTGATTCAGTAACTATGAGCAATATTTTCAAATTAGGTCTTGCTTGCCCATGAAGGCCTGGATATCCTCTAGATTCGAGGTATCTGGTCTTAATTGACCAAGCATCATTTCTGGTAATTTTGAGGTCCTCATCCTCAATATACATCACAAATTCTGTGATTGGATTTTCATAATATTCCTGCTCCTGAGTATTCTCAGCAATTGTCATATCTCTATAAGATATCATTGTATTGGGTGATGAAGTGGAAGCCATTTCTTCCTTTTTACTTGATGTAGAGGATTGCTGCATATTTCTTGGCCTAGAGGGGTAGATTGGACTCAATGGTATATTGGTAGATTGGCAAATTGTCCAATCTCCTTCTTGATAAGGTATTCGTCCTCGACCACGGCCATTACCGCGACCTCTTCCCCTATTAGGGGTAGTCATTTTCCCTGTAAGAATTCTCGGGTTAAATAATCAGCAAGAGAATTATTTTCTCCTTTTATATATTGAATATCAAATTCAAAGGCAGACAGCTGAGCTTGCCATCCTGCAAATATTTGCTTTGCCACAAGATTTTTAACATCTTTTTCAATAATAAATTTTACTGAACTGCAATCAATTCTTAGTAAAAATTTTTGATTTAATAAATCATCCTGAAATTTTGAAATACATTTAATTACAGAAAGCATTTCTTTCTTAATAGTTGAATATTTCAACTGAGTTGGATTCCATTTTCCCGATGTGAATCGAACTAAAACTTCTTTTGATTGTTCAGGATTCACTTGTTTAAGAATACCTCCATATCCTATGTCGGAAGCATCTGTTTCTACTATTTTAAAATAGTTTGGATTTGCCAATGAAAGGCAAGATAAACATTTTACCTTAGATTTAATAATCCTTACGGCTTGAGTATGTTCCTCAGTCCAGGGTTTAGGATTCTTATTAAGTCTAGAATACAATATAGCTGTATCTTTAGCTAAATTAGCATAATAGTCTGAAATATAATTTAGACTTCCTAAAAACCTTTGTAATTGTTTTGTATCATTTATGACATCAGGAAATTTAGAAGCAAATTCAATACTTCTGTATATAGGAATGATTTTTTCTTGATCAATATTATGACCCAAAAATCTAACTTGAGTTTGAAATAATTTCATTTTTGGTGCAGATATCACCAAACCATTATGAATTATTAAATTTTTAAATATTTTTAAATGTTTAATATGTTGTTCAGAAAATACTAAAACGTCATCAATATAAACAATTATAAATTCTGTATAAGGATTAAAAATATCATTAATAATGTTCTGAAATTCAGAAGGAGCATTTTTTAATCCAAAGGGCATTACATTCCATTCATAGCGCCCAAATGGGACTGTAAAGGCAGTTTTGTACCTATCAGATTCACTAATTTGAATCTGCCAATATCCAGATTTCATATCGAATTTCGAAAAGATTAACGCTTCATTTAACCTATCTAATAAATCCTTTTTATTAGGAATTGGATATCTAATCCATTTTAACACTTTATTTAATGGTTTATAATTTATTACTAATCTAGGAACACCTCGTTCCTTTTCAGCTGCATTATTCACATAGAAAGCAGTGCAGCTCCAAGGAGATTTAGATTTTCTAATTAATTTTTTCTCTAATAGAGAATTAATTTCGTTTTTACATAATTCTAAATATTCTCGATTCATTTGAGCCAGTCTAGTCTTAGCAGGTATTTGTTTTTCATCAAAATTATCTACATAAGGTAGAGAAACAAAGTGTTTCTTTCTATTCCAAAACGCATTGGGTAAACTATTACAAATTTCATTAGTAAATTGTTGCTCAATTAATTTAATTTGATTTTGAATATTATTCTTTTTGAGTTGTTCATTAATATTCAAAATTCCAATTTCTTCCTTAAGAAAACATAATTGTTTTTCTTTATTTAAAAGAACATTCCTAACTTCATTAAGCATACAGGTCTGAGGATCTGTGATAAATTCAAATATAATTTCTTTACCATCTATTATGGTAGATATTCCTCTTTGGTCAATATTAATTATTGGCATTATTTTATGAAGGAAATGGGTTCCCAATATTATTCTATGGGTAAGACCTTTTACCATAATAAAAGAAGTGGGCAAACAAATATTTTGATTACAAATATAAGCATCCGATAATTTGTATTTAACTCTTAATTTATCTCCTCCTGCTTGGGTAAGATATTGAGTTGTTTTTGAGAAATATTTAGTAGAAATTATTTCTTCTTGTAAACAATTTAAATCAACACCACTATTAATTAGTGCTATTTCATTTTCTAATATAAAATCTCTATTAATTACAAGAGTTATTTTCACAAACCATTTTTGTGATGTAACTTGGTCTAAAAGATTTAAATATCCCTTTAAATCAGTATTACTGATAGAAGCAAGATCTTTTTCATTATTACCGGAAGAAACAACATCTTGTATTTCCTTTAATTTAAGAGATTTTGTTTCTAACAAGGTCATTCTTATTGATAGAGATTCATTATTTTGCTTAATCTGAGATATTTCAGATTTTAATAAATTTATTTCTCTTTTTAAATCATTAATAGAAACAGGTATTTCTTTAACATTAGATTGTTGAAATCTATGTAAAACCTCACTTAATTGGTAAGGTGCTTCTACTATCAAAGGTGATTCTTCTTTAATTTAAATTTTAAGTATTTTTTTCTATTAAATTAGGATCCTTAATTGATTCTATTATTGTTAATGATTTTTCTTGATCAGCATTTAGAACATTTAATCCATGCATATCAACTATGGATTTCCAATAAGTTAATTCATTACTTAATTCGTTACATTGACAATTATTGGGTTTACCTACTTCCTCACCCCCCGAAGAAGTTTCCTCAACTAATTCGAATTTTTTTTCATTAGAAGATTCTATTTCTTCTTTAGAATTAACAAGCATTATCTTTTTTAATTGTGAACGTAATTGTTCATCTTCTATTTCATTAAGGACTTTTTTAGTCCAACATTGATTAGCATAATGGTCAATCTTGCCACATTTATGGCAACTTATCTCAAGCTTTTTGGCTTTTCTTTTTCCATTTTTAGGCATGAATGCTTTTCCCTTTTGGTTAGGCTTAGCCTTATTATAACTCCTTTTATAATTCTTTTTATACGAATTTTCGTAACATTTTTCTTTATTTTTAAAAGATTTATTTTTCTTATACACAATTTTATGCTTTTATTTATTTTAAATTTTTTATCAGGAATTAATGATTTTCCTAAGTCAAAGGCAAATTGTTCACAAAATTCACCTAATTGGTGCTTTTCTGATAACTTTTGCTTTTTTAATTGATTTTTTAGCTTAATGTCATTACACAAAGCTAATCCTTCATTTATACAACTACTAATTAATTGCCCATAAGTTAATTCAAAATAATTAATATTTATTCCATCAGTCTTCATTCTTAAAGATTGCCGAACTTTTTTAGCAAAAAGATGAGGAAGGCCATCTATAAATTTAGATTTCCAATGGGTTGAATTAGGGTTTGTTAATTGATAAACCCTAGATAAAAATGTATCTTTATACCATCTAAAATGGGTTAAAGATGGACATCTTAGGTTTTGGAGAAGTGTTTGCAACTTCTCAGCTATTGGAGTAGAATTTCCCACAAAATGTTGTAGGATCGCAATACACAAAGTGTACACTGCATCTTCTTCTCCAGTAGTGGCAATTGCACTACCTGGTTCAGTTTTAACCAATTTTTTATGGTTTCTTATTTCTATTTTTTGTGATTCAGTAAGATAATTATCCCACCAACCTCTTAATTGTCCTACAAAATCAGTGATTATAAAATTGGCTATGGCACTATCACTATTGCCATGATGTTTACATACAGTAGAATACATCATTATTCTATGTATTACATCTAATATTTGTTTATCATTTAAACCATCTATATTCCACTCATAAATGGCTTTTCCAGAATAAGAATTCTGAAATGGCTCAGGTTCTTCAAAAAGAAGATCTTGAGGCGAGGGTCTCTGGTAATAATATTTATCAAGAGGTTTAGGAGCATATATTGGGTTTAATTCCCCAATATTATTATTAGTGTTTAATTCAGCAAACATATTGATTAACTGATTAATATCATTAGTTTCTTCTGAGATTTCAGAGGGAGTCTCAGTCTCATCATTTTCAGAAGACTCATTTTGATTTGATATTCCTTCTTTAGAAAGAACGCTTAGATGCAAATCTCTCAATTTTTGTTCTAAAATATGAACAAACTCATTAGTATTATCCTCCATTTTAAATCCTTTAACAGGGATAGGAGGTTGAATCATAGGAGCATCTTTTTGCACAGATGAACTTGATTCTTCTAGGTTTATTTTACTTAATTGTTTTAATTGATCCATTATCAATCTTTGTTGATCCATTTGGTTATTAATGGTATCCTTAAGAGAATTCAATTCCCTTTCAAGGAATACAAATTGATCACCTAAACAGATCAAAAAGGTATTTGTATAATTTTGAGATTTAATTAGAGTATTTAATTCTCTAATTGTTACTTGAGCAGATTCAAGTCTCTGCAAGTTTCCATAGGCAGTAGCCTCAGTATCTTTATTTAACCAAAATGGTTGTTCAGGTGGAAAAGGTGACTTAACCATTTCCCCTTGCTTGGTATTTCAAGATCTTTGTATTACTAAGATTTCATTATTTATTTCATTAATATGATGATTTAAAAACCATTTCACAAAGAATGTAAAATCTTGAGTTTTTTCTAAATACTCATAATATTTATTTTTAAATTTAATTAATTCTTCCTTTGAGTATTTATTAAAATACCATTCACGAAATTGCTCGTGTTCTTCTTTTTGAAATTCGTTATTAAGAATTTCTCTTATTAAACTGCCTGAAGAATAATCAATCATAGATGAAAACTCATTTCTGATTGAGTAGGAGATTGTCTACTCTGTTTTTCATTTTTATAAATTCCTTCTGGAATGTTATTTTGACTTATTCTTATTTCTTCTACAGAAGATTCTATTTCTTCTCTGTCTTGAGAAGTTGAGGCTCTAAAAGTCTCATTTGGGAGAGTATAGAATTCACTAGAGGTGGAATACCTCGCAGACATTGACCTAGGTAATTTATAGTCCTTTGCGAATTAAATTTTATTTCTACATCTCCTTCGGAGGTTTGAATTATTTGATCTATCTTGTTATTTAGTTTTGATTCAGGTTCTATTTCCTGAGGAAGGGACCAAGTTGTAGGGAAATTTATTTCATCCCATCTAATCAACCTATTAGTTGCTATATTTGAAGTTAATAAATTAGTTTGGACTACCGTAGTAGTTCCTGGAAACGAGATTTGTTTCACTTTGGGATTTAAAGTTTGTAAGACCTTATAATAAATCATATAGCATATTGCTATTATTTCGCTTCCTTGTTTAAAATTATAACCATTAGTATGAATGGTTAATTGCATAGCATCTAATAAATTTCTATCAGATAAAGATAAAGTCAAATTAGGAGATACATTAAAATAAACCGATCCATGACATAGACTAGTTTCAATTAGAGCTGCTAAAGAGGGTTTGAAGTCTCTACATCTACCATCTCTAACATATGCTTGAATTAACCCCTAATAAGGTTAAGGGTTTGAATGCAATTTGCACTAATCCTATATGGATAAATTTATAGTTCCTAAAAGGAATCAAATCTTTTTTACTCAGCAAATTAATTGTTTGAATATTTTCGGACATTCTAATGGTTTGCTCTATGGTTTTAATAGCAAACCTAGATCGCATATCAAACAATCCAATATTATAAATTTGATTTGAAGGAACGGATGGGATTACCCATTTATTCAATTTGTCCAAATTATTTGGATATTCTACTAATTCTGCATTTTTTATTAATTCATCATGATGATCATTTTCATCCATATTTATCATAAGCATGATGTGGTTGGCCGAATCTGTGAGGACCCCGACCCGGAACCTACACGTGTCCCGAGCTGGGGCGTCCTCAAACTAACCCAAATTTCCTTTAATTTAAAAACTTTTATTTAACTTTCAAATATAAAAACAATTGTAAAAAAACCATTTCAAAATATCTCTACACCTTATCACCAAGGAGCAATAGTTGACTAACTTAGGAAGTAAAAAACTATCTTAGTTACAAAAAGGTATTGGTTATAACATAAAATTAAGATTTATAAATACAACTCCATAAGTGAATTATACAAAAATACACTTTCTACACCAATCTAAACATAACCCGACAATTCCCAAAATACCACTTCTAAACTCCTTTCCGCCCTTACTTGGTCGGTCCACCTGTCTCGGGATCTAAAACAGTAAAGGGAGAGGGGTGAGAATAAATCTCAATGAGCTATTATGGATGTGCAAAAGAAGATGCCATACAAGATGCAACACGTAGCATGGCAACACTTAACACATTATGAAAGCGGTAAACACCTTACGTTACCTCATTTTACCTTTTCCCGTATGAACAATAAGTCGTACAACGTGGGAGTAAAACTCCACTCTTTGGTGAATTGCCTCCAGCACATTCACCTCTTATAGGACTCATACCCCGTAGATCCATATAAGCAAAGATACCTATAATAGAGTATCCAACAATAATATCTTCCCTCCATACAACAATCGCAACAGGTCTGTAAAGGCTTCTTCATGCTCAATACAGTCGTTAGCACAGCCCCACTCCGTGGCCACAGAGGAGGGGAGGGTCACCGGTATGATGAACCTTCAATCACTTATAGAACAAATCAATAATTGATTGACTTTCATCATACCCACCCGAACATAAACACATTCAAGCACATAATAGATACTTGAATTATAATCCACAAAAAGGGATAATCATATAACGACATGGTAATGTATACTCATGCAAATCAATACTATAGTGCAACAACCATTTAATACACTATGCATAGTATCATCAATAAATATGAATGATAACAAATAAATCCACAATTGGGATAACCATACAACCACATAGTAAACATATCCATACTTGGAATAACAATGCAATAACTTGCCAAATAATCCACACCTAATACCATAAAATCAACATGCCATATAATCCCCATTGGAATATAACACCACTATATAACACATAATCCACACTTTGGGATGCCACATAACACTTGCCAATTAGTCCATACTTAGGATATTAAGGTACCCATATAATCAATAATTCCACAACTTGAATCTAATGCCACAAGGTGATACATACCCATTACCAATTAGCTCAATAGTGAAACCTATAGCTTCTACTCTATTGCAAACTACTCACCAAAGATATGGAGTAAGTAAGGCCACTATGTATCGTAAACCATTCCTACATTTTCATTATACAATAAGACAAGGCCTCTATGAAGGTTCAAGCTCAATTTACTAAGTGGGAGTCACAATCTATAAGGGACCAAACAAGGTTACTACACAAATTCTGGTTCAGATTTGAATTCAGGTTTCTGGGGTCTTGGGCGACCGCCCAAACCTCTTGGGCGACCGCCCAAGAGGGTTTTCAAGCAAATGGTGAGTTCTGGTGTGATGGGCGGCCGCCTAAGCCCCCATGGGCGACCGCCCAAGGCGATTTCCAGCTCAAATTAATTTCTAACTCTTTCTTCTTAACTTCAATTCCTTTTCTTTTCATCCACCCTAATCTTAAGAACACCAAGAGGAAACCCTAGCTTTACCAAGTTCAACATAATCATGTAAACTCAAAATAATGTAACTCTAGATTATTTATCACTACAATTTCCACCCACTTCAAACCCTCTAGATCATCTTTCATGAACATTAATCTCAACCCACTTCCTTTACCAATTTCGAGCTTAACCCTTTTTAATCCCGAATCAACCTATGTTCTTACACTCTTGATCAACAATAACATCCTTTCATAAGATAAATCAATTCCTCAACTTCCAAGAAGATTTCTAAGGCATTAAACAATCATTTCAATAACAATAACAACATCAAATCATTGATGAGCATACAAAGAAAAGAAGTCATAATAACTCACTTTAGGTTTTTAGAATAAAATGTTGATCTTCTTACCTATTCCACCTCAAGTGAATTCTATACTATTCCAAATGAGACTTTTAGAGCCTCAACTTCTCAAGACAGAGAAGAGATGGAATCTTCTGTAGAAGAAATAAGAATAAGTCAAAATAACATTTCAGAAGGAATTTATAATAAAGTTGAAAATAAGAGTAGGCAATCTCCTACTCAATCCGAAATGAGTTTTCATCTATGATTGATTATTCCCCAGGAAGTTCATTAAGAGAAATTCTTAATAGGGAATTCTAGGAGGATGAGCATAAAGAATTTCGTGCTTGGTATTTTAATAAATACTCACACGAAGAATTAACTGAATTCAAAAATAAATATTACGAGTATTTAGAACAAAACCAAAAGTTCACATATTTTGTGAGATGGTTTTTGGAACATCATATTGATGAGATAAATAATGAAATTTTAATAATACAAAGATCTTGGAATACTAAGCAAGGGAAAATGGTTAAGTCACCTTTTCCACCTGAACAACCAATTTGTTTGAATAAAGAAACAGAGGCTAATGCTTATGGAAATTCGCAGAGAATTGAATCTGCGCAAGTAACAATTAGAGAATTAAATACTCTAATTAAATCTCAAAATTATGCCAATACCTTTTTGATCTGTTTAGGTGATCAATTTGTATTACTGGAAAGAGAAATAGCTTCTCTTAAGGATACAATTAACAAACAAATGGATCAACAAAGAATAATAATTGATCAATTGAAACAATTAAATAAAGTAAACCAAGATGAATCATCTCAAACTGTGCAAACAGATGCTCCTATGATTCAACCTCCTATCCCTGTTCAAGGATTTAAAATGGAGGATAATACTAATGAGTTTGTTCAAATCTTAGAACAAAAGTTAAGAGATTTACATCTCAACGTGGTGTCCAACAGAGGGACATCAAATCAAAATGAGTCTTCTGAAAATGATGAGACTGAGACTCCCTCTGAAATCTCAGAAGAAACTAATGATATTAATCAGTTAACCAATATGTTTGCTGATTTAAACACTAATAATAATATTGGGAAATTAAATCCAATATATGCTCCTAAACCTCTTGATAAATATTATTACCAGAGACCCTCGCCTCAAGATCTTCTTTTTGAAGAACCTGAGCCATTTCAGAATTCTTATTCTGGAAAAGCCATTTATGAGTGGAATATAGATGGTTTAAATGATAAACAAATATTAGATGTAATACATAGAATAATGATGTATTCTACTGTATGTAAACAGCATGGCAATAGTGATAGTGCCATAGCCAATTTTATAATCACTGGTTTTGTAGGACAATTAAGAGGTTGGTGGGATAATTATCTTACTGAACCACAAAAAATAGAAATAAGAAACCATAAAAAATTGGTTAAAACATAATCAGGTAGTGCAATTGCCACTACTGGAGAAGAAGATGCAGTGTACCCTTTGTGTATTGCGATCCTACAACATTTTGTGGGAAATTCTACTCCAATAGCTGAGAAGTTGCAAACACTTCTCCAAAATTTAAGATGTCCATCTTTAACCCATTTTAGATGGTATAAAGATACATTTTATCTAGGGTTTATCAACTAACAAACCCTAATTCAACCCATTGGAAATCTAAATTTATAGATGGCCTTCCTCATCTTTTTGCTGAAAAAGTTCGACAATCTTTAAGGATGAAGACTGATGGAATAAATATTAATTATTCTGAATTAACTTATGGGCAATTAATTAGTAGTTGTATAAATGAAGGATTAGCTTTATGTAATGACATTAAGCTAAAAAATCAATTAAAAAAGCAAAAGTTATCAAAAAAACACCAATTAGGTGAATTTTGTGAACAATTTGCCTTTGACTTAGGAAAATCATTAATTCCTGATAAAAAATTTAAAATAAATAAAAAGCATAAAATTGTGTATAAGAAAAATAAATCTTTTAAAAATAAAGAAAAATATTACGAAAATCCGTATAAAAAGAATTATAAAAGGCGTTATTATAAGGCTAAGCCTAACCAAATGGGAAAAGCATTCATGCCTAAAAATGAAAAAAGAAAAGCCAAAAAGCTTGAGATAAGTTGCCATAAATGTGGCAAGATTGGCCATTATGCTAATCAATGTTGGACTAAAAAAGCCCTTAATGAAATAGAAGATGAACAATTACGTTCACAAGATAATGCTTGTTAATTCTAAAGAAGAAATAGAATCTTCTAATGAAAAAATTTCGAATTAGTTGAGGAAACTTCTTCGGGGGGGGGGGTGAGGAAGTAGATAAACCCAATAATTGTCAATGTAACGAATTAAGTAATGAATTATCTTATTGGAAATCCATAGTTGATATGCATGGATTAAATGTTCTAAATGCTGATCAAGAAAAAGCATTAACAATAATAGAATCAATTAAGGATCCTAATTTAAAAGAAAAAATACTTAAAATTTTAATTAAAGAAGAATCACCTTTGATAGTAGAAGCACCTTACCAATTAAGTGAGGTTTTACATAGATTTCAACAATCTAATGTTAAAGAAACACCTATTTCTATTAATGATTTAAAAAGAGAAATAAATTTATTAAAATCTGAAATATCTCATATTAAGCAAAATAATGAATCTCTATCAATAAGAATGACCTTGTTAGAAACAAAATCTCTTAAATTAAAGGAAATACAAGATGTTGTTTCTTCCAGTAATAATGAAAAAGATCTTGCTTCTATCAGTAATACTGATTTAAAGGGATATTTAAATCTTTTAGACCAAGTTACATCACAAAAATGGTTTGTGAAAATAACTCTTGTAATTAATAGAGATTTTATATTAGAAAATGAAATAGCACTAATTGATAGTGGTGCTGATTTAAATTGTTTACAAGAAGGAATAATTCCTACTAAATATTTCTCAAAAACAACTCAATCTCTTACCCAAGCAGGAGGAGATAAATTAAGAGTTAAATACAAATTATCGGATGCTTATATTTGTAATCAAAATATTTGTTTACCCACTTCTTTTATTATGGTAAAAGGCCTTACCCATAGAATAATATTGGGAACCCCTTTCCTTCATAAAATAATGTCAATAATTAATATTGACCAAAGAGGAATATCAACCATAATAGATGGTAAAGAAATTATATTTGAATTTATCACATATCCTCAGACCCTTATGCTTAATGAAGTTAGGGATGTTCTTTTAAATAAAGAAAAACAATTATGTTTTCTTAAGGAAGAAATTGGAATTTTGAATATTAATGAACAACTCAAAAAGAATAATATTCAAAATCAAATTAAATTAATTGAGCAACAATTTACTGATGAAATTTGTAATAGTTTACCCAATGTGTTTTGGAATAGAAAGAATCACTTTGTTTCTCTACCTTATGTAGATAATTTTGATGAAAAACAAATACCTACTAAGGCTAGACCGGCTCAAATGAATCGAGAATATTTAGAATTATGTAAAAATGAAATTAATTCTCTATTAGAGAAAAAATTAATTAGAAAATTTAAATCTCCTTGGAGCTGCACTGCTTTCTATGTGAATAATGCAGCTGAAAAGGAACGAGGTGTTCCTAGATTAGTAATAAATTATAAACCATTAAATAAAGTGTTAAAATGGATTAGATATCCAATTCCTAATAAAAAGGATTTATTAGATAGGTTAAATGAAGCGTTAATCTTTTCAAAATTCGATATGAAATCTGGATATTGGCAGATTCAATTTAGTGAATCTGATAGGTACAAAACTGCCTTTACAGTCCCATTTGGGCACTATGAATGGAATGTAATGCCCTTTGAATTAAAAAATGCTCCTTTTGAATTTCTGAACATTATGAATGATATTTTCAATCCTTATACAGAATTTATAAAACAATTGAACAACATATTAAACATTTAAACAATTGAACAACATATTAAACATTTAAAAATATTTAAAAATTTAATAATTCATAATGGTTTGGTGATATCTGCACCAAAAATGAAATTATTTCAAACTCAAGTTAGATTTTTGGGTCATAATATTGATCAAGGAAAAATCATTCCTATAGACAGAAGTATTGAATTTGCTTATAAATTTTCTAATGTCATAAATGATACAAAACAATTACAAAGGTTTTTAGAAAGTCTAAATTATATTTCAGACTATTATGCTAAGTTAGCTAAAGATACAGCTATACTGTATTCTAGACTTAAAAAGAATCCTAAACCCTGGACTGAGGAACATACTCAAGCCGTAAGGATCATTAAATCTAAGGTAAAATGTTTACCTTGCCATTCATTGGCAAATCCAAACTATTTTAAAATAGTAGAAACAGATACTTCCGACATAGGATATGGAGGTATTCTTAAACAAGTGAATCCTGAACAATCAAAAGAAGTTTTAGTTCGATTCACATCGGGAAAATGGAATCCCACTCAGTTGAAATATTCAACTATTAAGAAAGAAATGCTTTCTGTAATTAAATGTATTTCAAAATTTCAGGATGATTTATTAAATAAAATTTTTTTACTAAGAATTGATTGCAGTTCAGTAAAATCTATTATTGAAAAAGATGTTAAAAATCTTGTGGCAAAGCAAATATTTGCAGGATGGCAAGCTCAGCTGTCTGCCTTTGAATTTGATATTCAATATATAAAAGGAGAAAATAATTCTCTTGCTGATTATTTAACCCGAGAATTCTTACAGGGAAAATGACTATCTCTAATAGGGGAAGAGGTCGCGGTAATGGCCGTGGTCGAGGACGAATACCTTATCAAGAAGGAGATTGGACAATTTGCCAATCTACCAATATGCCATTGAGGCCAATCTACCCCTCTAGGCCAAGAAATACTACCTCCGTCCCGGCCGAAGTGTCCCAACTTTCTATTTTGGGCGTCCCATTTAAAATGTCTCATACCCAAAAAAGAAAAGTTTTTTCACTATTCCACCCACTCATTCTCTCTCCTACTTTACTTTTACACTCACAATATTCTCTCTCCTAACTATTCCTCACACTCATTCTCTCTCCTATTTAATTTTTCATACTCACAACATTTAAACTTTTCTATTTCTTACATCACTTTCCTTAATTCTCGTGCAATTGTCCTTTTCGGACACTTCGGCCGGGACGGAGGGAGTATGTAGCAATCCTCTGCACCAAGTAAAAAGGAAGAAATGGCTTCCACCTCATCACCCAACACAATGATATCTTATAGAGATATGACAATTGCTGAGAATACTCAGGAGCAGGAATATTATGAAAATCCAATCACAGAATTTGTGATGTATATTGAGGATGAGGACCTCAAAATTATCAAAAATGATGCTTGGTCAATTAAGACCAGATACCTCGAATCTAGAGGATATCCAGGCCTCCATGGGCAGGCAAGACCTAATTTGGGACCCCTTAATCGAGGTAATATCTCAGCAAGCTAAAGCTGCATCAAAGGGGAAAGCCCCAGCCAAAGATTAAAGGTGAAATGGCCAGTAATCCAATTAAATCTGCTTTTGATGAAATTAATAAGAAGGAAAGGCAGCTCCGAAAGGAAATTAAGGAGCTTGATAACGAAATGAAAGAAGAATTCAGAAGAAATGCAAACGTGTGGACCAATCTAGTCACAGCCCTAGATAATGTGAGGTGAGCTAAAAAACAAAAGATAAAGTTACTTAATTAAAGATAAGATTAATTCATCTTCATAATATGACAGGATGAATGACAGCAAAGACCGCACTCAACTATGTCGGCAAATGAAGACAATGGACTTTCTAGCAATAATGGTTGCTTTAGACAGCAAGAATCTTGCTTTAATAAAAGTAAAAGTAAAGTAGTTTGTTTTCTTGTAATGTAGTCATTATTGACAGTGTCGATGGGGCCCAAAGTGTACCCGACTTCAATAATGTTCACTACTTTTGTAAAAGTTGTTTGTTTTATTTCTTTTGTAAAAGGTGTGGTGTCCAGTATGGACAGGTGTCTGTAATAGTTTCCTCTCTCCATCTATATAAGGAGAGCTTTCCTTCATTTGTAAGTACATTTTGAAAATCAATAGAAAGAATTTTCTTTCATACTCTCTTCAAAAAATACTCTCACACACTCTCCTCCATCTCTCTCTCTCTCACATATATATATATATATATATATATATATATATATATATATATATATATATATATATATATATATATATATATATATATATATATAGAGAGAGAGAGAGATTTTTATGTAAATTAATAAGTTGAAATTATTTTGAAAGTAATGATGTTTTTAAATTTTCAAGCCATTATACAATATATATTTCATAAAAGTTAAGATCTAGTTGTGCATAGTAGAATTTTCGTATATATCTTGATTATACCATGTTATTATACTTATATATTGAATTTTTATATATGGATCTGACTAAAAATGTAAAATCTAGGGAGAAACGCGTTTCTCCGTAAGTTATGGAGAAACGGGTTACGGGTATTCAGAACCTTTTGAAAGGATATCCAGAAATTTTTTGTATTGGCCATGACCTTGTCCCATGATTACTTCTGGATATCAGTCTCAAAGGTTCTGGATATCCAGAACCCTTTGAAAGGATATCCAGAAGCTTATGAAAGTGATATCCAGAAACCTTCAAAATGATATCCAGAAACTTTCAAAATGTTTCTGGATATTCATTTGATGATTTACGGATATACATTTGAAAGGTTTTCGGATATCCGTGAACCTCAAAATGAATATCCAGAAACTTTCAAAATGTTTCTGGATATTCATTTGATGGTTTCTGGATATACATTTGAAGGTTTCTGGATATCCAGAAACCTTCAATAAGCAATTTCTGGTCTTGGCCTTAGATTTGGCTTCAAATCTATTTTTTCTGGATATCCGCCCAAAGGCTTCTGGATATCCGTTCCAAAGCTTCTGGATATCCGTAACCCTTTGAGACTGATATCCAGAAATTTTCTTCTGGTTATCAAACGTATAGCTTCTGGCTATTAAAAACGCGTTTCTCCATAGTTATGGAGAAACGCGTTTCTCAGCAGACCTACTCGACTAAAAATGTATAGATCTAAAGAATAAAATAATTATTTTATTTTAGAACCATATTTCTAGTTATATACGTTGTTTAACACACTAATGTTGTTCTTTTTAAGATATGTGATGTTGACTATATATTGCTATATGGTTAGAAATGATTTTTTTGCTTGATTGAAATATGATTAGTTAGTTGTTCGATTGAATGTTATGCTAATAATAGTTCTTTTTTCTAATAATCCTAGTTTTAGGGAGAAGATGTCGTTTGATAAGAATGAAATTAACATGCTCATATCATATTTAATACAAATAACACTATTCATTTTTCAACTATACCCCTAACTTGCTTTAATATATATATATATATATATATATATATATATATATATACTCCCTCCGTCCCAGTAATTGCTTCACCATTTTTCTTTGGCACGCAAATTAAGGGTTTCAAAAATATTGTGAGTGTAATAGTCAATTAGGAGAGAGAATGAGTAAAAGAAATAGTAAATTTAAAAATTGTTGTGAGTGTAATAGTGAAATAGGAGAGAGAATGAGTGGGTTGAATAGTAAAGATTCTTTGCCAAAAAAGGAAAGATGAAACTTCTAACGGGACGCTCTTTTGGGTAATTGGTGAAGCTTTTATTGAGACGGAGGGAGTATAATGTAATATATATGTATATATATATATATATATATATATATATATATGTGTATGTATATATATGTGTTGGAATTTTGGTTTTGAAAAAGTGAGATTTGACCGACTTTTGACCAAAAATTCCATAAGGTTTCATTTTAGGAAAATGAAAATTGATTGCATATTAATAATCTACATTTAGAGTAGATTAATTTGATATATTTACTTTCTCCAAACCAATTTGTGGTGAATGAGAAATGAATGCTCAAAGTATGGAAAATGAAATGGGCTTATGAAGAGTTTATGGGATATGAAAGAGTTATCCCACATTGCTTTAAGAAAGAAAGTAATGCTTGTTTTTAAGTGAAACCATCCAAGGAAGGAGTCATCAAGTTGTTATATCCTTGAGCCAACCAAGTGGACCATTGGGTCATCCTACAACTAGTGGCCCAATAGTGCTAATTTTGGACTAGCTTCAAATTGGCACATGAACCGCGAAGTGCGCAAAGGGCGGATGGGCGGTGTAGGGCGCACTTTGCACTTCGCACGGTCGCTAGGAGCTATTGAAGCCTTAAACTTTTGACAAAGTTCGGCTCGATGGAGGTTCGGTCGGTTCAAGCTTGGTAAATCTGGTTCGGTTGATGGTTTCGGTTCTGGCTAGGCTCGTTGGTGTTGGGTTTTGGGGTTACAAACGCAGAGGAAAAACTTAGAAATAACAATCAAAACCCTAGCCCTAAGATCCGTCTAGCATGAAGAGATTAAAAATATATATGAAATAGAATTTACATACCTTAAATGCAATTTGTTTGTTCAAAATAGATCTCTAATAGCAAGTCTTCAAGACGAATCTCAAAAAACCGTTGATTAAGGTTTTTGATCTTCTCCTTGTTCTTTACCTTGTGAAGAATCGATGATTGAAGCCTTCAAGATTTTGGTGATTAACTTATCACCCTCTATTGGTAATCCACACTCGAACGGACCAAGAACGCTTCTTGTATGATTGCTAGATGATCCCGATTATTGAAAACGTTTTACAATAATCAATGGCTAAAAGTATTTGATCTTTGATTCTCAATCTAGATCCCAATTTTAGTGTTTCATAAACCCTAAAATTTCATGTGTTTTTGGCTGACCAAAGAGTTCTATTTATATCAAATATAAATCCCTAACTATTAGGGAAAGCTTGTCAAAAACCAAAACCAAACCAGCCAAGGAAAAGCAGTGCGGACAGATTTTGGCCGCTGGCACAACTCGTCCCCAAGGGCACGACTCGTGCCTTAATCCTTATGGCCAAGTCTGTGGCACGACTTAGCGAGTCAGTGGCCAAGTATGTCGCACGGCATAATATGCCAGTTCACTAGTTCCTCAGTTCAAAGGGCACGACTCGTCCCGTAGGGCACAACTCGTCCCTTAATGACTGCTCACTTATTCATTCGTCCCTTTTAAGGGCACGACTTGGGCCAGACTGGGACGAGTCGTCCCCTGAGCCCAGATTTCACCCTTTTTACCTTTTAGTCATTTTAACCCGTTCTTTTGTGTGTGACCCTTTAGGAATTATATTTTATGTTGGTAGTGAGTTGAAACATCAACCTCACAAGACATAAGTGACTTCTAGCAAATCATTATGTCCACCTAATTAAATATAACATCAAAGCTTGATTCCTTGATAATCAAATGTCACAATCCCTTTATCCACGATGTCCAATTGAACATGAGTCATGGTCTAGATCAACTCATCTCGTTCATTGCTTTCTCGATTCCAAATATGTTGATAATCCAAATGCCTTTGATCTATATCAAATCATTTGAGTGTGGCCACACATTTCATCAACATCATTCATCGAGGGGTCCAAGCAAACATCTATCTTCATAAGAGGGACAAATCCTGTCTTGACTTATCATTCTTCCATACATGAATCCAATCGTGCTAACATAACCCTTATTGCTATCCGATTAAAGATAGTGTTAGACTATATTAAACGCAACGTTCATCATGTGGAAGACGATGATAATCTCAGGTACAAAGGATTCCAATGACACGACTATCATAAGATTTAATCATGATAACAGACCATGTCATAAATCTCATAAGTAGGTCAAGTCCAGTACTTGTTCTCTAGCAAGTACCCATAAGTGTAATGTGCATCTCCATGCATATAATCATTTCCATGATTATCCATTACCAACTTATACTAGTTGTTCACAACAACTAGGGACGCAGTTCAATATAATAAACATGCATAACATATAATGAACCAAATAAACATTCTCTATAATGAATGATAAAGACGATTACATAACGGCAATGATTAGTCATAATTATTAACGGCCTAGGGCATAACACCAACAATCTCCCACTTGTACTAGGCCCAATTTCCTAGGTATCATATACCCATGGACCTAACATGACCATCATGCTTCTGCTTGTGCGAGGGTCTTTGTAAGCGTATCCCTTATGTTATCATCAGTTGACACTTTGCATATCTCAACATCTTCTCATTCTAATGAATTCTCGAAAAACGTCTAAGTATGTGTTTGGATCCGTGATGTGACCTTGATTCCATTGTTTGCACAAATGACACCACAATTGTCACAACAAAGTTCTACCGTATTAGTGATACTTGGAACAATTCCAAAACACTAATGAACTTTTGATCCAAACAGCCTCTTTAGCTACATCATATGTTGCTAAAATTCGGCCTTAGTAGTATAATCGGCTACGGTACTCTGCTTGGAACTCTTCCAACAAAACCACACCTTTATTAAGCATAAGCACAAACCCTTATTGCGATTTTAAATTAACTTTGTCAGTTTCGAAGCTAGTATCTGTGTAACTCTTACAACAAGATTAACTTTCAAACTTTCAAAGACCAAGAACGCATCCTTAGTTCTTCTTAAGTACTTAAGGATCGTCTTGACTGCCATCCAATGGATCTCACCAGGATCAGATTGATATCGACTCGTCATGCTTAGAGCATACGAGACATCAGGTCTAGTATAAATCATGGCATACATGACAGATCCTAATGCCGGAGCATATGGAACTTCATTAATTCTCTTTTGCTCATCAGTTGTCATATGACAATGAGTATTGCTAAGAGTAACACCATGACCCATTGACAAGTTACTTTTCTTAGAATCTTCTAAGAACCTTTTCAATGTGAGTACTTTGACTCAAACCAATTTATCCTTTTAGAACTATCTCTATAGATCTTGATGCCAAGGATGTAAGCGGCTTCACCCATATATTTCATTGAGAAACCTTTCCTTGACCAAGACTTGACAGTCTTAAGTGTCGGAACTTCGTTTTCCAATGAGTAAGATATCATTGTTATATATCATTAGAAATAATACTATGCTCCCACTGAATTTCATGTATACACAAGGTTCATCTTCGTACTTGATGAATTCAAACTCTTTGATCGATTCATCAAAATGAAGATTCCAACTCCTCGAAGCTTGCTTCAACCCATCATATGGATCTTTGCAACATGCATACTTTATTAGAATTTCTTGGATCGACAAAACTTCGGGTTGTGTACTATACACATCCTTAAGAATCTTTCCATTTAGGAAAGCCGTTTAACATCCATTTATCATATCACATAGTCTCAATATGCGGTTATGGCGATTACAATTCTAATAGACTTCGGTATTGTAACTAGCGAAAAGTTTTCAACATAGTCTATACTATGAATTTGCCTAAATCCCTTTGCTACAAACCTAAGCCATGATAGTATACACCTTCCATCCATGCTGGTCTTAAATACCTACTTGCACCCTTTAGTTTTTACACCTTCAGGTAGCTCAATCAAGTTCCAAACTTGATCATCAGACATGGATTGCAATTCGAATTCCATAGTTCCTAACCATTTATCCAAATTAGGAGTGGACATCGCCTCAAGATAGGAAGTAGGTCTGCCATTCTCAATGACTTCCACTTCATTATTTTCCTATATGAGAGATCAATATTTTTCGGGTTCGGATCGTAACCTATCTAATCTACGATGGACTTATGTAACTTGAACCGGTTCCACAACTCTTTGTGAACTTGGTTCCGTCTCTACTCTTGGTTCCATGTTATTTTCATGTTCTTGAACTCCTTCAAGATTAATTTTACTCCCACTAGATTCTTTATTGAGAAACTATTTCTCAAGAAACGAATCATACAGAGCAACAAACATTTTATTCTCTTTGCAATTGTAAAATTAATATTCGAAAATAACCTTGTCAGATTTTGGTGCTTGACTTATCAGAGACAATTCTCTTCATATAAGTTTTGCAACCCCAAATCTTCATGAAAGACAAACTAAGTTTTCTTTCATACCACATCTCATGTAGGATCTTAGGAACTGATTTAGTAGGGACTCGATTCAGTGTAACCACATCATTTCTAATGTATATCCTCAAATGGAAAGAAGGTTAACTTGACATATCATCGAACGAACCATGTCCCACAAGGTTTAATTCCTCCTCTCAGACACACCATTCATAGTGGTGTTCCGTGTGGAGTCAACTCTGAAACAATTTCACAGTTTTGAGATGATTGTCAAATTCTTGGCTCAAATATTTACCACCTCGATCTAATCAAAGTACTTTAATAGTTTGCCAAGTTGTTTAGTACTTCATCTTGAAATGTTCGAAACATCTCAAACAATTCACCTTTGGACTTCATCAGATAGACATAGCCATATCTAGATAAGTCACCGGTGAATGTGATGAAATACTGAAATCTTCCCTTAGCAATGCTGTTTAATAGTCCACATACATCTCATGTATAAGGGCCAAAAAGTCACTAGCCCTCCCACTACTCTTAGTGTAGGGTGGTTTGGTCAATAATTCCAATAAACAAGATTCACATTCCTCAAATGATTCATAATCATATGAGTCTAAAAGTCCATGTTAATGAAATTTAGATATATGTTTCTTATTTATCTGACCAAGCCGGCAATGCTATATGAACGCGTTGTTCATATTATTCGGTTTAGATTTCCCATTTATATTATAAATATCTTCAATATTATTTTGTTTCTTAACATCAAGGATATGAAGACCATTCAATGACATATGCAATGCAATAAGGCATATCATTAAATAAATATAAAACTTCTTATTCTCAATAAGAAAATTATATCCTTCATCATCCATATAAGAAACGGAAATAATACTCCTACTCAAATCCGAAACGTAGTGACACTTGTTCAAAACAAGTACTAGTCAATTAGGTAAAGTGACTTCATAAGTCCCTATGGTTAATGTAGCAACTCTTGCTCCATTCCTACGCATAGGTTTAATTTACCTTTTTTAGTAGCTTTCTATTCTTTATTCCTTGCACATTTAAACAAATGTGGGATCCATATCGGTATCATATACCCAAGAACAAGAAGTCGAAAGGAAAATATCTATCATATAGATACTTGAAGTAGTAGCAATCATATTTCCCTTCTTCACCTTTTAGGCCTTCCTTTTAAGCCTTGCAACTTTGCTTCCAATGACCAATCTCATTGCAATGTTAGCAAACTGCATCATTTTGAGACACTTTGGGTTTAGCCTCTTTGGCTTTGGCAACTTTTGCCCTAGGTTTAGCAACCTTTGCTTTACCTTTTTTACCTTCCTTTTCGAACCCCTTTCTTGTGTTAACCATTAACACATTTGCGGATTGCTCATTTTTCATCTCATGCATTAAGAGCCTTCACCACAACATACATCTTTTGCCTAGCCACTTGGAACATTTCCTTTGTGCGATGTGCTAGAACAAAAGTAACTTCCATGTGTTCAAGGTCCTTCATAAAAGCCTGTAAACATGGTGGCAAGTATAAGGCAAGCAATATCATTAGAATTATCAACATATTTCTAATGTTGCTCCTTATCTGCCCTTTGCAACATTTGCAGCGGGTTCAGCAGGAACTGTTTCGTTAAGAACGTACAATTTGCCTAAGAACAATTCTTTAAGCTTCTGATCCAATCAGAATAGTCGGTATTGTTCGATTCGAACTTGTCCTTCATAAGGACGAAT
Organism: Adenophora triphylla var. japonica; assembly: GCA_022495995.1. Taxonomy (NCBI): domain Eukaryota; kingdom Viridiplantae; phylum Streptophyta; class Magnoliopsida; order Asterales; family Campanulaceae; genus Adenophora; species Adenophora triphylla. The sequence continues at coordinate 354,473 of JAFEMH010001448.1, forward strand.
CGCAATTTATTGTGTAATGCTATTTCTATAACAAAATATGCAAACCATATGAACACATATCAATATCAACACATTTACCATCTAAGAGAAATTAATGTATTTCTCAAATACTCCCACTAAATTATACACCTTCAAATACAAACATGTATCATATAATCATAGTAGGCTAAGATCCATATTTCACTTAATTCCGGTTTAACTGAGCTAATGCCCGAAATCAAGCTATTTAGGTAGAAACATCAATCATATCTCTATATGACTCTTGGATCTTTTTATGAAATTTCCTCAGACATCATATGCCAAAAACATGTTTTAAATCTCATCTATGTCTTGGGTCAAATCTCATTTGAAAGCACAAATTAAGTTAAAACCTTTTTCAAACGTATGAGACACGGAACGATGCACCTGACTATGGCCAAAACTACATCAACCATAATCTCATCTTGATCACAAATTAAGATATAATGATGCACCCAACTGTGGCTGAAACTACATCAAAATACCCTAAAATTTCACAAGTGTTCTAATCAAGGAATGGCATAAGACTTAAATATTTTGAAGGTTTTCAACATGTAACAAATATCGCATGGTTGTAACATAGATCTCATGTGTACATAAATCATGAACATAGGGCTTCACAAAATTTCATGCAAACACTTTGATTCAATTTTTTAGAAATTACAATCTACTTTAATCATATTAAATATATTAACAACCTATGTGATAAACTAATCAACTTAATTCATCATTAATCATGAACATGGAATATCATATATACTTGTTTTTCACCAAAAACAAAACACATAAATCTAGATCTATTTCATATAGCATGGTAGCAAATAATCAAATTAAATCTAGCATGCAATTTCAATCCTAATCATGAAAAGATAGGGCTCTGATACCACTGTTGGGTCTTGGGGTTACAAACGCAGCGGAAGAACTTAGAAATAACAATGAAAACCCTAGCCCTAAGATCCGTCTAGCATGAAGAGATTAGAAATATATATGAAATAGAATTTACATACCTTCAATGCGATTTGTTTGTTCAAAATAGATCTCTAATAGCAAGTCTTCAAAATGAATCTCAAAAAACCGTTGATGAAGGTTTTTGATCTTCTCCTTGTTCTTTACCTTGTGAATAATCGATGATTGAAGGCATCAAGCTTTTGGTGATTAACTTATCACCCTCTATCGGTAATCCACACTCGAATGGACCAAGAACGCTTCTTGTATGATTGCTAGATGATCCCGATTATTGAAAACGTTTTACAATAATCAATGGCTAAAAGTATTTGATCTTTGATTCTCAATCTAGATCCCAATTTTAGTGTTTTATAAACCCTAAAATTTCATGTGTTTTTGGCTGACCAAAGGGTTCTATTTATATCAAATATAAATTCCTAACTATTAGGGAAAGAATCCTTGTCAAAAACCAAAACCAAACCAGCCAATAAAAAGCAATATGGACAGATTTTGGCCGCTGGCATGACTCGCCCCCAAGGGCATGACTCGTGCCTTATGGCCAAGTCTGTCGCACGACTTAGCGAGCCAGTGGCCAAGTATGTCGCACGGCATAATATGTCAGTTCATCAGTTCCTCAGTTCAAAGGGCACGACTTGTCCCGTAGGGCACGAGTCGTCCCTTAATGACTGCTCATTGATTCATTTGTCCCTTCTAAGGGCACGACTTGGGCCAGACTGGGACGAGTCATCCCCTGAGCTCAGATTTCACCCTTTTATCCATTTTAAACACGTTCTTTTGTGTGTGACCCTTTAGGAATTATATTTTATGTTGGTAGTGAGTTGAAACATCAACCTCACAAGACATAAGTGACTTCTAGCAAATCATTATGACCACCTAATTAAATATAAAATCAAAGCTTGACTCCTTGATAATCAAATGTCACAATCCGTTTGTCCACGATATCCAATTGAACATGATTCATGGTTTAGGTCAACTCATCTCGTTCAATGCTTTCTCGATTTCAAATATGTTGATAATCCAAATGCCTTTGATCTCTATCAAATCATTTGAGTGTGGCCACACATTTCATCAACATCATTCATCGAGGGGCCCAAGCAAACATCTATCTTCATAAGAGGGACAAATCCTGTAACGACCCTAACCTTAGGCACTATTTTAGCATCATATTATATGCTTTTAATATTATTGATAATATTATGTGTTCATTTTATATCCTTGATTTCTTATATTAGGATGAGATGATTGGGAAATAAAATAAAGCATCTTGGGGGAAGTATAAATAGAAATGGATAAAATAAATAAGATGTGGGTAGTTAGACTTTGTGTAGGGGAAAGCCTTTAATTATTGTGGCATGGGGGGCCATTTCTTCCCCTTATTTTCCTCACCTCCCTTCTCATTAGTCAAACACCTCCATACTTCCTACATCATCCTTTTAACCTCCCCATCCTTTTTCCATCCCATTTAATCATCCTTCCCAATTCCTATTCATCATCATTTTCTCTTCCTTCTTCCCAAGTATTTCCATGGAAGCTCCTCCATGGAAGCCTCTCTTCCCAAATTTCTAACAAGTTCAATTCTACTCCATTTTCCAAGCCAATTGTACTTTTGTGCTTGGTGCATCTAGGGGAGTTTATCAAGCTAAGAAGATCCTCATTTTATCCTAAAAAAATCTAAGGTAAGTTATTATGACTTCTTTCTAAATATTGCTCACTTTATGTGTTTATGAATATTTTGTGGAAATAAATGATTGTGGTATTTTTGAATAATGTTATTTGAGTAAAATGGTTATTTAAGATTTAATTGATTTTAGTTATGAGATGGGGGTTTAAATTGAAGAAATGAGGGTATTATGAGTGTAAGATGTTAATGACCTTAATGGAGTTAGTGTATGTGATTATATACATCTTACTTTGATTTGGAAAAGATTATGAGTTTATTTAATTTGGGTAGAAAGAAGTGGAAAAAAAGGACTTGGTATACTTGGAATGATGTGAGTTATTATGATCTTCTCTTCTATTTAATGTTCATGAACTATTTGATGTTATTATAATGGTTATTTGATGCTTTGGGAAAACTTCTTGAAGTTGAGAAGTTAGTTAATGGCCTAGAATGATGTTGTTGTTGAAGGAAGTTGATCAAGAGTGTAAGAACATGGGTTGAGTTAGATTAGTAAGGTTAAACTTGAAGTGTGGTAGTGAAATGGGTGGAAGAATCAAATGGTAAATGATCTAGGTTTATACTATTTTGGGTTTAATGATTCAGAATGAGGTTTGTTAAGTTAGAAAATCCTTTTGGTATTATAAAAATAAGAAAGATTTAAAAAGGGAAAAAGAATATATTTGAAAGGGGTTAGTGAGCTGAGAAAGGGCCAGGAATTCATCTTGGGCGGTCGCCCATGGGGGCTTGTGCGGCCTCCCATCTCATCAGCCTTTGGGACTTCAACATTTTTCATCTTGGGCAGTCGCCCATGATGCCTTGGGCGGTCGCCCATGTTGGCAGAAGTTTATTCAGTTTCCTTTCTTGCTGATTTTCACCAATAACCTCGAGGCATGAATCCCAACCATTATAAAGTAGTGGAACCAAATCTACCCTGGATATGAATTAATCCTTTTTAACCTAGGTTAAGGTAGAATGCCTTGGCTAGGCCATGACGTCTTATCTGGTCAAATGGAAATGTGGGAGTAGTTAGATATTGTTCAGAAAATGGTGGATAAGCTTTATTCTTAACTTCACTAAAGTGGTTCAAACTTGAGAAGTAGGTCTTGAACTTTTATTAAGATTATTCAAGGTTGAGTAATGACTTTGTAGAAATGGTTTATGGTTCAGGTTGGCCTTACTTGCTCCCATACCCTTGGTGATTAGTTGAATAGTGTAGAGACTATAATTACACTATTGTGTTAGTTAGAAATGTTTGTGTATCACATTGTGGAATTGTATCCCAAGTGGGGATTATTTTGTATTGTTATGTTGTATCCCAAGTGTGGATTAATTGGTATATGGTTGTATTGTATTCCAGTTGTGGATTATCTGGCATGTTGATTATATTGTATCCCGGTGTGGATTATGTGGTTATATGGATACCTTACTTGAGTTCATATTCATTGATGGATTATGCATAGTGTATTAAATGAATGTTGCACTATGGTATTGATTTAACATGAGTATAATTTACCATGTTGTTATATTATTATCCCTTTTGTGGATTTAATTCAAGTAACTATTATGTGCTTGGATATTACATGTGATCAGGGGGTATAATGGAATTCAATCAATTATTGATTTGTTCTATAAGTGATTGAAGGTTCATTATACCTGTGACCTCTCCCCTCTGTGGCCACAGAGTGGGTGTGCTAGCGACTGTATTGAGCCAGAAGCCTTACAGACCGCTGCGATTTGGTGATTAGGTGGAATGCTTCTGTATTAAGCCAAAAGCTTTACAGTTAGCGCTGATATTATATGATACTCTGAATAAGGGTCATATAAGTATCCTATTTTCTTATATGAATCTCTGGAGTATGAGTCCTATAAGCGGTGAAGGTGCATGGGGGCAATTCACCAAAGAGGGGAGTTTTACTCTCACGTTGTACGACTTATTATTCAGACGAGAAAGGTAAAATGAGGTAACGTAAGGTGTTTACCGCTTTCATAATGTGTTATGTGTAACCATGCTATGTGTTGCATATTGTTTGGCATCTTGCTGCATTCATAATAGCTTATTGAGATTTATTCTCACCCCTTCCCTTTCTTGTTTTAGATTGTACCTTGAGACAATTTGACTGAACCAGTGAGGCTGGGGAAAGAGTTTGGACTCTTGCTTTTGGAACTTGTCAGGATAGGTATATGAGTGGGTTGTCGGGAGTCATATTTAAGTATTATTCTTTTATAAGTTGTATGAAAAACTCTTTTGTTAAACAATGTTAATCAGGGTTTTCAATGTAATTGATCAGGTTATGGTTTATTGAATTATTTGTTGAAATTCCTCCGAGTGGAGATATTATTAGTTGACTTTATTTTGAAAGTTTGAGAATTGGTTTTCTTTTAAAGTGAAATAAAAGTTTTAAAAATTTAAGATGGGTTTTCCTAGTTTGAACTCCTCAAGCTCGGGATACGCGTTAGGTCCCGGGTTGGGGTGCCCACAGTTGGTATCAGAGCTTAGTTTAGAGGTCAAGGGTAGATGTCTAAACTAATGGGGAGTGTGTGGTAATTGACGTCGAGTGTTTAGTGCAGGAGTTTGTTCTAATGGCTGAAAACAATGACGACCAGAGTAAGGTTCTAGAAAATGAAGGATGTTTAAATTGTAGCCTCACAGTCATGGTGTTTTAGTAATGAATTAAAATGGTATTGGGATGAATATGGGAAATGTTGCAGGTTGGTTGGTACATTTTACTTGGGTTGAAATTTGTTAAATTAGTTGAGATATGGTATAGTGAAGTTTTGGTATAGTATCGATGTTAAGAGAAATGATTTAAGTATGTGGCATTGTTAAGGTTCCTTTTAATGAAGTTGGCTAAGTTGTAAAGTTGTTGTTATATATGTTGTACGATGCTATTATTACTGTATAAATGATTATTGATAAGTTTGACAATTTGTTTGGCTGTTGAAATAATGAAAGAGGGGTTTGGAAATGAGTAAAGTGATGGTTTGATAAAATATAGGTTGGTAATTGAAAAGAGAATTATAAAGGTTAATATATGGTGGATAGAGTATTGTTGGGTGGCTTGTGATGTGTAAAAATAATGAAAATAACTTAGGTAGTGGGTGAATGAATATGGCGAATAGTGATAATAGGATATGGATTAATGTGGAAAGATAAAGTAATAGGGTTATATGGCTTGGAGAAGGTATGTAGTATCATTTGAGAACCTTATAATTAAAGTTGACTCAATGGTATAGTTGTTGTTGAATTATGGTCATATATGGTATATGATGTATTAGGTGATATACATGGTGGTTATAATGGTTAGACAATTAATAGGGCTTTGGAAATAAGCAGGAAATGGTGGTTTTGGAATGAATGTGGTAAGGTTGATATTCAATGTGATTGGGAATTCTGTATCCATTTTAGTTAAGTTAGAATGATCATGAAAGGATGTGAAGAAAGATTTAGTAATAGCAATATTGACTAGGGTAAAATGGTGTTGTAAAGTAAAGGTCTAAAGGTCGAGTATGTGTTTCAGATATAGGAAAGATAGCTCCCTCAGAGGTCACTAGAGGTATATTACCTGTCTCAAAAGTTAGGAGTCATATTTTATAGATCCTGTTTCATATCATTTATGTTTGGCATCACATTTTGCTTCTATGTGGCATACATTGCTTGAGATTTGTTCTATTGTTAGAGGATTCTGCTCTTATGAGAGAATACCTCGAATCTCCTTTGGTTTACCACGGTGGTGATGTGGTTATAGCTGGGCATGTATTACCAGTTGATTTGGTATGATTACCGATTTGTAATTATGAGATATACTTGACCTGGAGGGTTAAGCAGTTGTTGTGCATTGGTAGACTATCATAAGAAGTGAGTCTCCTTTTCTATACCTAATTTGATTATATTGGTATTTGATACAGATAAACCTTAGGTGGTAATCTTGTTATATAAGCATTAAAGGCAGAAAGTTTTGGTTAAAAGTGTGAAGAGTATTTGGTATGTGTTAGACTTGCATAAGAAGTCTTTCCGGAAATTTTTCGTGCTAGTTGTGAGTAGATGGTAGTTTTGTTTCCATCCAGGTATCTCATGTGTTGATTCCAAGTATGATAATCAAAATTTTAATCCTTATCTTGACGGCCTTATTGTAGTTATGATTGATGACCTCCTTGGTTATTTAAAGTTACGAGAGGATCATGAAGATAATTTGTGAATTGTGTTATTTACCTTTAGTGGGAATTCATCGTTTGAGAAGTTTAGCGAATGTGAGTTGGCTTGCGAAGATTTTACATTTTGGGTTATATAGTCTTAAGCTTGAAGGTCACCATGAATCTTGCGAGGATTGAGTCCGTAATCTTTGGGTTGGCAAGTGCTATCGAAGAATGTTTAAGGAGTTCTTGAAAATTGAAAAATCGTAGATTTAGTTAACTCGGAAGGATATATAAATGATGTAGGATGTAATAAGGATGAATCATATTGATAGAATTGGAGAATAGATTGGCTATAGATCTGATCCTTACCTTACCTAGTGGATGTGAGAACTTCGTGAATTTCAAATGTGTATTAAAGGAAGATTAGGTTGTGATATTATGAGAAATGGAAAGTGATAGCGCATGCTTCGAGGAAGTTAACTTAGATAAACCGAAATTTTCTTACGCTCTACTCGAGAGTGGCTGCAATTGTTTTATGTTGTTAAGTGGGAACCTTACCTTTTTGAAGCTCTCTTGTGGGATTTTTTACCGATCCTAAGAGTTTGGAGAATTTAGTTACCTGAAAGGAAGAGATTAGAAGACTATCTAGATTCTTGAAGAATAGGTTATGTGTTGTGGACTTTCTTTCAAGTTGAGAAGTTAATTAATCTTAGCAAGTTTGCGTATAATAATAGTTTTTAGTTTAGCATTGAATGGGTATTGTATAAAGCTTGGTATCGAAAATTTATTTGTATGATCCTTCGTACGTATGGAGTTCTTCAGTTAAGGATGATTTGGCGGATTTGACTTATGTGGGGAAACCGTTGAGAGTTATTAGAATCGAAATTCCGGGATTAAATTCTAGAATACTTGGGTTGTGAGAATGTATAGAAGAATCATGACATTGAGGAAACGGTTTGAAGGTTGTAATTCAAAATGCTTGGGAGAGTAACCTTTGTTATTGATCTTTAAGGTAAGTCTTTTTAAAATTCGGGACGAATTTTCTTTAAGGGGGAGTGAATGTAACGACCCTAACCTTAGGCACTATTTTAGCATCATATTATATGCTTTTAATATTATTGATAATATTATGTGTTCATTTTATATCCTTGATTTCTTATATTAGGATGAGATGATTGGGAAATAAAATAAAGCATCTTGGGGGAAGTATAAATAGAAATGGATAAAATAAATAAGATGTGGGTAGTTAGACTTTGTGTAGGGGAAAGCCTTTAATTATTGTGGCATGGGGGGCCATTTCTTCCCCTTATTTTCCTCACCTCCCTTCTCATTAGTCAAACACCTCCATACTTCCTACATCATCCTTTTAACCTCCCCATCCTTTTTCCATCCCATTTAATCATCCTTCCCAATTCCTATTCATCATCATTTTCTCTTCCTTCTTCCCAAGTATTTCCATGGAAGCTCCTCCATGGAAGCCTCTCTTCCCAAATTTCTAACAAGTTCAATTCTACTCCATTTTCCAAGCCAATTGTACTTTTGTGCTTGGTGCATCTAGGGGAGTTTATCAAGCTAAGAAGATCCTCATTTTATCCTAAAAAAATCTAAGGTAAGTTATTATGACTTCTTTCTAAATATTGATCACTTTATGTGTTTATGAATATTTTGTGAAAATAAATGATTGTGGTATTTTTGAATAATGTTATTTGAGTAAAATTGTTATTTAAGATTTAATTGATTTTAGTTATGAGATGGGGGTTTAAGTTGAAGGAATGAGGGTATTATGAGTGTAAAATGTTAATGACCTTAATGGAGTTAGTGTATGTGATTATATACATCTTACTTTGATTTGGGAAAGATTATGAGTTTATTTAATTTGGGTAGAAAGAAGTGGAAAAAAAGGACTTGGTATACTTGGAATGATGTGAGTTATTATGATCTTCTCTTCTATTTAATGTTCATGAACTATTTGGTGTTATTATTGTTATTATAATGGTTATTTGATGCTTTGGGAAAACTTCTTGGAGTTGAGAAGTTAGTTAATGGCCTAGAATGATGTTGTTGTTGAAGGAAGTTGATCAAGAGTGTAAGAACATGGGTTGAGTTAGATTAGTAAGGTTAAACTTGAAATGTGGTAGTGAAATGGGTGGAAGAATCAAATGGTAAATGATCTAGGTTTATACTATTTTGGGTTTAATGATTCAGAATGAGGTTTGTTAAGTTAGAAAATTCTTTGGTATTATAAAAATAAGAAAGATTTAAAAAGGGAAAAAGAATATATTTGAAAGGGGTTAGTGAGCTGAGAAAGGGCCAGGAATTCATCTTCGGCGGTCGCCCATGGGGGCTTGTGCGGCCGCCCATCTCATCAGCCTTTGGGACTTCAACATTTTTCATCTTGGGCGGTCGCCCATGATGCCTTGGGCGGTCGCCCATGTTGGCGTGTTTATTCGGTTCCTTTCTTGCTGATTTTCACCAATAATCTCGTGGCATGAATCCCAACCATTATAAAGTAGTGGAACCAAATCTACCCTGGATATGAATTAATCCTTTTTAACCTAGGTTAAGGTAGAATGCCTTGGCTAGGCCATGACGTCTTATTTGGTCAAATGGAATTGTGGGAGTAGTTAGATATTGTTCAGAAAATGGTGGATAAGCTTTATTCTTAACTTCACTAAAGTGGTTCAAACTTGAGAAGTAGGTCTTGAACTTTTATTAAGATTATTCAAGGTTGAGTAATGACTTCGTAGAAATGGTTTATGGTTCAAGTTGGCCTTACTTGCTCCCATACCCTTGGTGATTAGTTGAATAGTGTAGAGACTATAATTACACTATGCATAGTGTATTAAATGAATGTTGCACTATGGTATTGATTTAACATGAGTATAATTTACCATGTTGTTATATTATTATCCCTTTTGTGGATTTAATTCAAGTAACTATTATGTGCTTTGATATTACATGTGATCAGGGGATATAATGGAATTCAATCAATTATTGATTTGTTCTATAAGTGATTGAAGGTTCATTATACCTGTGACCTCTCCCCTCTGTGGCCACGGAGTGGGTGTGCTAGCGAATGTATTGAGCCAGAAGCCTTACAGACCGCTGCGATTTGGTGATTAGGTGGAATGCTTTACAGTTAGCGCTGATATTATATGATACTCTGAATAAGGGTCATATAAGTATCCTATTTTCTTATATGGATCTCTGGAGTATGAGTCCTATAAGCGGTAAAGGTGCATGGGGGCAATTCACCAAAGAGAGGAGTTTTACTCCCACGTTGTATGACTTATTGTTCAGACGGGAAAGGTAAAATGAGGTAACGTAAGGTGTTTACCGCTTTCATAATGTGTTATGTGTAACCATGCTATGTGTTGCATATTGTTTGGCATCTTGCTGCATTCATAATAGCTTATTGAGATTTATTCTCACCCCTTCCCTTTTCTTGTTTTAGATTGTCTTTGAGACAGTGACTGAACCCGGTGAGGCTGGGGAAAGAGTTTGGACTCTTGCTTTTGGAACTTGTCAGGATAGGTATATGAGTGGGTTGTCGGGAGTCATATTTAAGTATTATTCTTTTATAAGTTGTATGGAAAAATCTTTTGTTAAACAATGTTAATCAGGGTATTCAATGTAATTGATCAGGTTATGGTTTATTGAATTATTTGTTGAAATTCCTCCGAGTGGAGATATTATTAGTTGACTTTATTTTGAAAGTTTGAGAATTGGTTTTCTTTTAAAGTGAAATAAAAGTTTTAAAAATTTAAGATGGGTTTTCCTAGTTTGAACTCCTCAAGCTCGGGATACGCGTTAGGTCCCGGGTTGGGGTGCTCACAAATCCCGTCTTGACTTATCATTCTTCCCTACATGAATCCAATCGTTCTAACATAGCCCCTATTGCTATCCGATTAAAGATAGTGTTAGACTATATTAAACGCAACGTTCATTATGTGGAAGACGATGATAATCTCAGGTACAAAGGATTCCAATGACACGACTATCATGAGATTTAATCATGACAATAGACCATGTCATAAATCTCATAAGTAGGTCAAGTCCAGTACTTGTTCTCTAGCAAGTACCCATAAGTGTAATGTGCATCTCCATGCATATAATCATCTTCATGATTATCCATTACCAACTTATACTAGTTGTTCACAACAACTAGGGACGCAGTTCAATATAATAAACATGCAAAACATATAATGAACCAAATAAACATTCTCTATAACGAATGATAAAGACGATTACATAACGGCAATGATTAGTCATAATTATCAACGTCCTATGGCATAACACCAACAGTTGGGCTGGTCCAAGGTTGTGGGCTTAGGCACTTGGGCTAGGTCCGGTTGGAATGGGCCGTGGGTCCTGATGGTTCGAACAGGCTGCTGATGGCTAAGGGCACGACCCGCGTCTGTTTGAATAGACGGGTCGGGCTGTTGGGTCGAACCAACTGATCTCCACCCTTTATCCACAATCAAATCCAATGGCTGAGAGTCGCCAGGTGCAATTTGTGCCCATTCCCAAAAGGCACCCAATCTCTTCATAAACTATATAAACCCCCCACCAGATTGTCAATCTCACTCAATTTATTCACAATCACTTCTCTCTTCACACAAGAAGCACAGATTCACATATTTAACTGAGTTAACAAACTTGGTTAGATATCTAACAGAATTCATTCACAGAATTCAACGAAATTCTAACGACATCTATTAGAAGATAGATCATCTTTTTGCATAGGTCTTCTTCAAAGTCTGGAAGTGTCAAACATAGTTGTGTTCGCCGAGTTATTGATTTGAAGTGCTTTTATCAATAATAATAAGTCGTTTTATCTTGAGAGAAGATTGCCACCTGAAACCGTTAACACCAGTGCGTGGCAATATCTTCTTGCCGAAATTGTGTCCAACACAAGACTCGACTTACTATATATATTCGGTTTGGTTTAATTTCCGCATTTATTATTTATGTCTATTACCTGCTATTAATTATTATTATGGTTCATTTATTATTTGTCATTTTGTTAATCGCAAGAAAGCCTTATTTATTGTTACATACAATTTTTCCTAACAATCGCAAGAAGATATCTATGAGAATTGAACTATGTTAGGACGATACTTGTGTCAATCATATGATCGGCTACACAAAAAGCATAACGATTCAAGGACATCGCGTCTATCGACTTGTGAGTAGAGTAAATATGCTTGTACGAACGAAGGTTCAATGGTCATTCCTCCACCTATCATATGCAAGTTTTGATCGTCTGTCGGACTCTATCACCAAACTCGTCCTTAATTTCCTTAATGTGGGGGATTGTTGGAAAAATATATGTTGTTGATGATGCCAAAAATGTTCTGATCAGCCCAAATCCAGCACCAGGTTGTATCCTGGCGATTGAATAGCCTGAAAAAGATGAACAAACACGTAAACTTAGTCGGGGCTTCACCGGCGTGAGAGTAAGTATTTGCCTTGAGAGAGAGAAATCAATTGACAAGAGTTTGAGTCAAAAGATAGATTACCAAAATATTGTGAATTATGACTTGTATATATAGACATAGCATTGTATAATCCTTGTTGGATAGGAATGCTTGGAGATAACATTTTACTCCAAGGAGGATCTTGTTCAGTCCTTGTTGTATGAGAATTCTTGTGAGATAAGGCTATAATCCTATGAGGATTATAACTGTTCACAGTCCTTTTTTAGTAGGATTGGTAAATAACAATTTGCACGTGTGCCGGTGAGGAGTCTTCCTTGGCTTGTGTTGCATGGTCGGCTTTGATGATGCCGAAGAGAAGAGGTGGAGAATGGGGAAGCCCATTTCTGCTTGTTGGTAGCCGAGAAGGGGTTCCTCGTCTTCAAGGGGAGCCTTGCTCGGCCTTGGAGGGATGCCTTCCTCGGCATAGATGATGATGCTTCGTCGGTCATAGGACCCTTGTTGGTCCTTAGCCATTATGCACCTGTTATGTCTAGGTCGACATAGGGGAATGACGAGGAGGCAATACGAGCAAAGGTAGGAAGACCCACTCCCTTTAGCGTAATTGAGACTTGTATGAATTATATTTTGGGCCCAGTCCATTGGGCCTTGCCCGATCACGGATCCACGTTCATACTTCGGTTTATACCGTTCAGTTGTGTATGAAGGAAATTGTGTATTTTGTGTTCTACTTCATGTGAATATTGAAATGATATATCTAGTTGTCCAATTTGAGATTGAATGAGAGAGATATGATAGCTCAAAGTTGGTGGGTTGAAAGTGTAAACTTTTAGAATTTAACCACACTATTGATATGCCATGATTCCCAAATTAATTAAGGGATTAATTGGGATCATTAACATGTGTTTTGGGGTTACAAGTTGTGGAATAAAACCTCATCAATACAAGGTAATGACTCTTATATTAATAAAATGATTAATTGGTAATTTATCACATGGTTGTTGAATTTATAACTAAAGAAATCCACAACAAATGAAAATAACTTTTTTCATTAATCTTCCTCTTCTCCCTTTGCAATTTGTTATTCTTTTTTCTTTGGCCTCCTACAATTGTATACAATGGTATGATGATTTTGTACAAGCATTGCTTCAATTCGCCGGACAAGAATAGTCTGGTACGTCCGTTTTATATTGGGAGGCAAACGTTCAAAACAACCTCAAGCACAACTCAGTGAGAGGGCGAATTTGTTTTAAGGGAGTGTGTTACATACGACTCGTACAAAATCAAAAAGATCAACCTACGATTTTTCTTTTTGTTTATGTTTTATTGTAATTTGTATCATTTATTATATTGTAATCTTTTATTTTTTGTGTTTTTTTAAGATTTTGTCTAACAACCCTCACTAACAAAAACCAAGCTCTCCCATTTCTTACCACCAACTTTTTCAGATTAAAAGGGTGTGCTCCCGGGTTTTATAACATCATCGATGTCACCGACTTTAGATCTAAACTCATCTAAGTTGTTGTTACACATTAGAGTTCTTCTCACAACTACGTACTATGAGATTGTAATGATATTTTTTCTGTTTTTTGTTAAATGCAACCAATATTTTTCTCCGGCTTGTCTAACCTCATTCTAATTTTTTTTATTTGTTATTTGCAATCCGAATTGAAATGACTTGTATTGATAGGCAATTTCATAATTAAGAATTGTCTTTATCTCAAAATCTAATGTTTCATTTTGAATTCAAATTCAGTGGATTTGAGTTACAAAATTGACAAATGCAACCCATATTATTAACTTAACGGAGGGAGGCCGTTCACTTGCAAAGCGAAGCTTCCTTTTCTCGTCAAATCTTATAGCGGGCATTACACCCGTTTTGAGAACCGCTACTTTTTCCCGCCACTCCACCTTCATTCCCACCTCCATTGCCCTGTGAAGCCAGAATTTTTTTGAGAATTAGTTAAAAATAATATTTTAGGATATATTTCCAAAATTTGGAAAGACTAAAAGATAAGTATTTCCCAGTAGTCAAGGAGGCCAAGCAACCCCATCCCTTCTAGCCACTGCCCTCTTAGATAGACTAGGAATGCACCATAGAAAATCAAGACACAAAAACACAAAAAAATATCCAAGTGTTAATGCACTAAATAATTATCCACGACCTGAATTGACAAAAGTAATTGAACGGAATAATCTGTGATGGGCCGAGCCCAACGTACAACTACGAGCCTGGGGGCCCAATAGGCCCACCCTAGGACCCAACTATGAAGTATCAGATCAGAGCCTTGGGTCATGGCCCGTCCGACCCTGGTTGGCAATCGTCGTCATTGAACGACCAAGCCCATCCAAGCGACGAGCCATTGTATCAGTAAGGAAGGGTTTGACTTATAACTCGTCGACACTCCAAGAAGAGATCGTCGACAGAGGTAGGCCCATCTAACGACGAGTCTTCCCTCAACGCCTTGCACCCGGCACTCGTCGAGAGAGAGAACGTCGTCACTGAACGACCAACACTCTCTCGTCGAGTTACCTCTCAAGGAGACGACCCAAGTGGACGTACAACTCCAGGTCGTCTCCTCTATTAAGCTTCCTCAACAAGCTTGGTTAATTAGCTAATTTGGGATAATGTCAGACCTGCTACAGTGCCTTGTTACACGTGCATTCATGCAACCAATAATAACAACAAAAGGCGTGCGGAGTTGACTTTCCTCTATAAGGTAAACTACTTATCGAGATGTCGGGTGTTGCGGTGTCCTTACATAGACGGACCAATACCGGCGCGACACGTGTACACCTAGGAGATGGAGCTGATCCCACGGGCGGCATCAATCCAATCCAGCGGTTACGAGTGAAAACCCTAATACCACCTTTCCAACTATAAATAAAGAGAGTAATAACATGGAAAAAGGTAATGCCTTACTGCATATTTCCATACCCACACACTCCACAGTATTTGCACCATATTTCCAGTCCATAATCTTACTCTCACGCGGGAGGAGCTTGCAGGAAGACCCCGCGCGGTTTCACCCTTTATTTCTTGTCTTTGTGCGAATCCAGGAGCTAGCTCGATCATTTCTTGGACACAAGAGCGGAAGCTTTGCACGCTTTCTGCGCGATCGAGTTGGTTCCATTGCGGGAACGTGTTAGTGATCTTCGGCTACGAAATACAGCGGAGCTTGATTTGGAAAAATGGTGTCAGATGGTCATACGACGATAAATCAGCGGAGATGAAGGAGTACCTCCTCCTCGGCAAGAAAATCCTAGACCACCCTCGCCACTAGGAACCTAACCTCGGGGTTACCGGGTCACGAGGGGATGGTTGACGATACGAGCCTTCAAACGGCCGGGAGAAGGGAGAAAAGGCTGGCTGGCGAGCGCCGAGGAGACCTCCACTAGAAAGGAGGGCCTGAGACAACTGCAAGGTATACGGGAGGTCCCTCCCAACCCTAATCTCGACAGAGCGGCTTTCCTCGTCGAGAGAGCTAACGCCCTCGGGGAGTTCTTGCAAATCCGGGGCGAGCTAATCCATATGGCCGCTCCTCAAGCTCCCTGAGCATCCCATCAAACAATCTCGTCGGGAAGGAGGAGAAGAAACCGAGAGAGAGAATCTTTGGTCGTCGTGAAGGGACTGCAGCTGGAAACGAGCGAGTTGTGCCCGGCTTGACCTAAGGGAACACATCAATGAAAGACGGAGCCAAGGAGCCCGATCACGGCGGCGACGGCGAGGTAGCAGAGCCTCACGGGGAGCTCGTCGTCGAAAATCTTGAAGCTATCCCAGGAATCAAGTCGTCAGGGTCGTCTACGAGACTCAGTCGTTAAGAAAATGAACGGGCGCCGAGCCAAAGAGAGAGAACTCGGTCTCCACGTCATGAACGAGAGGTTTCCGGATCTTATAGGTCGTCTCCACCTCCCGGCTATAGGGGACGATCCATCTCACGACGGCTGCCCCAGCAGAGGCAACGGTCTAATCTGGTGCAGGGGCCCCATCAAGATAGGATCCCCCAGTGGCCCGGCGGGAGAGGTAGACATGAGAGAATTTTGAGGTTGAAACGTCAAGTGGAAGAGTTGAGGAACAAAAGGAATAAAGTGGACGGCGACGACTCACGATGACGACGGCGGCACTATGAATCCCACTTGCTCCCTGGATGTTGGAAAGCTGGACCCCGGAACCGGGCTTTAAACTACCCGACCTTAAGCAATACGACGGCTCTACCGGCGCCATAGACCACATACAACACCTTGAGGCACGGATGTACGTGGTGGCAAAGCTTACGGCCACGACGACGTCATGTGCAAGGCTCTCACGAGCACGTTGGTCGACGCTGCTTTGAGGTGGTTTAGAGGCCTACCAAAGGGGAGTATTGAATCTTGGAAACAGATGAGGAAGAAGTTTTTAGGAAGGTTTGCTACGGCGGGAGAGCGTCGTAAGACAGTCAACGACCTCAGCAACATATCCCGAGGAACTGCGAAGCTCGATGAACTACTTCAAGAGGTTTAAGAAATTGGTAGATCAAATTGATGAGGATCTAACCGATAGAGAAATAATAAATTGCTTCAGACATGGCGTCCTTTCCTCTACCCTGGACTACGAGCTCCAAGTCCACCCGGCCAAGTCTCGCAAAGACCTCTATGCCAAGGCGTACGCCGTCGCCGAGGCCGAAGAAAGAAAGTTACAAAGAGAGGGAAAGTCTGTGGACGAGGCTGAAGCGACGAAGTCCAAAAAGGATAAGGGCGGAGAAACAGGAAAGAACAACGTGAACGCGGAAAAAGTTCCGGAGTCGTACACTCCACTTACCGTTTCCGGAGCGAAATTTTGAGCAACGTTGATTTCGGCCCGGCCCGAAGATGAACCACTAACGGGAAGGGAAAGAAGAACATGAACAAGTATTGTGAATACCACAGGGACAAGGGGCACGACACCGAGGAATGTTTTAGTTTGAAAAAGATCATTCAAAGATGGATCGACGCCGGGCGACTGGAGGAATATATAAGGAAGGACCATCAGGCTGGCCACAACCGGACTGCTAACGACGACCCCCCCCAGAGGAACCCAAGAATGGTCCTGGTGATCTCTGAGGAGACGAGCAAGAACCAGATTAAGAGCGCCATCTACCATCTAAAGAAGGCCCCGCACGTCCCCCAGAAATCAGAAATTCCAAACGACGTCATAAGTTTCTTTCCCTACGAGCTTCCAGCCAACCCATTAGCTCGTCAATAAACCTTAGTCATACCTGGTTTCATTGATAATTGTGAGTCACGGAGAATCTTGATTGATACTTGGAGCGAGCCAAGGATATCTTATTTTACAATGTCTACCAACGAATGGAGTCTACCTGACGGTCGCCTAAGTCCTTACTTAGGTCGTCTAGAGGATTCACCAATCATCGGGTAGATGCGAAAGGCCAAATTAGCCTCTCGGTTGATATCGGAGAACACCCCTTGAGAACAATCAAGGCCAGTAACCTTCATAGTGATCGCGTCGTCGGTGATTATCATGCAATCCTTGGCCGGCGGAGTCGATCCGCTTTGGGGATCGTCGCCTCGGTTCCCCATCAACGAGTTAAATTTCCTTCACGTGCGGAGTCGGATGTGTGTTGGGGACGGCCCGAGAATTCCTAGAGCACGTGCTAAAGGCGAAACGGACTATCGAAATCGACGACCCAAATCACAATGTGAAGCTCTCAAAATCCATCAAAGAAACGACGACCTCGTACGCCCAATGTCTCAACGATCAAGTGCGTCGAAAATCCGAGAAATTTTGCCGAAGTATTCTTGAACGACAAAGGCTGCTTGGCTCTGACCTTTGGCCGCCCAAGAATCGGGGGCCGACTGGACAAGGCGATTGACGACGAGTACCGGATCGACACCGAAGCGAGAAGGAAAATTAAGAAGATCGTCATTGAGTCCATGGATTTTAGGGACGACGCCCCCGAGATGAAGCCAGCAGACGAGCTACTCGAACTAGTCATCCACCCGGATTATCCCGAGCAGAAAATAAAACTGGGGTCTCAGTTGTGCACTGAGGAGAGGGAAGAGATAATCTCCCTACTCAAACAAAACCTCGACGTTTTCGCTTGGAGAGTAGAAGATATGAAAGGCATTAGAGAAGACGTGGCAGTTCACAGGCTTGGGGTGAATCCTACTATGAAATTCAAGGAGCAAAGGTGTCGTGTTTTTTCAACTGAAAAAGAGATTGCTATAAAGCAGGAGATTGAGAAATTGCTAAGTCTTTGGAATCATCGTGAGCTGGGTTCACGACCTGGTTAGCCAACGTGGTTCTTGTGAAGAAACCTAATGGGAAGTGGAGATTGTGTGTTGACTTTACTGATCTGAACATGGCGTGTCCCAAGGACAGTTATCCCTTGCCAAGAATCGACAAGCTCGTCGATTCTGTAGCCGGCCATACTACTCTGAGCTTTCTTGATGCCTACTCCGGCTATCACCAAATCAAGATGGCTGAGGAGGACATTCCGAAACAACTTTTCAGGCGGCGGGGGGAACTTACGTTTATACAAAGATGCCTTTTGGGCTTAAAAACGCCGGTGCCACTTACCAAAGGATGATAAATAAGGTGTTCAAGGACCGGATCGGCGACAATGCGGGCGTACGTTGATGATATGGTCGTCAAATCAAAAGAGGAAGCACGTCGACGACCTAGAACAAACATTCACCAACCTACGAGCCAATGACATGGTCCTCAACCCGGCTAAATGCGTTTTCGGAGTTCTTTGCGAGGCAAGTTCCTAGGATTTATGCTCTCTCGGCGGGGATCGAAGCCAATCCTGAGAAAATCAAGGCTTTGATGGATATGGCCGAACCTACGAGCATCGAGGAGGTTCGGCGCCTAAATGGACGAGTAGCGGCCTTAGGTCGTTTTATTGCCAAGTCTGGCCGAGAGATCACTCCCGTTTTTTAAAGCTCTCCGAGGTGCAAAGGACTTCAAATGGACGGACGAATGTTCCCGGTCGTTCAAACGATTGAAAGAATATCTTGGCTCCCCACCACTCCTCCAAGCCCGTAGCGAGGAAGACCTTTACGTTTATCTCTCGGCGAGTGATAAGGCCGTCGCCGCCGTATTGGTCGGGGAGGAAGGAGGAACACGAGGCCGGTTTATTACGTCGTGCAAAGCTTTGTCGAGATGTTGAAACCCGTTACTTTAACGCGGAAAAGATCGCTTACGCTCTCGTCATTACGGCACGAAAGCTACGAGCATACTTCTCAGCTCGTCCCATCGTCGTATATACAAATGCCCCATTGCGCAAAATCTTGCACCGTCTGAAAGCTACAGTCGTCTTCTCAAGCTGGAGTATTGAGGCGGCGAGTTCGATATAGAGTATAGGACGAGGAAGACCTGCAAGCTCAATCATTGGCGAGACTTCTGGTTGAAACGTCATTCACCATCGACGACGATCAAAGGAAGCCACGGCCGGCGAACGAGGGAAGGAGGTCGGAACGGCAAGCGGAGTTAGTTTTGCCGTAGGATGTTGGAAAATCTTTTCGGACGGGTCGTGCAACCAAGAATACGAGCGGAGCGGGGATCGTTCTTGTTGAGCCGAGAAAGCGGGGCAGATTTTGAAGAAGTTTTGAGGTTCAAGTTTCAAGCATCAAACAACCGGGCCGAGTACGAGGCACTCGTAGCGGCCATTGAATATGCAAAGTGTTTTGGAGCTACAAAAATTGCGGCTTATTGTGATTCTCAATTGATCGTGAACCAAGTGAGAGGAGATTATCAAGTCGTCGATTCCACCTGCGAAGTACCACTGTTGGTCGGAGAATTGATACAAGGTTTAGAATTTTGGGCCATACGGAGAATCGCTCGAGAAAACAACGAGCACGCCGACCTACTTTCAAAGCTAGCTACGGACCCAACTCCACGAGGACGAACATGGCCATCACTTGGCCTATTTAGATCGGCCCGGCTTATGAACGGGTGAAGGTCCTGCGTCGGAGACGGCCCAAAATGTTGGATCGACGAACTAAAGGCATTCATTGAGCGGGAGGAGTTGCCGACGGACGAGGTCTCGGCAAGACAAGTAAAGAGGAAGTCGGCGGATTTACGGTCGTCGAAGGAGAGCTCTACGGAGCGATCCATTACCCGGCCATTCTTTGAAGTGCGTTCATCCGGACAAGGTCGTTCAATTGCTTTGTTCGAAGTGCATCAAGGAGAATGTGGAGGCCATCCACGGGGCCCGTACCTTTGGCGGGCGATAAAATCATAACTATGGGATACTACTGCCCCGCCTTCGTGAAGACGCTAAGCAATTTGTGAAAAAGTGTGACACACACGACGTTTCGCCGACCTCCCCAAGCCGCCTACAAGCGAGCAAACCCCTGTCTTGGGTGCTGGCCGTTTGATATGTGGGGTGTTGATACCAGATTGGGCCTTTTCCGCCGACGAGGAGGAGTCAAATATGTGATCGTAGCGGTTGATTACTTTTCAAAGTGGGTGGAGGCGAGGCCTTGAACAAGATTGCGAAAACAACGCCACTAAGCTTCATTCATGACTCAATATGGTGTCGCTTCGGAATCCCAAGGGTGATCGTTTCGAGACAACGGCCTACGGTTTTCAAGAAAATTCGAGCGAGGAATTGAACGGGATGGGCGTCAAACACTCCAAGTCGTCCGTCGCCTACCCCCGAGGCAACGGGCAGTGAAGCGACCAATAAACTCGTCTTATCTTGCCTTGTGCAAAAATGCGGAAGGAAGAGATACAAGATGGTTGGACGGACTACCCTCGGCTCTGCAGGGTGTCCGCACAACCACCAGGGGCCTACGGGGAAACCCCATTTGCTTTGGCTTATGGCTCGAGGCCGTGGCCCCCGCCGAACCGGTGCCGACGGACCGAGTTGCTTTGTACGAGGTAGAAAAGAACATCCACAGCCGACAAGTCGATCTGGACCTCGTAGACGAACGGAGATTGGATGCCCAATTAAGGATGGAGAACTACAAAAAGAAAACCAAGGCTTATCACGACAAGAAGGTGAAGAGAAGGTTCTTTAAGGTCGGTGACCATGTACTAAGAAAGATTGAAGCAACGGGACTCAAAGCCCGTCAAAACAAACTCTCCCCCAATTGGGAAGGACCATACATTGTCACAAGTGTGGTCAGAGAGGGAACCTATCGCCTTGCAAAGCCGAACGGTGAAAGTCTCAAACATCCATGGCACGCCAACCACCTAATGAAATACTACTTTTGAGGTCGTCGACAAACTCTCCCCCACCCTTAGGGCACCTACCTTGTGGTTCCTTATGTAATTTTGTGAAATTTGAAGTTTTTGGGAAATTGTAAGGGATACCTATAAATCCCAGTAGCTCGTTGTTTACTAGAAAGTTATTTATGAAAGATCGTCGCTTTGTTGATTTTCTACTACACAAATTCTAGCACTTTAACCAAGTATAAAGGTTAGACGAAGCCAGACTTCGTCGAATACATCTACTTTAACCAAGTATAAAGGTTAGACGTAGCCAGACTTCGTCGATCGCTATAACGGTATAGATGACTCGTCTATAGAACTTTGTCTACGAACAAAAATCTATTGACCTTCATACTATTCCTACGAGCCATTGAGAAGTTGAGAAAATACAAGTTTGAACAAAGGTCGACCATATTAGGACGAACCAAGTTCTGGTCATAAAACGACGACTACTCACACTTGTCCTCAAACTTACTCGTCCAATAGGTTATCACATGCTATCTATGTTAACACGGATTAACAAACGAGAAAACAAAGGCATTAAATAACTTAAAACATGAAACAAACATTGTACGACCCCCTCTAAACAACGAGGAAACAGGTCAGCTACATTACAAACATTAAAAATTGTCTTGAGATAATTGTTTGGAACCACCACCAAAAACTCAACATTGTTTGGGACATTACAAACGATCTCATAAAAATCAAATGATCACTGGGGGTCAAACACCAACATTAGACGGAGGCTGCGTCGAGTGCAGGGCATCCTCGACGAAATGTTTGAAATAGGCGTCGAAATTCTTGGGGTCGGCTACGGGAACAGGCCACTCGTCCCTCCCGGCCTTTTCGTCGTCTTCTCTTATAATGAGTAAATCGTTGTCATTGAAGGGAACTAAAGGATGAACTAG
This sequence comes from Adenophora triphylla var. japonica, assembly GCA_022495995.1. Classification (NCBI taxonomy): domain Eukaryota; kingdom Viridiplantae; phylum Streptophyta; class Magnoliopsida; order Asterales; family Campanulaceae; genus Adenophora; species Adenophora triphylla. Next base: position 376,793 of record JAFEMH010001448.1, read on the forward strand.
GCGAGGCTTCTTCGTCATGTGGCAATTCGGTGCGAAGGTCGGCCGGCTTCCTCGTAGACAAAAGACCCTTAGTTTCCGGATCGGCAAGAATCCTCGGGCTAAATGTTTGGTTCCGTCTTGGAAGAAGCAGCGGCCTTATCGGTGACGATCTTGGAAAATTCACCACCTCTTTTGAATTGTTCCACGGCATCCAACTTTGCGTCGGCCAAAGCCGCTTGATTATCGGCCCTCATCGATTCAATTTGACTCGAGGAACACTCGTAGTCGGTTGTCGGTTGGTCACTTTACCCTCTGCGGCCACGAAGGGCGATCGTTAAAATCTTGCCATCTTCTACGAGCTTGGCCTTCTCGGCTTTCGCCGTCTCCACCTCCTTCAATATCCCATTCTTACGAGCCATCAACGACTCAGCGACGGTGAGCTGGATGATGTTTTCTTCGACTTCCTTCAACTTCTTCTCAGCCTCTTCCTTGGCTCCGACGGACAAAATCAGCTGCTCATTTTCCTTCATCTCAGCGTCGTAGCAAGCCTTGAAGTCCGCCGTCATTGCCTCCATCATCGACGTCATCTGCAATCAAAGGATTATCATTTTCCCAAGTATAAAGTGACGAGATAAACGAGAAAAAAAGCAACTAAATTACCTCCGTCTGCATCAGCCCGAAGCGAGCGTGATAGGTCGTCGGACTCATCTTAGCCTTCCTCATTTGGCCTACAAGATCAGCATCCTTACCCCTCTTAGTCAAGGCCGTCCCCAGAAGAAGAGCAGGACCACTTCTTGCCAAGCAAGGAACCCCGGCTATACGAGGAACCTTACCAAACTTGGTAGCCATGGCCAGAGCCTTTTCTCTGGTAAGCACTTCAGAAGACGAGCCAGGAGCTTCAGTTTGAGGAGTTGATGGGTCGGAGGGACTCTTGGGGTCGTTGTCAGCTCTATTCCTTTTGCCTTTCTCTCTCCCAGAGCCGGCAGAGTGACTTTTCCTCTTCCTGGAGACATGGCTCCCTCCTTCGACGACCTCATGGTTGGAATCAGAACTTCCTACGTCCTCAGGGTTAACGGGCTCACCCTCGACGACGATCAATGATCCTCGGCATTGGCGGCGCGGCACTTGATTCAACTCCAACCTCTTTCTCCCGGCCCGTCGACCACGAGATTGACGACCTCCGGTGTTTAGGCCTCCGGCGGCGACCTCTTTTTCAATTAGAGGAATGGCACTGCAGTTGATCCTTAGGAAGCTCATCATTCCTCTTTGCACGATTCTCTGCTTAGGCCACGAGATGGCATTGGACGTCGCCACTATCTTTCTGGCCTTGGTTCGCACGGCGGGTCGATTGCTTCGCTCATGTTCGCAACTTTCTTCTCGATGGTGGATATCCTTTTCGAAGAAGCGCCAAGTAAAAAATGAAAAAAGTTCGATCATACACGACGAGACATATAGGCATATTATCAAAATAAATAGACGAGTGTTGAGAACCCAACCCCGGACATCTCAAGGTTTTCACAAAGCTCTTCGGGATGGTCGAGGCGGGCCCCAGCGCGGTTAATACGGTTGTCTTCCCCCCTTTGCAAGTCGTCTTGAACGACCCCAAAGCTGGATAACGGGGGTCTAGGTCTATCTTGGCTAAGGGATCGGGGCCCTTCGACGGCTTACCCATAATGCCGGCCCTTATGTACCTCCAGGTGAGAAGCCTCAATGTTCTCAACGCCACCCATCCATGACTCAACGGATCGTCGATCTTTCCTTTCGGCTCGTCGGCCGGGGAGCTTGAAATACACGATCGTCGGTAACAAAATCACGATTCTCGAGGCCATGGAAATTGCCATCCTAACCGGCTCTCCACCAAGATCATGTGGTGTCCCAGCCGTACACTTTATTTTGGGTATCTAGAAACAAACCCTGGACATTTCGGATACACGACACGCTTACGACGGACTTCCCATTCTTCATAGATCGTTTGGTCCGATAATGCGACGGAATACCTTGTTGCATGGCTCGTAGCCAAGGAATCTACAAACGACGATGAAGCATGATAGAACCACTAACCGTGTTGCCGCTCAACTCCATCGGCACGCATGACGAGAATCTTCAAGAAACTTCGTTGATAAAGGGATCTAAGGGCAACCTCAACCCAAGCTCGGCGCTTATAGAAGAAAGCAACTTTCTTCTTCTTTGGTGAAAGAGTTTGTCTACGAGGCTCATATTCCCTCGGCTAAGATACTCCGGCTTGTAGTTGTTGGCATGCACTCTGAACGAGCTTCGAAGGGAATCTATGAACGGCAGCTACGTCTCCCTTTGTCGCGGCCACGATCTTGGTGATTGCCCGATCCCCGAGGGCACCACCCCGAAGTCTCGTTCATTGCTTCCTACTCATACACCGTGTGGAAGGCGTCGACAATTCTAGTATTTCCTGCACTCGTGCGGCTTCGTTTACTTCTTGAACCGATTGATCGGGCGTCCGTCGTGATCCGTGTCTACAAAACAAGGAAAGACAGAAGGGGAATCGGTCCTAACATTTTCGGACGACGACCTATCTACTTGGCAATCTAGATTCCCCTACAACCAAGTTCCTAGATGAATCACGACGGGACAAGGAATAGTTGGTTCGTATATGATTTGGGAGGTCGTTCATCGATCTAAAAGGCGTTACTCTTGGGTCACCTTCCTCAAAATTCCCAAGAACCTCACCAGTTGGAAACCACAGAGGTTCATTTTCAAAATCAAACTTTGTCGAGAATGGATGAACACTCGGCCGGTGGAATCTCTCTCCAAACACCCCTGGCACACTTGTATACCCGTTGATTCGGCCCAAAACCAAACTTGACACCCCTCTCGAAGCTCACCGTTACGGGTCCCGTTGAAGCGAAAACCCCAAAGCAAAAACCCGGGAAATGAAGAATGACGAAGAAAATTACCCATTTACGGGTTCGAGGATGGGTTTTCCGATGAGTTCGCCGGTGGGAGATCAAAGAAGTTTCGATCCAAGGCTGCGAGGATTGTCCAAGCGGTGGTGAAGCCGAGCAACCGGTGTCGCCGGAAAAGTTCGCACGATTGCTTGGGAGTTCTTCCTTGCCGATCGCCGCAAATCGCTCTTGCTCCTTTGCTCTCAATGCTCGAGTTCGTGAAAATTTTGAAATGGAGGAGGGAGGAGGTTTTTATATTTAGAGAAGATGAAGGGTTTATGCACAGGAAACCCAAACGGCGAAATGATGGGCATTAAATACCCCTCACAACTTCCGAGAAGAATGTCCCATCGCGGGACGCGTGTCAATTAATGGAGGGATCACGGCCGCCCACGTCATCACCAGCGACATCATCATAATTCAAAATTCAAGCGACGGTCGTACGGATACCTTGGAGGGAAAACGACAACTCCTGGCCCGTCGAGACGACCATGAGTTGGGGGCGGCTGAACGGAATAATGCGTGATGGGCCGAGCCCCGGCGTACAACTACGAGCACAGGGGGCCCAATAGGCCCGCCCTAGGACCCAACTATGAAGTATCGGATCGAGCCTTGGGTCGTGGCCCGTCCGACCACAGTTGGCAATCGTCGTCATTGAACGACCAAGCCCGTCCAAGCGACGAGCCATTGTATCGATGAGGAAGGGTTTGACTTATAACTCGTCGACACTCCAAGAAGAGATCGTCGACAGAGGTAGGCCCATCTAACGACGAGTCTTCCCTCAACGCAGACCCGGCGCTCGTCCGAGAGAACGTCGTCGGCTGAACGACCAACACTCTCTCGTCGAGTTACCTCTCGAGGAGACGACCCCAGTGGACGTACAGCTCCAGGCCGTCTCCTCTATTAAGCTTCCTCGACAAGCTTGGTTAATTAGCTAATTTGGGATAATGTCAGACCCGCTACAGTGCCTTGTTACACGTGCATTCATGCAACCAATAATAACAACAAAAGGCGTGCAGGTTGACTTTCCTCTATAAGGTAAACTACTTATCGAGATGTCGGAGTGTTGCGGTGTCCTTACATAGACGGACCAATACCTGCGCGACGCGTGTACACCTAGGAGATGGAGCTGATCCCACGGCTGGCATCAATCCAATCCAACGGTTCTGGTGAAAACCCTAATACCACCTTTCCAACTATAAATAAGAGAGTAATAACATGGAAAAAGGTAATGCCTTACTGCATATTTCCATACCCACACACTCCACAGTATTTGCACCATATTTCCAGTCCATAATCTTACTCTCACGCCGGAGGGGCTTGCCGGAAGACCCCCGGCGCAGTTTCACCCTTTATTTCTTGTGCTGTGCAGATCCGGAGCTAGCTCAATCATTTGCTGGACACAAGAACTGAGTTTTGCACGCTTTCCTGCGCGATCAGTAATGGTGAAATTAACGACAAACCTTTGTTCGGCTAGTTATCGTGGGTGGAGAAAGTTGATTTCCAACCACGGCCGACTAGGGAGGAGCTATCATCCTCTTCTGGCATTGGCCTTGAATAGAGGACACCGTTCTTTTCCAGTTTTTCAACAAATTTAGGGTACCTTTCTTTCATCCTATCGTAAACCACATGGCTTGGAACTACTGCAGTTTCTCCTCCTCTTCCTGGTTCTACTTCACAAAAGAAGAATAGTTTGCTTTAGTGTCAGCAATTGAAAATTTTACTTGCTTTGATACCCACAACAATACCACAGCAATTGAAAATTTGACCCGAACGGCGCCACCACCAACATAAGGCATCTCAGGGAAGCCAAAAGCTTCAAGGACGCCATTGAAATCGGAAGCAGTTGTAACAGGGAAGCCTCTAAAGAGAACAGCACCGAGATTCCAGCCATGGCTTATGAGCTTGAATAGCATCGGTCAAATTAATATTAATTTGGTGATTTGGGAACAAGATAGTTGGGAAGACAAATCCGGTGCCGGATTTCTGCAAATCAGGTAGTTTTACTTGTTTAAAGTAATTTTCCGGCATGTTTTATCGTAAATTTGACTGGAATTATGGCTAATTAGCTCCTAATATTTCATCTTGCTTGATTAACTGAGATCACAAGTCAAATGAGGAGATTATGGTGAAAATAGGATTTTTTGGGTATTTTGTCTGGTAATAGGTAGGCGTCATTGCATAAGATTCTCTTTCGACAACGATTTTCTTTGGACAAAGATTTTGTATTCGGGAAATTAAGCATTCCACACTTGAATAATCCCATGGGACACCAAACAATACCAATGGCATCTTTATTCATAAATCCATTTATAAATTTTGTGAACGCCACGTCACTAATCTATACATTTTTATTTTTATAAATTAAAGTTACACCGGTGTATTAAACGCACATGATAAATAAATTTGATATATCAACTAAAAACGGTAAATGAAGATATTATAAGAATAAAAAATACTTCCTTCGTCCTATTTCAAAAGTCCTACTTTTTCTTTTGATTCGTCTCAGACTAAGAGTTCCATTCCATAAATGACAAATTTTGAACAGTATTTCGAACATTTATACCCTTATAATGTAAATATATTTACAAAAAATCATTCATATTATGCCCTTATAATGTTAACATATTAAAAAAAAAAAAACAATAAAAAAAGAGGGGGAAAGATTAAATGTTTTAACTTTTACATTCTCCCTCCTCTAATATTTTACCCACTTGTAATTCTTTATTCATTTTTTTAAAAAAATCTTAAAAATCGTGAAATACTACCCTAGAACTCTTGAAGTGGGACAAGGGGGTATTTTTTTTTAAAAAAAAATATGATTGTGACGAAGATGCTTATTTCAATAAAAATATATCATTGTATTATTCAAATAATATTACACAAATAACTAATAAATAAAATTATACATTTTTGAATACTTACTTAAATTTAACTAATACTCCCTCCATCCCATTTCAAAAGGCACAAAGTTGGCATTGCGCGATAATTAAGAATAGTGTATATTATAGATTAAGTGTTTTGAGTATAAAAAGTGCTGTGAGAAAGAGAAAGTGGAGTTGAGAATAGTTAGTGAATAGTTATTGTGAGTATGACAAGTGGGTCTCACGAATAAAGAAGTATTAAAAAAAAAATCATTTTGAGAGTGTCTTTTTAAATGAGACACTCAAAATAAAATTTGTGCCTTTTCGTTTGGGACTAAGGGAGTATAACATTATTAGTATTATTAGTGAAACAGTCACAACCATTTTCAATATTAATATTACATATTGAAATTTAAATAAAATTAGTAACTCTATAAAGATGAAGTAATATTAACTTCACTTTGACTTGATCATGTTCTTTTTCAAATGAAAACATTCAATATACAAACATTGTCTTTTAAAATAAAAGAAGGTGTATGTTAGAAAATAAATGATAAATACTTTAAATTGTAATAATATGATAAATTAGTCATGTTATTACAATCATTTATAGATTTAGGTGAAATGAATACTTTAATAAAAGACAAAAATAAGTTTACACTCAACTATACACCAAATCCCACTTTGTACACTTGAACAAATTTTGTTCGACGATGATAATTGGATTGGATGAAAATATGAATTTTAAAGAGAGCGGAGTGGAGGACAAAAATTCATGTTAATGATGGGATTTTGTTTAACTTTTTCTCCGAAAAATTCTTCCCACTTTTCCTTATTCTAAATTTCTTCTTTAAGTTTCCTTTTTTTTTTTCATCTTTTCTTTGACAATTACATATCGCGATTGATGTTAGTCGACTCTAAGTTATTTGGAACTAAACAGTTGTTGTTGTTGTTACTGTTACTTTATTTTTAAAATTGTCTGATTATTAGTATTATTAGTGAAACAGTCACAACCATTTTCAATATTAATATTACACTAGTTAGTAACCCGTCGATAATCGACGGGACATAAGTATACTTTTCTAAAAAGTATATAAAATTACTCTCCCATTTCAAACTACAAAAATTTTCATTTTTGACATTCTATTAGAAGTTATGGTTCAATAAATAGTAAATATTTAAAATTTATTTATTCAATCTACCCACACACGCACACTCACACTTAACATTTAGTGGCCAACTTGTAACATTTTTGAAATGTTGTATCTTACTTTTTGTATCAAATAATAAAAATTAATTCGACAAAGAATGATAGAGATAGTAAGTTGTAATTTTAGAAGAGTGGATCACGTTATGATATATCATTGAATGATTACAATGTTGAAACTTTAAATGAGTTAGATTTTAAGATAACACTTATGCATCTATTCCATGGTTGTTTGTATATGTATAATATTAATTAATGAAATGTCTTCAAGTTTGAGGTTCCACCTTAAAACCAATTGGTGCTAAGAAAAGTGGATCAAGATCTTTATATGTTACAGGCAAGGTTTGTCAATTTTTGATGTAAGATAATGTCTCTAACATGCCCCTTACGTGTAGCCAGGCTTTGCCAATGTTTACAACGTGAACTTATTAATCAGGTAGCGCGGAGCAATATCATGGACTATTGGGCCTGCACGTGTAATGGACCTGCTCTAATACCATCTTCAAGTCTGAGATTCCACCTTAAAATCAATTGGTGCTAATGGGGAGTGGCTCAGGATCTTTATATGTTATTGGTAAGGTTCGTCAATTTCCGATATGAGATAATGTATCTAACAAAATGTAAATTGATCCCTTATATGGTTGTTTGGATTTTTTCTCAAATTTGTATGATTATCAAGATTTTAGGATAACATGTATGCATAAAAAATAAATATAATCATTCAAATGCCAAAACATTTTTAAAAATACTATTGACGCGAGAAATATTGTACAATCTCACTTGACCAGAGTCGCCATACATAACGTTAATTTATTACTCTCTATGTTCATAATAACAGTCATATATCTGACTATTCAAATATTTTAACAACTTATTTTCATTTTTATTATTAACCTTAATGATATTTACTTATTACTCCATCACTTCCTCTTCTCCGTAGATTAGCTCACCATCTCCTTTCTTTCTTTCTTTCTTTCTTTCTTTCTTTCTTTCTTTCTTTCTTTCTTTCTTTCTTTCTTTCTGGTTTTACTTAATTTGCAATTTTGAAAGTTTAAAGATTTGAACCTAATAATTTTGGAAATGAGACTATTTAAAAAAAAAAAAACAAAAAGGTTACATTGAACATTATTATGAGACACGTGGAGTATCAAAGAAACTTCTCAGTTTGATCTCTTAAATTTTAATGCTTAGGATGTCCCATTCAATATCAAATTAAATATTTTCATTCTTTAATTAATTACATAATTTTATTTCATTAAAAGTTGTGTTATATAATATTTTATTACTTTAGTCTGAAAAAAAACATAAATTCTCTATATGATTTTCTTTTAATGAAAACTTTTATTTTGAGACCATGGAATAGTTAGTTTGTGGGTTCGACATTTATTCTAAATGGTACTCAGCCGTCCAAATTTAATTTTCTTATTTTGACTTTAAATAAAGAAAAAATAAATATTGTGAATATGAAAGTAAAGTAGGAGAGGAAAAATTGGTAGAAAATAATAAGTGGATTGTTATTATTAGTGTAGCAAGTGAGTCTCATTATCCATTTTAGAAATAAAGCAAACCAAAAACCTTAAACTGAAATAAACTAAAAAAAAAAGTAAAAAAATTTAAATCGGAACAGAGGAGTCTTCAAGTTGGTATGTGAAACTCATACGATAAATATATGCTATACGATGGATATATGATGTCACTACCACACTGACCTCATATGCATAAGTTATACTCCACTCCATAATTCTGAAGTCCCTCCTTTCGTTCAAAATGATAGTCTCATTTTTCATAAATATTTGTTTCAAAAAATATTATATTTATAAAATTGAGGTATTAAATAATTTAACTTCCAAAATTAGCCTTGTGATAGATGGAGTATTTTTGGGTAAAATCAAGGCTTTGTGGAGAAAAGGTAAGTTTTCATTAGAATAAATTTTTGAAAATTATTTTTTATTTTTTAAAATAGAAGTTAAATAGATAATAATGGAAGAGATGCGGCATATTTTGAAGAAGATGGATTGATTTTGTGCATGAGATTGGAAAGTTTCCATTAAAAAATTAGGCTAACGGGGAGAGGGAGATGTGTGTGGATTGTGGGGTTTGAATGGATGCAGAGAAAGAAACATGGGTCAAAAAAATATATCTCATTTTAAAATATAATCCTTCATTTCAAATGTAACTCTACTTTTCTTTTTAAAGAAACTATTTCAACTGAACACTAATGTATTTTCCAAAAATATTTTAAATTTATTCGTTTTTAATAATATTAAATTAGTTTGTGTTAGCGATTGAAGCAACAATTATGTTTTTTCTTTAGTAAACAAATTTATGATTTTTAAGAAACGTGTTTATTTTGTAGTTTTTTAAATGAAGTTTATTTTGTAGTCAAGAAGTAACAATGATGTATGTAATTAATTTCGGTTATTATAATTTCTTTTTGGAATGGAGTTTTTTTTTTTTGAAAGGTATTTGGAATGGAGTTTGTCACTAATACTAATGCATGCTTCTTCTTGAAAGGATTGTTTTAGAAAAACATTCAATTTTAAAAGGAGAAAATAAAAATCAAGAAATGAATAGTTTACAAAATTAATTTAACAGGTCAAATAATTTTGAAGGGATTGGGAAAATCAAATGACCATTAAATATGAAAATTTGACAGCTCAAGTTCAATCACTTTTTCCCTTCAGTTTATGGGGGAGGTTTAATTTTTTTTAAATAAAAGTGTTATTTGATAATTGGGGCCGGAGGGGGAGATAAAAAACGGGGAGTTTTGAATTTAAAAGGAAAGCAACTAAAGAAATAAAGGAGATGAAATTGTACCAAAATGGTATTAGGAATATATTATTATCATAATATTATATTTTATATTATCAAGTATATATTGTTAATTTAAAATAAAAATAAAAGAAAATTATATCGTTGTTGTTAGAAAATAATTGGATATCATTTTCGACCATGTTTTTACATTACGAAACTTGTACAAAGAAAAACAAAGACAACTTGGTAACGAATTTGCATAAAAGTTTTTCCTTTACGTTAGTGTTTCCTTTGCTTGCTGAGGGTAAGGTACTCTAAGCATGCCCTTTTGTGCAAGCATGACGTCTCTTCTAAAATGAACTTCTAACTCGATTTTTTAATATCAATTATTAGCAATTTAATTGCAATATAGATGTAGGAAAAAAAAAAGGAATGCACAAAAATTGTTTATCTAATTCGTAAAATAATTGATTATATTTGAGGCACTACCACCACTATTATTTTTGAAGAAATTTGTGAAATAATATTTCAACGTATACACATGTTGTTTATATTAAACAGGGGCATAACTGCATAAACTGAATTTTTATCCCAATGATTTTTTAAAACCTGATAAGATTTGACCTAAAAGAAAAACTAATAATAAGTATAATATCCTCATAATGTATATATTTTATCTAAAAAAAATCAACGTGTTCGACAAACAAAAAAGTTACATGAATATTGTGCATTGTCTAACTAAATGAATACTTGCAAAATTAAATTACTTTATGTTAAGATCCTTATTAAGTTGGACTTCTATTGAAACATATATATGGTTAAGAAAATGTTATTCCCTCTGTCCCTAATTGAATGCCCAGCTCCTAGTTTCAATATCGTCTAAAAAAAATAAATTTTGCATAATTTAATAAAAGTTTAGAATTAGGATTGCCTCACAATTTGCGAAAATCTTTTTTATATATCACATTAGTGGTTATATCTTGTGTGTCCATCCTTTCCACGAATAAGAATTTTGAGTTCCTTCTCGCTTGTGACTCTAGAAATTGACACATACAATTGACCATGATTGGATACATGTGAGGAAAGGTAGAATTTAGTGTGCAATGTGACTACCCTGACTCTAATTTATTGTCATAGTGAAGAAAATGGTCATGAGTTATTTTTTTTTGTTTAAACTTGACAAGAAACTTTGTCGAATTCGATAGGATCAAGATAATAATATTCTTTCCACTTCTGAATCAGGCAAAAACACCATCATGGTTTTTAATATTATCTATCATCTCATTGTTTGGTGAAGGAACAACTTTATCATGTAAAAACATCAATATCCATATTGTACAATATGTTAGGATACGTGCTTTACACGATAGTTGTAACAGGATCAACCGCATATCTTATCAAAATATCATATGATAACTTAATATTAATTTCTACGTCATTTTCATCGCAGTTAACCCCTCCCATCTTCAACCTACAATATCCATTCACAAATTCTTTAGTCTGCCTTGTATTAGAAGAAGATGAACCAACTTGCATTTAGAAAACAATACAAATAAGATATGTGATAATAAAAATTATTAATAGAGTGTAAATTTGAGAAAAATAAAATTTTGATATTTGATGAACTTACCTGCAATCTTATGTTTATTGTTAAATAAAATGTTCCAAAGATTTATAGATCCTAGATAAGTTGATGACGGTATAGACAATATCAGGTCTAATCTCTTTGGGGTCAATTAATATACTGAAAGGCTTATCAATGCATAATTCGCTAGATGTATGTGTAATGTTCCTCAAATTTATTTCTGTCACACACCTCAAAGCAATGGTTGATTGTCATGGTGCCTCACTCTAAATTAGGAGCTTTTTTTCCATTAGACCGAACACTTTAGAATCCAACTTAATCTTGGTGCAAGTTGAGCTCCCGCCAACTGTACGGGTATATCGAATTTGGAGTGAGCAATCATACCCTTGGGAGAAGCAACTGCAATACTGACGAAGGACTATATATGCATGCTTTTAGTATTATGGATAGCATAGGCACTTGATTTATGCATGCCTTTAAAATTTTGAAACTATTTCAGTTGAATGTCTATTATCGATATGATAAAGTTATTGTTATTATTTTATATATATATATATATATATATATATATATATATATATATATATATATATAATTTAATTGTATTCTATTCTATTTTATTTCAAGTTCTTGTTTCTTAAATTCTTAATTACTTGTCTCCTTTTCACTTTGATCTTATGTTATTCGTCCGGTTTGAAGAGGTGAAATTACATTTTTTTCAAGAATTTTTAAAAATAATTGCCATTATAAAATCCTAAAAAAAGTATTGATGCACCATTTTTTCCAAAGTGTCTCTTAAACCAAAAATAGATATTTATTGGAAAATTCATTTTTTCGTCAAATATTTAACAAAATGTTGTTTAGTCCCAAATTGATACAAAAATGAAAATTTGGGCCTTAAAATGAAAAAAAAATTTCACAGGCCCTCAAGTGATATACCACGTAAACCTTTCGGTAGTAATGTGAGATTAACCCAATTTCTAAACGATACAAACTAATTATAATTATTTTTTTTCTCAATTATTAGAATATTCTAAATTTTGATAGTTTAATTTATCAAAAGATAATTGATTTTTGATATTAAAGTAAATACAAATCTAAAAAAAATAATATTCAGAAAATTCATTTTTGAATTAAAATAAATAAGAAAATTTAAATTTTAAATTTGGGTAACTCATCTCTGTATAAACATTTGAACTTTATATTTTTGGCTCAACTTTTACATAAATTAAAAGTTGGATGATTTAATTTATTAAAATTATGATTTCACAAATTGAATTATATGCTAATATGAAATCATACATTATAAGTTATGAAATATAACTATTATTTTTTTAATTATAATATTAAAAATAATTTGAAATTAAAAAAAAAAAGAATAATTTATGACTACCTGAATTAAATTAGGACAACAAATTATAAAGTTTTTATTGTTTTACCTTTAAGCTTATTTGAAATTGGGTAATTTAATTGATCCTTTCTCCTGGCAGCCACCGCTAAGCATGCTCATGTGCTTGCATACTTATATGCCAATTACTTAAACAGTTTAGAGGAAAGAAAAAACAAACTTGGAAATGGAATTGGAAATTACCTAGAACTATAGGTTAAATAATGGAGTTTTCACCAAAAACTACCTAAAAAGGATGCTATTTACAAAAAAAAATGTAAAATGTGATATTACAAAAAATTACTTATTTTTTTGCATTTTCAGTTAAAATAACTGATAAATGCATTTATCAATTTTGTAAAGAGTATTTTTGCTTGATTTTTTGATTTTAACAACTTATAAATGCATTTATCAGTTGTTTATAACTGTAAATTCATTTATCAGTTAAAACTACTTTTCTTTACAAAAACATGTAAAATTGATATTATAAAAAACTACTTTTCTTTTTCTTTATTTTATTTTTTATTTTTATTTTTTTTGCCTTTTCAATTAAAACTACCGATAAATTCAGTGTTTTAAAGAGTATTATGTGCTTGATTTTTTGGTTAAACAACGGATAAATTCATTAATCAGTTTCTTAAAGAGTATTCTGTGCTTGATTTTTTGGTTGAAATAACTGATAATGCATTTATCAGTTTTTATGACTGATAAATGCATTTATCAGTTGTTTGACAGATAAACGCGAAAAAAAAATAATGAAAAAATGAAATTAAAAATAAAAAAAGTAGTTTTTTTTAATATTTAAAGAGTTTTTTATACTATCCAACTTGTGTGGTTTATTTTATAATATCCATCTTTGAAAAGTAGTTTTTGGTAAATATCATTTAAATAATATTGAAAAATGACGGAGGATTCCACGTTTTAAGAAGAGCCGTTAGTTTACAATACAAATTAAGTCTATCACCAATTGAAATCATTTTTGTTTAAATATTTGATTAATGTAATCTGATATGTATTTGATTAGTTAAATTTGATTTACACTCATATCGTTTTAATATATCATATGGCCTTATACCATCCCTGTTATGAGCCAGACTCGTTGACAAATATTGTGAAACCTAAAGTTCATTTGACCCTTGAAAAAAAAATAAAAAATTAAGTAGGGAATCATTTTGGGATGGAGTTAGTAAATAGGATGTATGGATGAAACTGACTTGAATAAACGAGAAAGAACGACCGCATAAATGAGAAGTCGTTAGGAAAAATCGACGATCTAACTGCAACGACATGTAATTCACGTACAAGTATATAGATGTTTCATTAAAAAAATTGAATTTGATGTAAACTTTGCGAGAGCTAATTAATACACCAGCTATCAACTTTTTTAATGAACACAAATTGAGAACTGTTAATGTTCTTATTATATACACAAATTGAGAAGTGTACAGTTAAATTATAATACTTTCTGTTGGACTTCTTGGTAGGCTTCTTTAAGACTTAACAGAAAACTAACGGAGAAAGTAACGGAGATTGGAAAACTATGAGACAAGTCGAGTCTTGTATTACATACAATCTCCGTAAGAAGTTATTGCCCCGCACAGTTGCTTACGGTTTCTATGGCAATCTTCTTGTAAGATGAAACGACTTTTAAGTATATGATACGAGCACTCCAAATCAAATACTCTAGCGAACAACACTATGTTTGAAACTTTGGACTTTGAAGGATTTGATGCAACAATATGCCAATGATTTGGATATGTTATTCTATCTTAAATGTGGGTAGAGAGGCTTAAAATGACTGTGTGTAAGAATTGAAATTCGGAGGGGAAGTATATAAGGAGAGTCAAAAGGTTTTGTGGCTTTTCACTTGAAAAGGTGCAACTTTTCGAAACAGCAGCAAGGGCACGACTCGTGCCCCTTGGCACGAGTCGTGCTCACGACTCGTTTTCAAGCTTCCATTCGTTCTGATCAGTTTTGAGCCAAACGTCCACTAAGGTCCATTCGTGCTCACGACTCGTGCTCAGAGTCCCCACTCGTTCTGATCACCAGAATGCACAATATCATTAGCCAAAACACAGTTTAAATCCAATTTGATCCAAACGATCTAATTGACCTTTTTAACCAAATCTCGTTAAGTCACAAAACTTTGTCATTAATTTCTCATTCATCCGGAAATGGTTTTTTGAGACAATAAATGAGTTTCATAATCTACACTTAATGTAGAATACATTTTGTAACTTGCTTCGTTAACTATTTAACGAATTCCGTTAGGAAGTTAGGTCAACGTTAAGTCAAACTTAACTTTCGTTACCCATTTCCAACAATCCCCCACATGAATGACAATTAATGCATGAATGCAATTTCGTCCAAAGTTCCGGCGAACTATTATTACATCGGGATAGATAGCTTGTGGCCTTGAATCCTCCCTAGTGAAATAATATCAGATATACTAGCCATTTGGTAGCGAGTCGCTTTGAACCAGTGACTGTCGGATGTATACCAAGACAATAATACTCACATAATAATAGCTCTAACAATTGTTGTTCTCACGTTTTGTCCATTTCGGCCCTGGACCGTATCTCATTCATAAGCGTTCATTTAGAGGCGGCCAAATTACCTCTCGCTTATATAGGTGATTCTCACTATAAGGAGTATCATGCACTACTCCACCCGTGGGTATAGAAATCATTAAAAGTTTTCTCAACTTATCCTTACCACTGCTGCATGTGCTTGTACTTGGATGTTACGGGAATGAGTATTCAACATCTCCCGGGTTAATAAACCGAGTTGTTGTTTCCAAGTAACTCTACTAGAACTTATAACTTGGTTGTCTCATTGAACCAAGGGCCTGGGATCTCCATTTCTCAAGGTTGAGTGTCCGCTATAAGTCCTTTTGTTGTGGGTTTTAAACCCATTCCCCTTAACAGACAATTTGATCTCTTATTCATACCCTTTGGTATACGGATCCGGTTTTTGACTTCACATTGCCAGTTGTGACAGTCTCATTTGAGATCAATTGTTTTATGGTAATATGTCAATGACCATTGTGTCTTGACTTACCACGATGTTCTACACCTTTTCCTATTTCTTCATTGTCGTCACAATGCCTTAGGTCATGTAGACACAAACTTATTCCACAAAGGAATATCTTCCAAGACCATTCAGCTTTTATGCTATCGACTCAGATTCCTTATTGAATTGAGTTGTTCAAGTTGTCTTGGAAGTTTGACACTGCTGCTCCATTTATTGTGAACACATTTTTCACTTTGGAGTTTATTTGTGTCGAATATTCAATCAGTATACTCTTTCCATACTATTGAATACCATAGGTATTGTAATCTTTAATCATAAGTATATCTTTAAGTACACCAAGTATTATGACTATACTATTCCGGTGATTGATTACAATTACAATTAGACTTTTAGTCTATCTAGAATGATTAGTCCCTTCGAGTGATCAAATTCTTCTATCGGTCAGTTTCTTCAAGTGGTTATTATCTCTGTACCGTTTCGACTTCCCAAGTATTCAGTATCTCTAAGTTGTTTGACCTCCTTAGAGTCTACCTTTCAGGAGTCTACTTTACAGAGATTACCTCTCAAGATTCTACCTTACTAGAGTACACCTCTCAAGAATCTATTTGAACTTTCGAAGTACTTTTTTCAAGATAATGGGATTGTGATAGGACTATTCCTTCTGATGTTCTAGAAATCTTTATTTCTAATATGACATTGGCTAATCCCCTATCTTTCATGTCAAAGTTCTTCTTTAACATGTCTTTGGTATTCATGACTATTATTAGCATGTTATCCACGTAAGGACAGACTGTTAACAAATGATTCAGATGTTCCTTTAATGTAGACACATTTGTCACATTCATTAATCTTGAATCCATTTGATAACATAGTTCTATTGAACTTCTCATGCCACTGTTTAGTTGCTTGTTTTAGTCCATATGAATACACAAGTAGATCCAACACGGTTGTGCGACATAGAACGCTCTGTTGTGTCAATGGGATAATCTTGCATAAATCATCATGTCCTTTTGACAACTAGCCTGGCTTATACTTTTCAACAGATCCATCGGCTTTATACTTTCTTTTAAGAATCCATTTGCAACCTAATGGTTTGCAACTTGGAGGGAGATCAACCAATTCCCAAGTATTATTAAGCATTATGGATTCTATCTCACAGTTAATAGCCTCTATCCGGAACAAATAATGCTTCCTTAACAGTTGTTGATTCGTTTTCCAACATAGAAAATCAGGACCAAAAGACTTTTCCACTCTTGCCCTTTTACTACGTCTAAGTCCTTCATCTTCAACTTGAGATGGACCGTTTGTAGTCTAATATTTAAAGGTTTCATCCTTGGCAGATCTAGTTTTTGCAACCTAACGGTTAGCATAAGGAAGATCAACCATCTTCCTAATAGAGTAGGATGATATTGTCCTTTAACTGTATCTTGGTTCTTCTTCTTTTTAAGAAAACCACTTACAGTTTCTATAAATTTTCTTATTAAAATTTATACATTTCCTATCATTTCTAGGAAGTATATTCTTAAAGAATATAACGGGTCTTGCTTAAGTATTACTACTTTAGCCGAATACCCCCACAGTTTAGGTATTTATAAAACAGCTTACGAATACTTCAAATTTGTTAGGAGTTTTTATCATCAAATAACTTCCAAATATATGATGATCCATTCTTTTAAGCGTTAACAGTTTAACGGTTTACATTAATACTAGAAGTTCATATCAATAGAACTTATGTATTTAGCTTGTACCCCCACACTTGAGGTGTACCTCCATATATTAAATATTTTATGAATATCCTAATTCATATTTAATATTTTCCTTTATGTGGAGTTATTTAATTGTAATAACCATGTTATCTCCTGACAACATAGTCATAACTATGTTCAAGTGAGGTCTCTTCAACCTAGGTCTCTTCAATCCTTTGCTTTCGAAGAATATCGCATTGCCAATGGAAACGTAATCCATGGTTTTGGGTCCTATCTTAACCTCTTTAGGTTTAGATATTTCTACCTTTGCTAGGTATACCCACATAAGACGGAACTTATCAATAAGGAGTTCAACATCTCCTTAAAAGTTCTATCTTTCCTTTTTCTGTGATTCAATTGATTTGAGTGTATAAGGAGCATTCGTTTGATAAATAAGTGTCATCGTCCCAGCAATTATTTTTCAAACGATACTACATACTCTCCACCTCTATCACTTACGAAAATTCTTAATTGTGAATCACAAACCTTTTGTCTACTTAAAACTCTAAGGTTTCATCTTTACTTTTTCAAAAGATGTCCTTTGCATTATCGATTGCAATCAATAATAGAAGTAGTGAACTATCTATTTACTATCTCTGGTTTGAACTGATTTCTACAAAAGAAATCACAATTGATTTGCGAATCAAACTTCATCTTAGGTAGTAATTTTAAATTAACTCGTCGACTTAGTGAATTTAAATTTACACAACCTAATTGAACACGCCATAACAATTAGAACACTTCAAACCAAGTAAATAAAATTTTAAATTTTATTCTTCGCACTTAGGCGGATAAAACATTTACAATTCAAGTTAAGGAGTCCTTCAAAAAGGTACCCTTTACTAACACAATAACCACATTTGGTTAGTTCAAAACTTATTGTTGGGTATGCATGTTTTAACCCTCCTATTTTTTATTTGATTTGATTGATACCATAACCTCCTGTCTATTTTAAGGACTTTAGGACCCTATGTAATGAAGCTTAGACTTCAATTTTTTAGTTAAGTCCATTTTATAGATTAGGTTATATTTAGGCTTGAAGACTGGCACAAGACTCATTGGAAATGAGAGTTGCAGTTCAAAGTTTCAAACCGCTTCTTCCAACCGCCCTAGCAAAACCGCCCTTAGCATTTGCTTGGTGAAATCCTTTGTTTGAAACTACCCTTGAACTACTCCAGTGCAACCGTGATAAGTGACTATTATATAGTCATTTATCCTTATTTTTATATACTTTTTATTGCATAAATCATCATTTCTCATTTCATTTCATATACTTTTTAGTTCCTTTTCCTTATTTTCTAGATTTTACGCTTTTGGTATTTTTCTTGCTTTTTAAGACAGGTTTTAGGTTCATTTTTATCAAAAGGATACTTGGACACTTCAAGGCAAAAGACTTGGGAGAGCACCAACCAAATCAAGCACACAAAGTTAAAATTCAGACAGAGCGGCCGTGCAGCAAAGATGGAGCGGCCGTGCACTTGGCCTTTTTCAGGCCATTTTTTGCCCTAAATTATAGAGTGGCCGTGTCTTGAAGAGGGAGCGCCCGTGTCATCTTATGGAGCGGCCGTGCGGCTTATATAGGAGCGGCCGTGCGAAGTGTCAAGACTTAAATTCAAATGCGGCGCCAAGGGTCACACGGCCGTGCAACTTCCTTGACGCGGCCGTGCAAAACGCGACCGCGGCACGTAAAGGCACCTTTTGGTTGCACCCGATTGAAGAGTTCCCTCCTTCTTATAAATAGGACCCTAGTGATCGAGTCTAAAACACGAATTATTAGAGAGAAACTACGATATTAGATAGATAGAAAACACAAATACTTGTGATAACAATTTCTAAGGAGATTTGAAGATCAAGTCATTATTTTGTTCTTGAAGTCACTTTGGAAGAAGAGCAATAAAAGTGAAGCATTATTTCCAGCATTTGTTCATCATAAGTCTTTCTTACTCAATCTCTTATTTTAATTGCTTATATATTATAAATGGCTTGTGAGTAATCCCCCATATTCTTGGGGTTGGAAACTCAAAAGCATGCTTATTCATCATCTAAAAATGATTAGTCTTGTCTTCTTTCTTCATCTAAAACAATCTCTTTATATTATTCTCTAAATGCCTTACTTATTGGCGATATCCAATTTGTATGATTCGATCGATTGAGAGAAGTACCTAGCGGAGAATCTCAATTGACGGAACCATATAAAGAAACTAGGTTTATTGATCACGAGAGTAGTTCAATGGCCTAGGGATGTTCCTTTAATGGAAAGTATGTTGACTTCCGTCCTTAATGGATTCTTACTAATTATGGTCAGCTAGAGATAAGCCGGAATGCCCGTTTGTGACGGGCGGGGGCAAACATAAACGGATTTCTCAAACGGTTAGGACATAATTAGTGAAGAATACAAACGCTATTGTCCTAGCCCGAAATAGCGTAGGCCTAACATACCATCCTTGCTTTTTATGAAAACCTTTTATTTCTAAGACAATGACAATTTGATGAATAAGAATATGTGTATGATTTCCAATCCCAAGAATGCTTCGTTTT
Source organism: Adenophora triphylla var. japonica (assembly GCA_022495995.1). NCBI lineage: Eukaryota > Viridiplantae > Streptophyta > Magnoliopsida > Asterales > Campanulaceae > Adenophora > Adenophora triphylla. The sequence continues at coordinate 396,803 of JAFEMH010001448.1, forward strand.
ATAAGATTTAAATTAAAAGTATTTTTCGTTTATGATCTCTCTATTATTCTAAAAACAAATTTTATCTACCCCCAATCCTTTCTATATTTTCTAAAAGACAAAAATATCCCTTAAGTAAACCCCGTCTCTGTGGGATCGACTCGTACTTGCACCCGCTATATTACAATAGCCCGTGCGCTTTGCGGGATATAAAATAAACCGTTAGGTTTCGACTCGAACAAGTTTTTGGCGCCGTTGCCGGGGACAACGGTTTACTTTTTATTTTTGTCTTTACTACAAATTTTTAGTTTTATTTTGTTTTTACTATTTTGCTTTCCTGTCCTATAATCTGTTACGTTTAATTTTTCTTCAAGTGTTTTTCTTGTAGTTTATGAAACGGTCTCGGACATTTGTTGACAACTTTGATCCGGAACCCGAAAGAAGCTTTCACGAAAGATTAAGAAGATTTAGAGAAACTTTGGATAAACACATGGACGGAGAACCGCAAACACCTGCTAGGACCCTACGGGACTTTGTTAACCCAAGTACCCCGGGAACTAGATCCCCTATTGTTGTGCCGAATGCCGGAGCGGCAAACTTCGAAATAAAGCCGCAATTATTGCACATGGTTATGAATAACCAATACAGCGGCACTGCCTTCGAAGATCCCCATCTACACATCCAAACATTCCTTGAATATTGTGATACCACACGTATTCAAGGTGTTACGGTGGAAGCAATCCGGATGCGCCTTTTTCCATTTTCACTCAAGGATAAGGCGAAACAATGGTTGAATTCGGTCCCCAGGAATTCATTGACAACATGGGACCAAATTCAAGAAGCATTCCTTGGTCGATTTTTCCCACCAAGCAAGGCGCTCGGATACGAACAAAGATCACTAACTTCTGTCAAACAGATAGTGAAACTTTGTATGATGCATGGGAACGGTTCAAGGAACTTCTCAGAATGTGCCCCCACCACGGGCTAGAAAAGTGGTTGATTGTTCACACCTTCTACAACGGTCTCATTTTCAAAACAAGAGAGACCATTGATGCCGCATTACGGGAGGAGCGTTGATGAACAAAGGAGTCGATGAGGCGTACGACCTTATCGAAAACATTGCATTGAACCATTACCAATGGTCAAGCGAGAGGGAGCAGCAACAAGGTACGCCCGGTAAATATAATATTGATGCAGTTACTCTTCTCTCCTCTAAAGTTGACATGCTTTTGAAAAAGTTTGAAAATCTTAATGTCAATCCCATTGCTAGTGTAAATGTGGTATGCGAACTATGTGGGTCTAACTCACATAGTACGGATAGCTGCGAGTTACTTGACGTTACCTCTAACGATCAAGTGAACTTCGTTAATTCTTTTGGGCAAAAGGGGGATGTATTCTAATACATACAATCCCGAGTGGAGGAATCACCCCAATTTTTCCTACAAGAATAACAACGTTCTTAACCCGCAATCATCTACACAACCTCGGGATTTGCACCTAAGAATTTCAACAACAATGCAAGTACCTTTCCCCTAAATCTAAATTAGATCTTATAATGGATTTTGTAGTGGAAAATAAAAATTCCCAAGAAAAGATCAATAATGAATTTAGGGAATGTTTTAAATTGCTAAATGCTAGGTTTGATAACTTGGCAAAGACATAATAAGATGCTAGAAACCCAACAAGCTCAACAGGCTACCCCATTGAATAGACCACAAGGGAGTCTTCCCGGTCAACCTCAAAGGCCAAATGAGCAAGTTAATGTGGTAAAAACTAGGGATGAGCAAGAAAAGAAAAACGAATGCCCTAGAAATAATTACAGTCCAATCCCTCCGATGATTGAGACTAGTTTGGGGACGGAATCCCCTAGAGAAAAAGGCAAGGATTATGATGAATTCCTTGATAACCTAGATGCCATTAATATTAACATTCCTTATTTTAGAAAAGATGAAGATATGCCTTTAGCCGTTAAACCTTTAAAAAGTTAATTTTTGAAAAAGAAAGGCTAAAAGAAAATGAGAATGTTATGTTAGCGGAGGAGGTAAGCGCCGTTTTGCAAAATAAAGACCCTCCAAAACTAAAGGATCCGGGTACATTCACCATTCCTTGTTGTGTTGGCAGAATAAACATAGATAACGCTGTCCTTGACTTAGGAGCAAGCGTCAGTATAATGCCATTATCGGTTAGCGAGAAGCTTGGTATAGGGAAACTCAGACCCACAACCATAACTCTCCAATTGGCGAGACCGATCCGTTCAATACCCCGTTGGTATTATGGAAAATTTGCCTTGTCGAGTAGGGAACTTAATCATCCACTGTCGACTTTGTTATCTTGGATATGGCGGAAGACCATTATATTCCCGTCATCTTAGGAAGGCCATTTCTTGCCCTTTGCGGGGCAATTATAGATGTGAAAAATGGCACATTTTCCCTAAATATAGGGAAAGAAAGGGTCGAATTTAGTATGCATAAGCCGGTTCTCGAAGATCCCTATCTAGAGGCCTATACTCCTAGTGAAGAAGATTGGACCCCAATTGAAGAGACCTACACCCCTAGCGAAGAAAATTGGATTCCTAGTGAAGAAGATTTAATGGGTGAGGAAACAAAATCAAAGGAAGAAATAAAAAATGATCTCATAAATATTGAACCTTTGATTTGCAATGATATTTTAGATATTTCCGCATGTCCCAAAACTAACAATGCAGTGAAAAAGTCAAAAAGAACAAAGACGGAGGTCACTTCGAGTTTTCGAAAGTGCAAAGACTATAGGTCACTTGTTCTACCCAAGAAATCGGGATGGAAGAAATGTCTACCGCAGAAAATACTCATTACCCCGGAAGGAGGGCAATGGCAAGTTGTCAATGACAAAAGGCCAACCAAATATCATGCATCTCCTACTACCGGGAAGGGGTCAAGCTAAGGACCTAAAACAAGCATCATCGGGATGGTAACCGATGGATTATTTGTGTCTTATTTTCATTTTCATTTTATTTTTATTTTTTAGTTTTTATATTTGTTTGTGCTAACTTTATTTTATAGGGAAAAAGATTTAAAAATTGTGAAATTTAGTTCGCACGGCCGTGCAGCTCATCTTGGAGCGGCCGTGCAGTTCATATCGAGTTGGGACATGTTGACTCAGTAAAAGGGACACGGCCGTGCAAGTTCCTTAACACGGCCGTGCAAAACATCTAGGGAGTTGCGTCGTTCCAGTCAAAAGACGCAGCTTTTCCCCTCCTCCCTCATTTACTTCATCTTCAACCTTTCTCCCTCAAAACCTCCGCCCCACCCACCTTAAATACCCATCTCTCTTCCATTCTAACCCACATTACAACCCTCAATCATCCTCAAATCCACCACTCAACCATTTCTCCCCCACCAAAATCAGTCCAAAAACCCTCCTAAAACCCCAATTCTGAAAATACCAAAACCCTTCACCCATTTCATGAAATTCGAAGGGATTGCTCAAGATTAAGGTTAAGGAGGAAGCTCTTGGACATTTCAGTGGCTGTGCATCAAAGATTTCGGGTTTATTCAGCAATTTCTTCGGGTAAGAACTCCTTCATCTCTCTTGTCTTTCAATTTTTCTGGGTTTTGAGATAATGGCTACCAAAGGGAAAGGAAAGGGCTGCAGAGAGTAACAAAGAAGTCTCGAAAAGAGCAAGGATCTTCCTCTAACTTGAATCCTACTCTCAATACTTTGGGGATTGATTTTAGAACTCCAAGGGAGACGGCACGTTTTGTTGCCTTAAGTTCCAAAAGGATTAGGCCAACCCAATTTCCTGATAGGCCTGCCCTACGATCATTAGGAATCTATGATGATGTTCTGACTTTGTTTATGGGGTTAAGATTCGAGGGAATTCTCCAAAAGCATGAGAAGACCTATGAAGTTCTTACCCTAGAATTTTTGAGCACGGTGAAGAGTAAGGTTAAGGAGGATACTTGTAGGTTAACGGGGAGAAAGTTTAATCAGTTTCATATTGACTTTCGCCTTGGCGGAAGGGAACTCCACTTAACCGGGGCTGAAGTTAGTAGAATTTTGGGATTATCCTTTGACACCGAAACTTTTTCCGACATGCCCGTTGAATATAATGAGAATGTCTTTTGAAACCAAATAACCGGCCTTCCATCCTACACATCCCGATGTGCCAAAGCCTCCTCTATCGTTCACCCAACCTTCCGCCTTATACATAGAATTTTCGCTTGTACCATCTTTGCTAGGGAGGATAAGGGAACAGTGAATAGGAAGGAGTTGTTTTTGTTATGGGGATTTGCTAATAGGCGTAGGAGGATGAATCTTTGCAATTTCTTCTTTGAGTTGATTGGTGACATTGTTTCTCCCACCTTTAATGGAGAAATTCATATGGGAGGAATAGTTACTCTTTTTGCCAAACACTTCAATTTTGAAATTCCAAATGAATGGGTTGAGGTGAGGGGGTCAACAAAACTGGATATTCCAACTCTTCGAACTATGCAACTCATTTCGGTAAGAGGGAATAATGAGTATAATTGGTTAGTAGGAGCGGATAAAACGCCCTACATTGTACTCCCGAGCAATAATCTCCCCACCATCCGGATAAGAGAACCCGAGACTTGGATATTCCCAAATGCCATTGGAGGAGAAGGCCAAGAAGAAGAAGAAGAAGAGATTCAAGCCCCATTGCCACCCGACTTCTACCAAAGGTTCGATCAAATGTTTGCCCAACAAGGTCAACTACTTGAGCAAAACGCTCAAATCCTTCAACAACTCGGCCAAATGGATGGTCGTATTCAATATGCTCAAGGGAGGATTGACGACATTTACAACTATGGGGCAAATTATTGGGACAACTTTCCACCACCACCACCATTTTAGTAAGTTTTTCCCTTTACCCTCCCGGGATTTGGCATTGTTCCTTGAAACATTGAGGACAATGTTCATTTCAAGTGTGGGGGGGTAAATCTATCCTTTTATTTTTCGCTTTATTTTTCGCTTTCTAGTATAGATTTAACTGCTTTCTAGTATAATTTTTCTTTTTTAACTTAGTTGCATTTTTTTCTTTTATGCATGTATAATAGTATATAAAAAAAAAAAAAATCCCTATGATGATCAAAAATCATTATCTTTATGCTTGCCATTTGCCCTAGTATAAATGCCTTTATCTTTCCTCTCATATTTTCTATACACTTAGAAATCTATAAAAAGGAAAAGTATAAGGGATCTTTTTAGGAAATAATTGAAAGCCTCATAAGTTGGTATAGCACAATATAGAATCTCATCAAGGAAAATGCATTTGATTAGAAAGGAATTCTTTTATGCTTGGTTATATATGCAAATTTTTGAATATATTCTTTTAAGATTGTACATTTTTTATCTTTATTAGATATTTATTCCCTTTTAGAAGCACCTTTTTGTTTGCATCCCTTGAATCACACCCTTTCATAAATTCCATCCTTCCATTTTCAAATCAAGTCAAAGAAAAACACTTCTATCTTATTAATAAAAGAGTGACAATGGTCACCAAACCTTAAAAGCAAAAAGAAACCTATTATCTCCTAAGTAACTCGGGGCACGGCGTTCGCTGCGACGATGCTTCCTTGCCAAAACGGAAATAATATCCAAAAGTATTCTCGATCTAAGTATTAGGAACATGGGGCTCGCGACCACAATGTCTCCTACTTGAAAGGATCAAGAATAACTTAGGTCTTTGCAAAATATAACACGTACAAAAATAAGATAAATTTGTTTGACTTTGACGAGATTTTTCCACTACCATCACCCATTCTTCACCCTTGTGATTCAAGAATGTAATACAATTCTTCGGAACTTCTAAATTGTGAATAAAATGTCTATACCTTCTCTTGTACATCTTAAAGAAATAAAATTCATCTTTTCTAAAAAAATCACTCTACAAAGTGATAGCTTTTCCTACCAAGAAGATTCTTCCTTCTAGCATGCTTTACTTGGTCAAAATTCTATATATGCTATACTAGGTTATTGTCTTGCATTTTATCTCTTTAAAATATCTCTAAAATATTTCTTCCTAAAATAAATTTTTAAAGGTATTCAAAATATGATTAGATAGATAAGAGGCATTATCTACTAGGCATTCAAAGGCTTGCTACTTTATTTCTGAGGGATCAATCATATTTTTCTCCCTCTCCATTTTTCATTCTAAGTTTGCTTGGGGACAAGCAAAGGTTTAAGTGTGGGGGAGTTTGATAAGTGACTATTATATAGTCATTTATCCTTATTTTTATATACTTTTTATTGCATAAATCATCATTTCTCATTTCATTTCATATACTTTTTAGTTCCTTTTCCTTATTTTCTAGATTTTACGCTTTTGGTATTTTTCTTGCTTTTTAAGACAGGTTTTAGGTTCATTTTTATCAAAAGGATACTTGGACACTTCAAAGCAAAAGACTTGGGAGAGCACCAACCAAATCAAGCACACAAAGTTAAAATTCAGACATAGCGGCCGTAGTGCAAGAAAGATGGAGCGGCCGTGCACTTGGCCTTTTCGGGCCATTTTTGGCCCTAAATTATAGAGTGGCCGTGTCTTGAAGAGGGAGCGCCCGTGTCATCTTATGGAGCGGCCGTGCGGCTTATATAGGAGCGGCCGTGCTAAGTGTCAAGACTTAAATTCAAATGGGCGCCAAGGGTCACACGGCCGTGCAACTTCCTTGACGCGGCCGTGCAAAACGCGACCGCAGACGTAAAGGCACCTTTTGGTTGCACCCGATTGAAGAGTTCCCTCCTTTTTATAAATAGGACCCTAGTGATCGAGTCTTAAACACGAATTATTAGAGAGAAACTACCGATATTAGATAGATAGAAAACACAAATACTTGTGATAACAATTTCTAAGGAGATTTGAAGATCAAGTCATTATTTTGTTCTTGAAGTCACTTTGGAAGAAGAGCAATAAAAGTGAAGCATTATTTCCAGCATTTGTTCATCATAAGTCTTTTCTTACTCAATCTCTTATTTTAATTGCTTATATATTTTAAATGGCTTGTGAGTAATCCCCCATATTCTTGGGGTTGGAAACTCAAAAGCATGCTTATTCATCATCAAAAATGATTAGTCTTGTCTTCTTTCTTCATCTAAAACAATCTCTTTATATTATTCTCTAAATGCCTTACTTATTGGCGATATCCAATTTGTATGATTCAGTCAATTGAGAGAAGTACCTAGCGGAGAATCTCAATTGACGGAACCATATAAAAAAACTAGGTTTATTGATCACGAGAGTAGTTGATGGCCTAGGGATGTTCCTTTAATGGAAAGTATGTTGACTTCCGTCCTTAATGGATTCTTACTAATTATGGTCGGCTAGAGATAAGCCGGAATGCCCGTTTGTGACGGGCGGGGCAAACATAAACGGATTTCTCAAACAGTTAGGACATAATTAGTGAAGAATACAAACGCTATTGTCCTAGCCCGAAATAGCGTAGGCCTAACATACCATCCTTGCTTTTTATGAAAACCTTTTATTTCTAAGACAATGACAATTTGATGAATAAGAATATGTGTATGATTTCCAATCCCAAGAATGCTTCGTTTTATAAGATTTAAATTAAAAGTATTTTCTGTTTATGATCTCTCTATTATTCTAAAAACAAATTTTATCTACCCCCAGTCCTTTCTATATTTTCTAAAAGACAAAAATATCCTTTAAGTAAACCCTGTCTCTGTGGGATCGACTCGTACTTGCACCCGCTATATTACAATAGCCCGTGCGCTTGCGGATATAAAATAAACCGTTAGGTTTCGACTCTAACAGTACCCACCCCCCATAACGTATAATAGTGTAACATGATGGGAATGATTGTACTTTTTACTAACTCTAAGGGTAGTTGACTGACACAGCATGGATGATTGACACGTGTCCTAGTAGGTATGACCCATGATTGTGTGGTAGTATAAGTATGAGAAATTCAGCCTTATTATGTAAGTCTACTCTCTCTCTCTAAAAACTGTCTCTTCTCCATTACGATATAGAACTCTTCTTAAATCTGAACTAAAAACTGATTCTCACGCCGGAGGGGTTTCACCGGAGTCACCCCCGGTTTAGCTCATTGTTGCTTATGTGTGTAGGTCCCATAGCGAGCCATCCCAAGGAGATTAGCCGGAGTATCCTGTGGAGCAGTTGAAGATCCAACTCCTGATCAACACCATTTTCCATGGTAGCATCATAACAAGCTTTTAGTTTATGTAAAATCTAAATATATATTTTTAATTAGGACATAATTTATTACTCTCTCTGTTAATAAATGAAGGTTTATTTTTCATTTTAAAACTATTTAATAAAATCTAAATAGATATTTATTTTGAGAAAGTGTAAAATTTAAATTGACTGCTTTAGCTAGATACTCCCTCCGTACCAAAATGATCTTCCCATTTACTCCCTCCGTCCCGGCTGAAATGTCTCAAAATGGGTTCGGCTTGGGAATTAAGGAAAGTGAAGTAGGAAAGAGAAAAAGTTTAAACATTGTGAGTATGAAAAATTAAATAGGAGAGAGAATGAGTAGGAGGAATAGTTAGCAGAGAGAATGTTGTGAGTGTAAAAGTAAAGTAGGAGAGAGAATGAGTGGGTGGAATAGTAATAAAAACTTTCTTTTTCTGGGTTGAGACATTTTAAATGGGACGCCCAAAATGAAAAGTTGAGATATTTGGAGCGAGACGGAGGGAGTATTTTGTTATTAATACAAAAGTACTTTAAGCAATTAAATTAATTTAATTATTATAATAAATATTTGAAAATTATTATTGATAATATTTATAATGATGTATCAATAATAAAATTTTAAATTTTCATTAATATAATATAATTAATTTAAATTTACTGCTCAAATACCTTCTTATTAATCTTAAAAAAAAAATTAAAAAAATCATTTAGAAACGGAAGAAACATTGTTAACATAAAACGACAGTTGGCTAGGCTAGTGGACAAACAAGGATATAATTATTACTCTCTCCTTCTCACGATAATATGCAAAAAAATCTCTTTTGAACGTTTCATAATAATTTGTACTTTTCTAAAATGAAAATGAGACCCACTTCTCTCTACTCACAACACTTTTCAAATTTACTATTATCTCCACTCATTCTCTCTCCTATTTTACTTTTACACTCACAACACATCACCTTTATCACTTTTTACCTTAATTTCCGTACCGACACAAAAAGTGCATACATTTGTGGGACGGAGCCACGGAGGGAGTATAAGAAATGAAGCCTTTTGTTATCATATCGTTTGATTAAAGCAATTCTTTAGCTAGACAAATTCATATATGTGGAAAAGAAGATGAATTTAAGAAAAAAACTATATAAATATCACATTTTTAAAAATAAATATCATATTTTTAAATAAATATCACATTTTTTAAAATAAATATCCCGTAATAAATATCACACGTTTTGTTTTGTTTTGGTTTATTTCAAAATAAATATCACATTTTAAAATAAAATAAGAGACTTGTTGGATGTAATGACTCGATGTCCTGACAAAGGGCGCCTCACCTTGATCGAGGCGAGCGCCTGGAGGGCCGTAGCTGGGGCAGTGAGGTGCAGTTTTGAGGCGGCCGCATGGCCTTGATCGAGGCGTGTGCATCGCGTCCAGTAGCTTGGCTGAGGCGTGGCATCTTCCGAGGCGGGCGCCTGGGTTTTCTTGGGGCGGGCGCCTCAAGGCAACGGGGGATTTTGGGCTTGACGGGTCTCTGTGTTTTTGGGTCTTAGTTTGGCTAGGATTTGTAGTTGATATAAATAGTTTGTAAGCCTATGTAACCTGATAAGACATAGCACATAATAATACAGAGGCAAGGTTCAAAACCCCAATAATTTTCATTTCTTTTCTCTTTCGATTTCTCAATTGCTATTGTGTTCTTGGTTATTGTTTAATTGCTTCCGCTGCGATTGCACAACAAGACTTAATGTAATTTTATCTTTGTACAAATAATGTACAAACTAATAAATATTTTTTTTAAAACGTTAATAAGACTACTGCGATATTTATTATGTGACATACGGATATTATTATTAAATGGCATTTATAGTTATACTAGTCTCATTATAAGCTCAAGATATACACATTAAATAAATAGGTAAAATTCATATTTTGGTCGGTAAATAAATCATGTTTTTTATCCTCATTCAAGTACAAAATTTTTGCAATGTCCTCGCTGCATAAACAGAGACATCAGTTTTTCTTAACGGCATAGGAGCACTTGCAATCACGTGATTAACAATCATTATAAACTTAACTTTCCGTCATTGAAAATTCTTCAGAAAATGATATTTCTGATATGAATTTGAAGAAATGAAAATGAAATATTGTTGTCTTTTTGATAGTATGTGTTGTGTTTGATATGAAAAGTTAAGTTTATAACGGTTGTTAGTCACGTGATTGTTGTATATGACTCGATTGTGGGTAAGGAATCAGTAGGTTAGGCACACCAAAAGATGTTATCTTTAAGGTATTTAATTCGTCCCACTATGGTGTAATGGTCTCAACGAATTTCACCTCCAGGATACAAAACCTACACACTCTTATTCAAGGTTACACTCCTTTGAATAACTCGGGAACAATAATCAAAGCTTTTGATTGTTTGACTCGAAAGATAGGATTGATAAGAAGAAAGACTCGGAAAGTAAATGTAACTATGTAATTTCTATATTGCTCTATGTTACAGTTCCAAGGAGACCAGCCCTATTTATAGAGTTGGTGTTGTCGTCTTGAAAAGACACAACTTATCCGAACTGGTGCCTCAGCTGCAAGGCCGAGTCAACAAAGTTGCACGGCCGCTCCATGCTTTGCACGGGCGTGTCACCAAAATTGGCACGGCCGCTCCATACTTGCACGAGCGTGCTCTACGCCTTGCACGATCGATCTGGGCATGCTCCTCCGAACAGTCATACTCTTTTGTAAATGACCATTCAAAGAGTCACAACCCTAAACGTTTAAACTGATTTACTCCCTCCCTCCCTAATACCACATTCGGTATTAAGATTAATTTAATATATATATATATATAATACTCAAAACTTTAAGCCATACTTGATATTTTTTCATAATAGAGGGAAGCTCAAGCAAGCTTATAGGAACTCTTCAAACTTAGCTATTATATAACAAGTTTAGCTCCACAAGTTTTATTAGTAATTCCATGTGGGATAAAGAAGACACACGAAAATAAGAAATGAAGAACAAGACTTTATACCATGAATGAACAGTTGCTTTACAAACTCAATATGGGAGATGACCAAGTATCAGGGCCGGCTATCACTAGGAACATTAGGTACTTCGGCACTGGGCCTCAAATTTTGGAGGACCCCCATTTTTCTAGGCCCCATTAGGTATATATCTCAAAAAAAAAAAAAAAAAAAAAAACTCCCTCCGTCCCATAGAAATAGGCAATTTTTTGCTTGGCACGAGAATTAAGATAAAAGGTGATGTGTTGTGAGTGTAGATGGTTGGGTAGGAGAGAGAAAATAGAGCAAGTGGGTAATGGTTGTGAGTACAGACAAGTGAGTCCCATTTCCATTTTGGGAAAGTGCAGATTATTATGAAACGCCCAAAAGATATCTTTTTGCATATTATCTTTTGTATATATATATATATATACTCCCTCCGTCCCACCTTAGTGTAGACTGGTGGTCAAATTGACCAAACTTTGACCAATAATTTAGCACAAAATAATTATTCTAACGAAAATCTAAAAATGGTTATTGTATCACAATTAAGATTATTTTCGATTTCAAGTTTTAGATTTTCATTAGGATGATTATTTTTGGCTAAAATATTGGTCAAAGTTTGGTCAATTTGACCACCAGTCTACACTAAGGTGGGACGGAGGGAGTATATATATATATATATCAAAAAAAAAAAAATTAACGCAATCACAGCGATGGCGTCGAAATTCAAGTGGGGGGGGGGGGAAATCAGTCGACGCAAATTACTTGAAAATTGTGGAGAACGGGTAATTGATTTAAGAGAGGCGATAGCAACGATAAATGAAATACCTCAATGTAATAAATTATTTTTGAATTTTATTGCTTAATTTTGTAAAACTTTAATTTTTATATAAAAGCACTTATATATATATATACATATTATATTTTTTGTATTAATTTTTAAATATTAGGGGCCCAATATTCACATTTTGCACAGGGCCCCAATAATTATTGAGACGAGCCTGCCAAGTATTATATGTGAATACTACTACATATAACAGTGATAGCATGTACCCCTCCGACGTTAAAAATATTGACATTTTCATTTACGAAGTGAGAACGTTGCAAAAAACGTGTGCAGTTTGTAATGGGAGTAAGAAGTATTCGAATATACTCAAGGCGTTTCCATCATCTGAAGTGAAATAGCTTTTACTTAATTTAATTCCAACATTGAAGATGACTCAATGTCCATATGATATGTCACATAAATATAATTTTATATTTTAATCATTAATAATTAGCATAAACCTTCAAAGTTAGATCTTAATTCTTAATTAAATATGCAAAATAGTCTCTCTCAACTTGCAAGTGCCCTTGGAAGGGTACAATATTGCTTTCATGGCTTCTAATTAAATTATAATTTAGCCTCTATTTTGAGCCATTCAATTGCTACCTAACACCTATTGTGATTTTGAACCTATCCCTTATCTTATGCCTTTCCTTTTAAATCTCTCAATTTAATATTTATGAATTTACAATATGATTTGATGATCCAAATTGGCCAAACAACAATCTAAAAAGATCAATAATTAGAGACTCTTTTCCTTTAATGGAAATGTTATGTAACTTTATTTATTCTTAATTTTTTTCATGGTTGGATTAGTTAGGGCTTAGTATGGGCTTTAATTTGATTATGGGATGTTATAAGTGGCTCAAAATATGGGTTTTTGTAAACAATTAAGAGTTGTTCTTAAATTCTGCTTCATTTTAGTTTAAACTAGTACTTAAATATCTGTGCCAATGGCATGAAACGACATGAATGATAGTCAAGCGAAGAAAATAAAAAGATGAGCATCATTAAAATCACCCTAGTATCTCAAATTTTATCAAAATAGAAAAGCAAACATGTATTATATTCATTCTGGATTATGGTGCTTCTGTTACTACTACTTCTCTCTCGATCGATATGATTTATCCCATCCTTCATGTTTCACCCATAATATTCTCCCTTCGTCTATATTACTTCATTTAATTTAGTCTCTAATAATTATTTAATTTAATTTCAATTTATTTAATTTTATTTTATTTGACCAAACAGTAACTATTTTACTAAAATATAAATATACTAATAATTTTTATTATTATCACATTAATTTAATATTTGAAATTTCATCAAAATCAATAAAATTTATAATTTGTTTATCAAGTTTAATCATGTTGATAAAAAATCAAAATACAATACTACCTTCGTTTTGAATGAAAGTGTCACTTTCTGATAATAATTTGATTGAATTTTGATTTAAAAAACTTTCTTTGTTTAGAGCTATAGATGATGAATGAGTGAGTGAATAATATTTGTACATATAATTGAATTGTTGTTGGGCGATTGCATATTGTTTATGGGATGAAGAGTTGAGATATTGTGAGGATAACACAATATCTTTACATTATATTTGAGAGATATTCTAAAGAAAAGAAAATATTTAATTATCTAAGCTGGTGTTGAGCCAACTTAAAAAAGTTATCTTAGTTAGAAGTATTTTCAATTAGAAGTATTTACTATTAAAATAAGGAGAGATTTGTTAGAATCCTATTAGAATTAGAACTCATATGTTTTGAGTATAAATATGAGTCTCTAGCTTATGTAAACTCAGAGACAGAAATAATACATAATATACTTTTAAGTCTCCTTATTTTATCATGGTATCAGAGCATGGTTTTGATCTTGAAATCATGTATCTATACTTTGAATAACAATTGTCACGTTCTCTCTCTTAGACAAGGAATTGTGACATGGTGAACTTATCTTTAATGTCTCCTACATGATTACCCAATTCGCTTCCGCAACAAAAATCTAGGGTTCCGATTGTTGCTTTATCCCTTTGATTAAACCATCGTCACTTCCCTTGAAGAAACGGTTATTGAGTGTCGTCCACTATAAAAATAATAATTGAGTTCCGTCCACTATAAAAACGATGATTGAGTGTCGTCCACTATAAAAACGATGATTGAGTGTCGTCCACTATAAAAACAATAATTTAGTGTCGTCCTCTATAAAAACGATAATTGAGTGTCGTTCACTATAAAAACGATGATTGAGTGTCGTTCACTATAAAAAACGATGATCGAGTGTCGTTCAATATAAAAAACGATGATCGAGTGTCGTTCAATATAAAAACAATGATTGAGTATCGTTCATTATAAAAACGATGATTGAGTGTCGTTCACTATAAAAACGATGATTGAGTGTCGTTCACTAAAAAAACGATGATTAAGTGTCGTTCACTATAAAAACAGATATTGAAGAAAAAGAAGGCATGTGCGAGCACAAATTGTGCGAGCACAAATTGTGCGGAATTGAAGAAAGAAGACCTGATGTGGATAACTCTTCAGACATTGGAACAAATTTTTGTTATTTTTAAAAAGAAAAAAAAGACGAACCTGAGGTTGCTTGAGCTCCATCCCTCCTTCTGAACCCTTTTCAAAAGCCCTAGCCCTAGATGGTTTCCTTCATCAATCTGCTACAAGATTATGCCTTTCACACTCAATTTCAAAAGCTTGGAAATTGGATATAAAAACTCAAAATTCTACGGAACATAAAGATGACAGAGAACTAAGGAAGCCACCCATAGGCGATCATGCAACACCAATGCAAACATCTACACCAAAATGTAGTATAAAAACTCAAAACTCTACAGAAAGTATGAATCATAATCACCGTTATTATGCAAAATTCCAGAGAAAATAGTTGTGAAAACTTGAAACCTAACGAAAACTGTAAAATGGGGAGTAAATGATACTTTTAGATTGGCTAATGGAAGAGCAGAAGCGATAGACGAAGTTGGGATAAAGGAAAAAAAACTGTCTGGTGGTTTTTTTGGAGGAGTAGGGGAGTTAAAATACGATTGGGGAGGGGAAGATTTCGGGCCGTCGGATCAATTTCGTGAGATTTAATCGTAGCCGTTATTTGTATCGGCGGTTATTCTCATTGTCTATTGTAATATAGATAATTAAAGTTGAAGAAAATAGTTTATGGAATTTTAAGAGATTAAAATATTTTCATAGAGTTATTCAACATTTGGTAGATCATGGATAATACTAATTTGGAAAGATTGCATCAAAAGTAACTCAACTATTAGGGTTATGTGTATTTTATAACTAAACTCATTTTTGTTACATAATTGCACCTCAGCTAATTTTTCGTTGCATTCAAGGTACATGGTGCTAACGACATTCATTTTTTTAGTTAAATAAGCATGTGACGTGCACATGACCTGATGCCGCAGGAAATGTGCTTATCAATATTTCTCCACGTGGCAGGACTGATCACCTAGCTCCTTGACCTGAAATCAGAACCCACGACTAGCCGGATGTGTCTCCGGCTTAGACCCTCGGGCGTGAGAGTAAGTATTTGAAGATTGGAGAGCAAAATGTATTGAATTATAGAATTCAGATAACAAAAATGGCAGTTACCTTATAACCGTGGTAGTGATAATGTATTTATAGTTGATGTATGTGGTTTAATTGACAGGGCTAAATGAGCTCCGTGATTTATGGAACGGTTATTCATCATGTGAACGTGTCCGGTAACGGCTCCTGATTTGTAGGGAACCGGTTATGGAAAGATTTGAAGCACGCGCGTCTGTATTAGTTAGGTCGACGCTTGCTGATTAGGTCGAGGTCGCCATTTGAGGTTAGGTCGACCTGACTGGCGGGTAGAGCATGGATCGTACCCGAATTAGAGCATGGATCATTGAGTCGGATCAAGCTAGGTCGGGACCTTGGAGGTCGGACAATGAGCTTAGGTCGACTGATCCTGTTGCTGGGCCTTGGGCCTTATGGTGATTGGGCCAGACTCATTAAGGAAATTTTGATGAGGATTGCTGTGACTCGCAGGTCATTGCTCGTTCTGAAGTCTGGTCGACCAAGATGACGTTGCATAATCATGGGCGTTGGTGACGAACGATCAGATCTGAAGAAGCGCCGTATTCTGCAATGATTACTATTTGGACGTTTGATAATCCGTCTTGGAAACTGTTTCCGCCATTAATTAGGAAAATAATTTTCGAATTTTTCCTTTTCCTTTCCAATTTTGGAAAATATAAATAGTAGAATCCTTCTCCATTTACAACTTTTACCGTCCTTGAACTCTGATAGACTCCGGCGAAGATAGCAAAGGAGCAACTGGGTTTAAATTCGACCTCCGTCTTCCACAACAGCTTCCCGTTCCGACACCGAGCAAGGTATTCTTCTTTGCTCTTGCTTTAGGGTTTTGATTATTGCACTGCTTTTGATTTCGCCATGGTTAGAACCTTCAGTAGCAAACCAGGAGCCTGGTATGGGTATTGTACTGTTAACCGTAGGGTACATAAGAATATAAACGGTGAGTGGAGAGAGATGTCTCTGAATGAATGTGCCTCCATCTTGTCAAGGTGGGGGATGAATTTTAAGGAAATAGGTTTGCCCATTGGAGAAAACACTGTAGATATAGTAATTGACGACTCGAATGTAGTGTCCTTTCATCTCTTCCACGAATTGCTCGACCACATAGCTTTGTTTTATGTTAGGGATGTTGAGAAGCCCTCCTTAGAAACAGAAAAGGTTTTCCAGGGGAGTCTAGGTCGCCCTTGGGTAGGTCCACTGAAATTGTTCACAGGTCTGACTCCCCTGTTTCTCCTTCTTCTTGTACAGATATGGCTTCTCAAGGTGGAGCTACTGTATCTACTTATTCAAGTCCCAGAATTGTGAATGCTTTCAGCTCCTCTGTGGTGCCGGGGAAGAATGAGAAGGGCTATGTGCCTCAAAGGCCTCTTCGTGGGAAGAAGAACATGGAGTCTCGCTATGCCATGATTTATGACTTCTGTGGGGTAGATAGGACAGACTTTAGGGTGACCATTCTTAGTAATAAGGACTTCATGGCCAAGTATCGTAGCACTTTTACCAAGGATACCACTAGGGTTGCTTTCTTTTACGGGCAGTTTGAGGCAGGCTTGAGGTTGCCATTAGATCCCTTCATTAATGAGTTCCTTTAGTGTATGGATGCTCTTCCTCTACAACTTGGGGCCAACACTTGTAGGGTGTTGGTGTGCTTTGCCATGGTGTGTAGGTTTTTGGGTTATGAGCCATGTATGAAAGTTTTTAAGGAATTCTTTGGTGCTAAGCTCGACAAAGCCGATTGGGGAATTAGTACTCCTTCCAAACCCAATTCTCCTAAACTGTTTGCTAACCTCCCCAATAAGCATAGTGGCTGGAACTCGTATGTTGTTGTTGTGGAGAGCAGGTTGGGGTGGGAGTTTCCCTTGCCCAATGAGGAGTCTGATGTCGTTAGTGAGGAAAATGACTGGGAGCCTCCTTGGTACCAAACCTTGTATAAGAAACTGTGCTTGTTGGTCAAGAACGGACCTATCAGCTGGGAAATACTGGGGACGACCAAATACAACTACATCCAAGCTGGGATGATGTCTAGTGATGGGGAAGTGCAGCCTCTGGTTCCTATAATGAGATGTCTGGTATACCCCGACTGGGTCACGCATTCCTTGGGTAGGTTGGAGGAGAATTGCCAGTTTTGTCAGAAAACTGCCAACTATTGTAAAGACAATGGGGAACACATTGGTGGTAAGAATTTACTCGCTTTTGTTAATTCATCAACTGTTAGCTCGCATGTATAGCTTTGGCATATAGAATTATCTTGAACTGCATATACAACTCTTAGCTCGTCAGCTGTTACCTCTTATGTAGAATTTGTAGCTCGTATACACAACTATCTTGAATTGCATATCTTAGCTCGTCAATTGTTTGCTCGTATGTAGAACTAGTTAGCTCGTACATAGAACTGTCTTGAATTGTTGAGCTAATCTTTAATCGTTTTGATGTTGTGCAGTCTTAACTCCTGAACAAGAGGCGGCCATGGTGCGCATAGTGGGAGTATCAAACAAGAGGAAAGCTAAGAGGGCCCATGGTGCTTCCAATGCTAGAGCTAGCAGGGAGAGAGAAGCGGTTGCAAGGAGCAATTTGCTTTCCAAAGATAATGTCGGGATGGTGCCAATGGAGGAGGTTGAACTGGAAGATCCTTTCGTGCAGCTGGTACCCGCATCTACGGACGTGAATGAAGGGGGGACGAGTCTAACAAGTCAGTTAGACCAAGCCTGAGCTCCGACCCAACTCATGAGGCTAATGTTGCGACCTCTGGAGCTGGGACGGCAGGGGCTAGCCCTTTGAATGTCATCAATGTTGATGATGATGACATGGAGGAGGATGATGATGATCGTCCCTTGAGCACGAAGAAGATGTCGCGAACTGAGAAAGGAAAATCCGTTTCCTCGAGCCAACGTCTTCCACCAGTTTCTCCTCCCCCTAACCAAGAGTCCCTTGAGGATCAGATGAGGAGGTTGAGTGATGTCCCCCCTCTCATTGGGGTTAATAGCATGAGTCGCCGCTTTCCAGAAATGAGCTTGGGCCAGGTTGTTGTTAGGAGGGCCATCGATGTCGACCTTCTTGCCCACTTTGCTAATAAGGGGATTACCCCTGAAGAGTTTTCAGCTCGATCTGGTTTAGTGCAGAGCGAGGTAAGTCTTTGTTTCCTGATTTGGTTTAGTCGCTCATCTTTTGAGGTCGTCAGTTAGGCCTCCAAATCCTTATCGAATTAATACTCCAATGATTTTCTTTGATTCAGAACCTGACCATGGTGGAACAAGTTAAGAGCTCCTGTAGGGCCTCCATTGAGAGAGAAAGGCGGGCTCTGAACAACTACTCCAAGAAGACTCAAGAGTTGTCCGAGTTGAGAGAAAAATACAACGATCTCGACAATTCTTTTGATGCTCAGGAGTTGGTGAAGAAGAAAGCTCTGGAGGACAAGGACAAGGCTTTGGAGGACCTCAAGGCTGCTGAGACCAGGCTTGGGGAGATGAAGGCAGAGAGAGATGCAGAGCGGCTGGAGCATGAGAAGGTTAAAACAGAGCTGGCAATAGTTTCCAAACTTTTGAAGGATAAGGACACCTTCTTGATCGAGCTGAATGAGGAGCACTAGCTAGAACGGATGAAATGGCAAGAAGACCTTCGAGTCGCCTCTAAGAAAGCTGTTGATGAGTTTAAGGGTGGAGATGATTATTACAATGCCATCGTTGCTAAGGCAAAGGACTTCCTAGACTTGGGTAAGCGTCACATGGCACGTCGGGCTCTGGTGGATTCAACATCTGAAGTCACTCTCGAGCAGTTAGCTCGTTGGGCCTCTGAACCCTAGTACGACATGGCCGCTCGTGGCGGACATTCAATAGTACCTTACCTCGAAAATGACCTTGCCTTCATTGCTCAAGAGGATCAAGAAGATGGCTGTGAACCATGGGTAGCTCCCCTAATTGCCGAGAGGAACTTTGATGTCGCTCTGCAAGAGATTGAAGATGCTGATGCTATGGAAACTGAGTATGAATCCCCTACTCGTGTTTTTTCAGAGTCGGGTAAGCCCGTGAGTCCACATCAACAAGAAGAGAGCATGGGGGATCGGGCTGACACTAGTGGCCAAGTTGACGCTGGTCAAGATCATTGACTCTTTCTGAATGTTGTAGTAATGAACAAGTTCCGAAACAATATTTTGCCTTTTGTCTGGAAATTATTTGAATGCCTTGGCCCAGTTTTTGGGAGGCATAAAACTCTGTAGCTTTTTATATTGCCCAAGTCTTGGCCTGCTTTTTGGGAGACTTATTTATATGCAATCGTAGCTGACCTTATATCTTTGTATGTTGTATGCTTTCAATTTCATCATGTGTGTGTCGAGCTAGATGTAATGGAATGAATAAATCACCCTAAGCTTGAGGTCGACCTAGCTTCGTGGCGACCTAATCAACCTTATACTTGAAAGGATTTTTGTATACAAAGTTGACTCGGAGTCGAACTTGCTTAGGAGATCAAAGCCGACCAAGGATCGGGCTTATTAGGACGAAGTCGACCTAGGGTCGGACTTGGTAATAGTATACAGCTGATTAAGAATCGAGCTGGTTAGAATGAAGCCGACTGAGAGTCGAGCTCATAGGGACTGAGTCGACTAAGAGCCGGACTTGTCAAGGGAACAAAACTGATTAAGAATCGAGTTTGTTGAAGTGAAGCTGACTAAGAGTCGAGCTTGTTGAACGAAGTCGACTATGAGTCGGACTCGCTAAAGGAACGAAGCTGATTAAGAATAGAGCTTGTTTAAATGAAGCTGACTAAGAGTCGAGCTTGTTGAAGTTAGTGTACATTGTTTGGTCGAATAGAACTGCGATTTTTATTGAAGTAGAAACATGCTTACATCGAATAGAAAACTAGAACTATGACAAATTGGGAACTGCTTTAACTTTGAACTGAGCTAAGGACTTGAACTAGAAGTAGTACTTGATAAGGTGAGTAGCATGCCATGGATGCTTCAACTCTTCACCATCTGGGTGAGCTATCATGTAGGTCCCCTCTTTGATGACTCGAGTAACAATATAGGGACCTTCCCAGTTAGGAGATAGTTTATTCTGTTGGGTTCTCCTTCCCGTTGCTTCAATCTTTCTTAGCACGTGATCTCCTACTTGGAATGATCTTGTTTTCACTTTCTTGTCGTGGTAACTCTTAGTTCGCTGCTTGTAGTTGACCATCCGAAGGTAAGCCGTATCTCGCTTCTCGTCGATCAAATCCAGGTCGATCAATCTGTTGATATCATTCTGCTCTTAATCAAAGAAAGTCACTCTGGCTGTGGGAAACCTCAACTCAGCTGGAGCCATAGCCTCTGACCCGTACGCTAGAGCAAATGGGGTTTCCCCCGTAGGCCCCCGAGTGGTTGTGCGAACTGCCCAAAGAGCAAGGGGGAGTTCGTCCAACCAATTGCTACGTCGACCTACCAGGCCTGTCTTTAGTGAAGATAGGACTAGCTTATTTGCTGCTTCAGCTTGCCCATTTCCTTGAGGATATGCAACGGATGACTGCCAATGTTTGACCCCCACTCTATTCATTTCTTCTTCAAAGGCTCTGGAGAACTGCAGCCCGTTGTCTGAAACTATAGCTCGAGGGATCCCAAATCGACACCAGATGAAGTCATGTATGAAGTTGATTACATTTTCTTCTGTGATTCGAGCTAGGGGTTTTGCTTCAACCCATTTTGTGAAGTAATCAATTGCAACGATTGCATACTTGCAATTCCCACGGGCGGGTGGGAAGGGTCCAATCAAGTCGACGCCCCACATATCAAATGGCCAAGCAGCGATCACAGGAGTCTGCTCCGTTGTAGGCATATGAGGTAGGTTGGCAAACCTTTGGCATTGATCACATTGCTGAACAAAGTCATGAGTGTCAGCTCGCATGTGTGGCCAATAATACCCAAGGTGATCAATTTGTCGGCTAAAGTCCTGGCCCCCGGGTGTCCACCGCAAATTCCACTGTGCACTTCATGCATTAAATGGGTGATTTCTTGAGGGTGGATGCACTTCAAAGAATGGCCTAGTATATGATCTTCCTCAAGAGCATGCCTCATCAATGACTTATCTCTGAGCTTTCTTTTAATGTACTCGAGCTTTCTTCTCGTCTTCGGGAGCTCGCCACTTTCCGGTACGCCTTCATTTCTTCGATCCAACACTTGTTATTTGAAGTGTCTTCCACACATTGAATCTCGAACCCTTTCATAAGCCGGGCTCTCAAGGTAGGAGATAGGCTCTTCATGTGGCTCATCTCGAAGTGGCCTGAGAGTAGGTCGGCTTGCTCGTTGTCTTCTCGACCAATCCTCTGAATGCCCCAAAACTCGAAATCCTTTGTCAATTTCTTCACCAGGTCATGGTATTTGACTAGAGTAGAGTTCAACACCTCGTATTCTCCTCGGACCTGGTTGACTATCAACTGTGAGTCACAATATGCCATGATTTTAGTCGCTCCAAAGCACTTGGCGTACTCAATGGCTGCTACTAAGGCTTCATACTCCGCCTGGTTGTTGGAGGCATCAAATTTGAACCTTAATGACTCCTCATATACTATCCCAGACTCTGGTTCGATCAAAACAATCCCAGCTCCACTGACATTCTTTATAGCTGACCCATCCGAGTAGACCTTCCAGCAATCGTCGGGTAGAGTAGTGACGGGCTGGGACTCTTGTTCTTTTCCCTTCGCTTTTTCTTTCTGAACTCCCACCTCGCTATCTTCCTTGGTGAACGTAAGCTCGACCAAGAAGTCTGCCAAGGCTTGAGCCTTCAACGCCTTTCGAGGTCGATACTCGATGTCGAATTCCGTGAGGGCAATTGACCAATTGAGTAGGCGACCTGAACTCTCGGGTTTATGCATAATTTTTCTTAAGGGGGCATTCGTAAGCACCACTATGGGGTGAGCCAAGAAGTAAGCTCGCAGCTTCCTTGAAGCCACGACTAAAGCATATGCGACCTTTTCTGCGTTGTAGTACCTGCCTTCAACCTCTGATAGGGCCTTGCTTACATAATATACGGGCTTTTGAAGTCCCTCCTCTTCTCGGACCAATACCGCAAAGAATCGCTTTGTCTCCCACTACGATACACGAACAAGGTCTCACCAGTAGTCGGGCTGCTCAATAGTGGAGGAGTAGCAAGGTATTCCTTGAGTTGTTGGAACGACGAATGACATTCGGCCGTCCACTCAAATTTTTTCGTCCCCCTCAATGATTTGAAGAAGGGGAGAGACCTTTCAGCCGACTTGGCTATAAAATGACCTAGGGCTGCCACCCTGCCGTTAAGTCGCTGCATCTCCTTTATACTTGCAGGCTCCTTCATCTCGACTAGAGCCTTTATCTTCTCTGGGTTAGCTTCTATACCTCTTTGGGACACCATAAATCCAAGAAACTTGCCAGCTGCCACTCCAAATACGCATTTGCTCAGGTTGAGCTTCATGTCGTTTGCTCGCAAATTGGCAAACGTTTCCTTTAGGTCGACCACGTGACGTCCGACCTTTGTTTTGATGACCATATCGTCGACGTAGGCCTCCATGTTTCGGCCAATTTGTGAGGCAAAGACCTTGTTTACCATGCGTTGATAAGTTGCTCCTGCGTTCTTCAACCCAAATGGCATCATGTTATAGCAATAGATGCCTCCAGCTGCTTGGAAAGCTGTCTTCACTACGTCATCCTCATGCATCTTGATCTGATGATAGCCTGAATAGGCATCTAGGAAGCTGAGGGTGGA
Organism: Adenophora triphylla var. japonica; assembly: GCA_022495995.1. Taxonomy (NCBI): domain Eukaryota; kingdom Viridiplantae; phylum Streptophyta; class Magnoliopsida; order Asterales; family Campanulaceae; genus Adenophora; species Adenophora triphylla. The sequence goes on from JAFEMH010001448.1 coordinate 420,079, forward strand.
ATGGCCAGCAATAGAATCCACGAGCTTGTCAATCCTTGGGAGGGGATAGCTGTCCTTTGGGCAGGCAAGATTGAGGTTGGTGAAGTCGACACACATTCTCCACTTGCCGTTTGACTTCTTCACCATGACCACGTTGGCTAACCAGGTCGTGTGCGTGGCCTCCTTAATTATACATGCACTCAAAAGTTTTTCTACCTCAAGTTTGATGGCTTCCTCTTTGTCCCGAGCGAAGTTCCTTAATTTTTGGGGCCTTGGCTTAATGGTCGGGTTGACTTACAGCCTGTGAACCTCGACCTCCTCCTTGATCCCTTTTATGTCCTCAACTCGCCATGCAAATACATCACTGCTTTCCTTGAGCAACTCGACAATCTCTAACCTTTCTTCAGGTGACAGCTGCTTCCCTATCTGAATTTTTTGCTCGGGGTAGGAAGGGTTGGTGATTACTGATTCCAATTCATCCACAGCTTCTAGTTCTAGGCCATATCTGAATTGCAGGGTCTCAATGATGGTCTCTCTGACCCTCTTCCTTTCCTCGGCCCCCAAGTGTGGAGCTTCCTCAGCTATCATCTCACCTAGCTTGTCTGCAGTCTCACTGGTGGTGGCCCCCGAGTTATTGTCGATCTGAAGGCATAGCTTGCCTATGGAGACTTGGTCGACCATAACTGTATCCGGATGGACCATAATGGTTTCAGCGTGACGTGTCGACTCAGTCATGACCTCGTCATGTGAGCGATAGGTCGACTCTTCCACCATGGTGATTGTAGATAGTCGAGTAGTTTTGGTGACTGACTGAGACAACTTTAAGTATCCCTCTGCAGTTTCTATCTCCAATTCCCTCTTCTTCCTTTCTCGAAGTACATGGCCAAGGTATGCTCGAGCTGTGCCTTGCACGCAACCGACTCCAGCTGGTATGGGGAACTTAACTCGTTGATGGGGGATTGAGGCCACCATTCCAAGTGCGACCTGGCCAGGAATACCAAGAATAGCAGCATAATCACTATTCACATCTATGACAATAAACTTTACCTTGTAAACCACCCTGTAGGGATCCTGGCCTAGGTCGACATCCAGCTCAATCTGTCCTTTGGCATCGACCCGGTGGTTGGTGAAGCCTTCCAATCTGCCATCATACCTTTCAAGCTGCTCATTCGAGAGACCCATTTCTTGGAATGTCTTATAGAACAAAATATCCTTGCAGGCCCCCGTGTCGACTAAGAGCCTAGTCGTCGTACATCCATCAATGAGACCTGGGATGACGAGAACTTGTTCTCTAGCCGCCATATTAATTGCTAGCTCGTGAGGATAAAAGCTGATCACCTCATCTCTAACATGGCTCCTTGGGGGCACATGTGGGGCTTTATTGAGCTGAAAGATCTTATGCTTGATGGTTGTGTTGCTGGCTTGTTCAGTGATAACTCATAGGTTCAGTCTGGGCTGCCTTGGTTCCTGATGTCCACCTGCAGGTCGCTCACCCCTACCGCCTTGAGGTCTTTTAACATATGCATCAAGCCTACCCTGCTCGACCATCCTCTGAATTATACGCTTCAGGCTCATGCAATCCTCTGTGGTATGGCCTGTATCCTTGTGGTAATCACAATACTTGCTATTGTCCCTTCTGAACTTGTTGGCCGGGTTCATTGGGGCAGGTGGAGCCAGCTCGACTGCATTCATAATCTCAGTTCGACTCACCGTTAGGGGAGTGAAAGCCTCGGGCACCTTTTCTGTCGCCCTGGTCCTGTTCTTACCATTCTTGTTGTTTCCCCCATTTTTGGTTGAGTCTTTCTTATCATCAGTGACCTCAGCTTTGGGGCCTTTCCCATTCTTCTTTTCTTTTCTCTCCTTGGCTAATGCCACATTGTAAGCCTTCTCGAACAACTCCTGTCGAGTAGTGACTGTACGGACTGTCAGCTCGTAATCCATGTCTGCCGAGGAAATTCCATTTCTGAAGCAATTGATCACCTCTCTGTCCGTGAGATCCTCCTCGATCTTGTCGACCATCTCTTTAAACTTGGTGTAGTAGCTCATTGAGCTTTCATTTTTCCCTTGCACCAAGTTGTTTAGATCGGTGACAGTCATCTTCCGAGCTCCAGCAGTTGAGAAGCGATCTAGGAATTTTGTTCTCATACTCATCCAGGTCGAGATGCTACCGGCTGCCAAACCATTGAACCATGTCAGAGCTGCCCCTGTGAGTGTGCTTATGAGGGCTTTGCACATAGTGTCGTCCTCGTTGGAGACAAAGCACATTGTGGCTTCCAGGTGCTGCACATGGCTTTTTGCATTGGTTGCCCCTGAGTACTTCTCTAGGAGGGGCAATCTGAAACCAGCAGGAGGTCGACTGTCAATCAAATCTTTGGATAAGGGTCGAAGAGCAAAGTCAATTCGTTCGACCTTTCCAGTATCATTTTTCTTTTCAGCCTCCCATTGTTCAAACTTTCTCTTCCATAGCAGCCACTCCCTAGCATCAGGTCTGTCTTCTTCAGCAGGGGGGACAGCATTCGACCTTTGACCCTCACTTCTGGGGGGAGTTACTTGCCTGCTTCTCCTATCTCTGTGAGAAGGTGACCTCACTGAGCGAACTGGTGACCTGTGTAGGTGTTAGTGCCCTAAGCCTATAGAGATAGACCTTTATGTAATGTCATTGTTCATTTATATATGAGATTGCTTCTTTGATTGTTATATGAATTTGCATGTTTAGTTATAATAATCGTGTCCCTAGTACTTATGAAGCACTAGTATGAAGTCTAATGGATAATCATGTGATGATTATATGCATGGAGATGCACATTAGATTCATGGGTACTTGTTAGAGAACAAGGTACTGGACTTGACCCATTATGAGATCTATGTCATGGTCAAATGTCATAATTAGATCTCATATAGTCATATCATTGATATCCTTTGACCTGAGATTATCATCGTCTTCCGCTCGATGAATATCATGTTTGATATAGTTTAACGTTGTCTTTAACCGGATAACAATAAGGGCTATCATTGGCGTGGTATGATTCTTGTTGGGAAGAATGATAAGTCAAGATGGAAATTGTCCCTCGTAAAGAGAGATGTTTGCTAGGCCACTCGTAAGTAAGATTGATGTAGTGCATGGCCATGCCCGAATGAATTAATGTGATTAATGTCATTCGATTAAATCAATTTACTTGGTAACGAGAAAGCATTGAACAATATGAGTTGACGTGGACCATGACTCATGTTCAATATAACATCGTGTGACAATGAGATTGTGATATGTTCTATGTAGGAAAATCGAACTTGATATTATACTATTTGGGTAGGCATGATGGCTTGCTAGAGTCCGCTCATGTCTTATGAGGATCGATGTGATCGGACTCATTGCCAACATAGTATGGTCCTATGGGGTCACACGCATCGAACGAATTGTCAAAAATGAAGAATATGGAGTTTTTGTTCTCAGGGGACGACTCGTCCCAGGCCGTAACCAACTATTCCCCTTAAGGGGGAAGCCGATTCGTAAGCCGGGTGTCGGGACGACTCGTCCCCTGGGGGACGACTCGTCCCCTGGGCACTGGACTGACGCGGAATTGACTTAAAACTAGGGTTTTCGCGAGGGGAAAAGTTTTATAACGTATAAATACTTACCCCTGGTTGCCCTAGCCGTCAAGAGAACGTTTTGGCTTGAGAGAAACACTTAGAGTGGGAGATTTCAATTGAGAATTGAGAATCAAACACCACCAAATCCATTGTTCTTCATTGATTGAAAGGTGTTTCAATCAATTGGATCTAGCAATCCTCCTAGAAGAGTTCTAGGGTTCGTTCCGCGCGTGGATAAACATAGAGGATCTTCGTTCATCAAGATCTTTGGTTCGTGATTCCCGTTCGTTCATCAAGGATTAACAAGATCATTCAACTGAGTTGGGTCAAGTTTATCAAAGGCAAAAGCATTCAAGGTTGGTAATTCTATTTCATCTCTCTTAATTATTCATCTAGAACGGATTCTAGGGCTTGGGGTTTTTCGAGTTATTGCTTATTTCACGCGCACGGACCCTCGAAACCCTACGGTGGTATCGAGCCCCGTTCATGATGCTTAGTTAGATAATCATGATAATTATGTAATATGATTATATGAATTTTCATGATGTGCATGATCTAGAATATGAAATTGTATGAGTTTTACTTGAGAAGTAATAGTATATATAGATATACCATGATTATGAAATTGTAATATATATGATTAATATGATTAATCTAGATTATGGGATGTCAATTTCATTGATATGATTAATGTGATTAATCTTGGATATTTGTGATGTATTACTAAGTATATAGCCGGAAGCAAGACCTTCCCCGCAGCACTTCGGGAAGTGTGGGATAACTTTGGATACGATGCCACGTACTAGTAATTACTGATCAAATGTAATATGTGTTGCATCATTTCATGTTCATAATTATGTTCATATAGTTTTCATGAATCAACCTTGGGATGTAATTGATAAGCATGAAAAATTGAACCTTCTTTGTAATTTGAGTTTGTTTTATGCCACCCATGTTTAAACACTTGTGAGTACACGGGTAGTTTTATGTGGGCTCGCCATAGCGAGGTGCATTAATTTTATCTTTGTATGATCAAGATGAGCAAATAGTGGTTGCTATACGTTTAACATGGTTGAACTCAATTAGGCTATCAAAACGGTTTTGGGCCTAAGGCATAAGATGAGATTGAAACATGTGACATATGATGTCTATAATCTCATAATGATCTAAGAGTCATATATAGATATGATTGATAAATGTTATCTACCTTTTTAGTTTAATTTTGAGCAGTCGTGCCATAGCCGACTTGAAATTAAATTAAAGTTGGGTCTTAGCCTATTAAATTATATTATGCATATTTGCATAAGAAGGTTATATAATTTAGTGGGAGTATTTATGAAATACGTTATTTAATCTCTTAAATGAAATCGGTACTTATATGTGTTCATATGTGTTGCATATTTTGTTGTAGAAATAGCATTAAACTATAATTAATCCTTATTATTGCGATTCGTCCTTATGAAGGACAAGTTCGAAAAGAACGGTACAAGTTATTCTGATTTGATCAGATGCTCAAGAAGAGTTCTTAAGCAAAATTGTACGTTCTTGACGAATCTATTCCTGCTGAACCCACTGCAAACGTTGCAAAGGATAGGTAAGGAGCAACATAAGAAACATTTAGATGATTCCTATGATGTTGTTTGCCCTATACTTGTCACCATGTTTAAAGGCTCTTAAGAAGAACCTTGAACACGTGGAAATTGCTTTTGTTCTAGCACAATGCACAAAAGGAAATGTTCCAAGTGCAAGCTAGACAAAAGATATATGTTGTGGTGAAGGCTTTTAATGCATGAGATGCAAAAGGAGCAATACGCAAGTGTGTTAATGGTTAACACAAGAAAGGGGTTCAAAAGGGAAGGCAAGAAGGTAAAGCAAAGGTTGCTAAACCTAGGGCAAAAGTTGCCAAAGCCGAAGAGGCTAAACCCAAAATGTCTCAAAAGGATGCAGTTTGCTACCGCTGCAATGAGATTGTCATTGGAAGCAAAGTTGCAAGGCTAATAAGGAAGGCCTAAAAGGTGAAGAAGGGCAATTTGATTGCTACTACTTCAAATATTTATATGATAGATATTTTCCTTTCGACTTCTTGTTCTTGGGTATATGATACCGGATATAGATCCCACATTTGTTTAAATGTGCAAGAAATAAAGAATAGAAAGCTATTCAAAGAAGGTGAATTAAACCTATGCGTAGTAATGAAGCAAGAGTTGCTGCATTAGCCGTAGGGACTTATGAAGTCACTTTACCTTGTGGACTAGTACTTGTTTTGAACAAGTGTGACTACGTTCCTAATTTGAGTAGGAGTATCATTTTGTTTCTTATGAGGATGATGAAGGATATAAATTTTCTTATTGAGAATAAGAAGCTTTATATTTATTTAATGATATGTATTATTGTAATGCATATATCATTGAATGGTCTTCATATCCTTGATGTTAAGATACAAAATAATATTGAAGATATCTATAATATAAGCGTGAAATCTAAACCGAATGATGTGAACAACACGTTCACATGGCATTGCCGGCTTGGTCATATAAATGAGAAACGTATAATCTAAACTCCATTAACATGGACATTTAGACTCATATGATTATGAATCATTTGAGGTATGAGAATCTCGTTTATTTGGTAAAATGACCAAACCACCCTACACTAAGAGTAGTGGGAGGGTAGTGGCTTATTGGCCCTTATACATGAGATGTATATGGACTATTAAGTAGCATTGCTAGGGAGGAATTCGGTATTTCATCACATTCACCGGTTACTTATCTAGATATGACTATGTCTATCTGATGAAGTCCAAAGGTGAATCGTTTGAGATATTTCGAATATTTCAAGATGAAGTACAAAAACCAATCATGGCAAAACTATTAAAGTACTTCGATTAGATCGAGGTAATGAATATTTGAGCCAAGAGGTTGACAATCATCTCAAAACCGTGAAATCGCTTTCGTGAGTTGACTCCACCCGAACACCACATTGTATGGTGTGTCTGAGAGGAGGAATTGAACCTTGTATGACATGGTTCGTTCGATGATGTGTCAAGTTGACTTTCCTATCTCCTTTTGAGGATATGCATTAGAAATAATGCGGTTACACTGAATTGTGTCCCTACTAAATCGATTCCTAAGTCCCCACATGAGATGTGGCATGGAAGAATGTCTTTCATGAAGATTTGGGGTTGCGAATCTTATGTAAAGAGACCTGTCTTTTATAAGTTAGCACCAAATGCGGCAGGGTTAATTTCGTATATCGGTTTACAACCGCAATGAGAACAAAGTGTTTGTTGCTCTATATGATTCGTTTCTTGAGAAACAAGCTTTCTCAATAAAGGATCTAGTGGGAGTAAAATTGATCTTGAAGAGTTCAAGAACCTGAAAATAACATGGAACCAAGAGTAGAGACGGAACCAAGTTCACAAGGAGTTGTGGAACCGGTTCAAGATACACAAGTTCTTCGCAGATCTGATAGGATACGATCTGAACCTGAGAGATATGGATTTCTCATATCGGAAAGTAATCAAGTGGGAGTCATTGAGAATGACGGACCTATTTCCTATCTAGAGACGATGTCCACTCCTAATTCGGATAAATGGATATGAACCATGGAATCCGAATTGTAATCCATGTTTGATGATCAAGTTTTGAACTTGATTGGTCCACCTGAAGGTGTAAAAACCATAAGGGTGTAAATGGGTTTTCAAGAAGAAAACTGACATGGATGGAAGGTGTATACTTTCATGACTAATGCTTGTAGCAAAGGGATTTAGGAAAATTCATAGTGTTGACTATGTTGAAACCTTTTGCCCATTACAATGCCGAAGTCTATTAGAGTTTCAATTGCCATTATCGCATATTGTGAATATGAGATATGGCAAATGGATGTCAAAACAAGCGTTTCTTAACGGAAACCTACTTGAGGATGTATACGGATACGGCGAGGGTTTGTCGATCCAAGAAATTCTAATAAAGTATGCATGTTGCAAAGATCCATAGAGATGGGTTGAAGCAAGCTTCGAGGGGTTGGAATCTTCATTTTGATGAATCGGTCAAAGAGTTTGACATCATCAAGTACGAAGATGAACTTTGTGTATACATGAAATTCAGTGGGAGCGTAGTATTATTTCTATTGTTATATGACAATGATATCTTACTCATTGAAAACAAAGTTCCGACACTTAAGACTGTCAAGTCTTGGTCAAGGAAAGGTTTCTCAATGAAAGATATGGGTGAAGCCGCTTACATCCTTGGTATCAAGATCTATAGAGATAGATCTAAAAGGATAAGTTGGTTTGAGTCAAAATACTCGTATTGATAAGGTTCTTAGATGATTCTAAGAAAAGTAACCTGTCAATGGGTCATGGTATTACTCTTAGCGAGACTCAGTGTCCCATGACAACTGATGAGCAAAAGAGAATGAATGAAGTTCCATATGCTCCGGCATTTGGATTTGTCATGTATGCCATGATTTGTACTAGACCCGATGTCTCGTATGCTTTGAGCATGACGAGTCGATACCAATCTGATCCTAGTGAGAACCATTGGATGGCAGTCAAGACGATCCTTAAAATACTTAAGAAGAACTAAGGATACGTTCTTGGTATTTGAAAGATTGGAAGTTAATCCTGTTGTAAAGGTTACACGGATGCTAACTTCCAAATTGACAAAGTTAATTAAAATCGCAATTAGGATTTGTGTTTATGCTTATTGGAGGTGCGATTTTATTGGAAGAGTTCCAAGCAGAAAATCGTAGCCGATTCTACTTCTAAGGCTTAATTTTAGCAACATATGATGTAGCTAGAAAAGGCGCTTGGAATCAAAAGTTCATTAGTGTTTTGGAATTGTTCCAAGTATCACTAATCCGGTGGAGCTTTGTTGTGACAATTGTGGTGTCATTTGTGCAAGCAAAAGAACCAAGGTCACATCAACGATCCAAACACATTTTGAGACGTTTCCACCTCATTTGAGAAATCTGTGAAAGGGAAGACGTTAAGATATGCAAAAGGTACCAACGGATGACAACATTTCGGACCCTCTCACCAAGCCTTTGCCACAAGCTAAACATGAATGTCATGTTAGGTCCATGGGTATAAGATACATGAATGATTGGGCCTAGTGCAAGTGGGAGACTGTAGGTGTTAGTGCCCTAGGCCTATAGAGATAGACCTTTATGTAATGTCATTGTTCATTTATATATGAGATTGCTTCTTTGATTGTTATATGAATTTGCATGTTTAGTTATAATAATCGTGTCCCTAGTACTTATGAAGCACTAGTATGAAGTCTAATGGATAATCATGTGATGATTATATGCATGGAGATGCACATTAGATTCATGGGTACTTGTTAGAGAACAAGGTACTGGACTTGACCCATTATGAGATCTATGTCATGGTCAAATGTCATAATTAGATCTCATATAGTCATATCATTGATATCCTTTGACCTGAGATTATCATCGTCTTCCGCTCGATGAATATCATGTTTGATATAGTTTAACGTTGTCTTTAACCGGATAACAATAAGGGCTATCATTGGCGTGGTATGATTCTTGTTGGGAAGAATGATAAGTCAAGATGGAAATTGTCCCTCGTAAAGAGAGATGTTTGCTAGGCCACTCGTAAGTAAGATTGATGTAGTGCATGGCCATGCCCGAATGAATTAATGTGATTAATGTCATTCGATTAAATCAATTTACTTGGTAACGAGAAAGCATTGAACAATATGAGTTGACGTGGACCATGACTCATGTTCAATATAACATCGTGTGACAATGAGATTGTGATATGTTCTATGTAGGAAAATCGAACTTGATATTATACTATTTGGGTAGGCATGATGGCTTGCTAGAGTCCGCTCATGTCTTATGAGGATCGATGTGATCGGACTCATTGCCAACATAGTATGGTCCTATGGGGTCACACGCATCGAACGAATTGTCAAAAATGAAGAATATGGAGTTTTTGTTCTCAGGGGACGACTCGTCCCAGTGCCGTAACCAACTATTCCCCTTAAGGGAAGCCGCATTCGGAAAGCTGGGTGTCGTGGGACGACTCGTCCCCCTGGGGACGACTCGTCCCCGGGCACCGGATCGACGCGGAATTGACTTAAAACTAGGGTTTTCGCGAGGGAAAAGTTTTATAACGTATAAATACTTACCCTGGTTGCCACTAGCCGTCAAGAGAACGTTTTGGCTTGAGAGAAACACTTAGAGTGGGAGATTTCAATTGAGAATTGAGAATCAAACACCACCAAATCCATTGTTCTTCATTGATTGAAAGGTGTTTCAATCAATTGGATCTAGCAATCCTCCTAGAAGAGTTCTAGGGTTCGTTCCGCGCGTGGATAAACATAGAGGATCTTCGTTCATCAAGATCTTTGGTTCGTGATTCCCGTTCGTTCATCAAGGATTAACAAGATCATTCAATCTGGAGTTGGGTCAAGTTTATCAAAGGCAAAAGCATTCAAGGTTGGTAATTCTATTTCATCTCTCTTAATTATTCATCTAGAACGGATTCTAGGGCACAGGTCTGTCTTCTTCAGCAGGGGGGACAGCATTCGACCTTTGACCCTCACTTCTGGGGGGAGTTACTTGCCTGCTTCTCCTATCTCTGTGAGAAGGTGACCTCACTGAGCGAACTGGTGACCTGTGCCTCTCATCTCTTGGTGGCGACCTGCGCCTTTCATCTCTGAGTGGCGACCTGCGCCTTTCCTCTCTTATGGGCGACCTGCTCCATTCCTTTCCCTGTGGGACTGCGACCTCTGCATACGGGCAGGTGAACCACGTCGACTTCGGTTGGCCTCTAACTGCGTTCTAAAATCCGATTGGGCCTCCTGCTCCCTATTCCTGGTGAGACTGGCTCTTAAGTCGTTACTTGGCACATGAATGAGGGATGGAACACAGCTATCCTTTGCTCAACATTCTGTCCCACAGTTTCATTTGGTCTAGTACTCCGGGCACGCTCCCTGTTTGAAACTTGAGATGGAGCCACCCTCTTAGACCTTCGATCCGCCTGCTCATCCTCCTCCATTGCCAACAGCTCGGCCAATATCTGAGCTCGTTCCACAAGCATTTCTTTCCTGCTCAGTGGGTTGGATGAGGGACCTGCCCTATTTCCAACATTCATTTGCCCAGTTGGACGCTTCAGGGGAGGTGGAACTCCTTGCCCCTCCATTGGTCGTTTTTCCCTTCTCCCGTCTGGCAATCCTCTGCCATCAGCTACGCTGTTAGAGCGCGTCGACCTAGCATGATGACGAGGTGGAGGAGGAGGAGGCAAATCAGCATTTGCATTGGTATTAGCATTGGTTTTGGTATTGGCATTCACTTTGTTGAATTCGTCAGAAGCATCTGCAACATGCCCGTCTGGGGTTACCATGGTTGTGAGTTGGAGAACAACTTCAAGGTCAAGCTATGCACGAGTTCCCGGCAATGGAACCAAACTGATGTCGCAGGAAATGTGCTTCTCCTCCACGTGGCAGGACTGATCACCTAGCTCCTTGACCTGAAATCAGAACCCACGACTAGCCGGATGTGTCTCCGGCTTAGACCCTCGGGCGTGAGAGTAAGTATTTGAAGATTGGAGAGCAAAATGTATTGAATTATAGAATTCAGATAACAAAAATGGCAGTTACCTTATAACCGTAGTAGTGGTAATGTATTTATAGTTGATGTAGGTGGTTTAATTGACAGGGCTATATGAGCTCCGTGATTTATGGGACGATTATTCATCATGTGAACGTGTCCGGTAACGGCTCCTGATTTGTAGGAAACCGGTTATGGAAAGATTTGAAGCATGCGCGTCTGTATCAGTTAGGTCGACGCTTGCTGATTAGGTCGAGGTCGCCATTTGAGGTTAGGTCGACCTGACTGGCGGGTAGAGCATGGATCGTACCCGAATTAGAGCATGAATCATTGAGTCGGATCAAGCTAGGTCGGGACCTTGGAGGTCGGACAATGAGCTTAGGTCGACTGATCCTGTTGCTGGGCCTTGGGTCTTATGGTGATTGGGCCAGACTCATTAAGAATGTGAATGCCACGACTGTCTGTTATTGGGCTTTACTTGCTTGACCCAACTCGACACTTTTGACATGCTCATGACCTATTTTTTAAGAGTAAAATAGGAAAATCATGCAAATTAAAATATAAAAAGAGTAAAAGTTATAAGTGTTAAATTCAAAAGTAAAAGTTTTGATAAACTAATTTTAAAAAGTACCAATGTAAAATTTTAATTTACAAACTACCCCCTTTTATCCTTTCATCCCTTAACCAACCCAGTCACCACCACCTCCGCTGCCATTTTTAATTTTCCATTTTCATTTTTCAATTCACCTCCATTTTTGTTGCTTCAAGAAATGATGTCAAATAAATGGGAGCTATTCTTAACTTAATATTTTCCGTGTCTCAAAATAAATATCTATTTTTTTTTCAAAATTGCTCTTATTTTTTTTTTTTTTTGAATATTTGTTTTGGAACAATGATAAAAGTTAATACTGATGCTACCAATAGAAACGGGTATGCAACGGTGGTCCGGCTCAAGGATGAGGGCGGTCGAATTTCTGGCTTGATTCGATCTCATTGACCTGAGAATAAGAAAGAAAACCGTTGGCTCAAAGCCGGGGGGTTTCCCCGGCGATGAGGCTCCGGCGTGAGAATAAGAACACAGTGATGGAAGATAAAGTTATGGAGTATGGAAATTGGCTTGAGTTCAAATGACTTACCTTCTGCCTTGAGGGAGAAGTCATATTTATATGAGGGAGAGGTTTGGATTATTATCAAATGTCAAGGGGACACGTGTTCATACCTCATTGCCGGAGAGTCCTTTTGATTGGGAGAGTGGGGAGCAAATCTCTGTTGGGACAATGATCATGGGAGCACTCTCTGCCATGCAGAGGGAGTGGAGTCATTGGTGGAGATCATTGTCGGGGGACCACTAGGATGATCGTCATATTCGTAGGGGGACCATTATAGATCATCTGGGGTTAATACACGTGGAGAGGTTGTTGATATCCGTGGGAGGGAACGATCGTCCAAGTCAGGGAAGGATCATGAGTTTAGTTGGATGGGAGGAAATTGCATGGGGACATTCCCTTGGGGTAAACAACAATGACGATGGGGATTGGGCCTAAGATATTTTGAATGGGCCAAGGAAGAAAAGGGGAAAACGCCGTTTGCGGTTTGAAGAGGAGACTGATGGGAGTGGGTGGCGATATGATGAGAAATGGACAAATGCACTAGGCGGTGTGAGGGAGAAGGTAGATGGCGGTGTGAGGGAGGAGGGAGACACGGCGGTGTGAAGAGAAGGGAGAGATGGCGGTGTGTGGGAGAAGGGAGGGATGGCGGTGTGAGGGAGAAGGGACTGGGCGGAGTGAGGGAAGAGGAAGAAGGCGGAGTGAGGGGGAAGGGAGAAGGCGGTTTGAGGGGAAGGAAACCGCAAGTGTGCGGTTTGGGTTTGCCGTGTCTTGGTCCGACTTTCTTTGGGTTACTCCGGTTTGACATTGAGCCAAGGCGTTGACTCATCAAATACAAGAATATAGTCCCTCTATCTCAAAATGTGTCTCAAAATAAATATCCGAAAAAATAAATAAATTTAGTTTTGATTAAGAGAATATTAGACAATCTTTTGTACATTCATTTCGGGACAGAATGAGCTAGTATTAAATAATTTGTGTAAAAAGGAAGTATTTTGAGACCTTCCAAAACAATGTTTATTTGAAATGAAGAGACTTATGTGTATGTTTTTTTTTTTTTCTTATTTATGTGGTTTTTTATGAATTAAAATTTGAGAAATTCAATTGTTTGCATTGCTTTAATATGAAATAATAAAAGAGAAATTCAATCATGGTATACAAATTTAAAATGTTCCTCGTGAGTATAATATATAGGAGGACCTTGTGTTGTGTTACACACCCATTTGTCTATATCAATGCAATGAACATAACCTTTACCTAAGTCTTTGAAGCATGTAGTAAAAAATAAGGGCACCAAATTCAAAACAATATTTTTATATCCTCCCCTCCATTCCACTTAAAAAAGTCCTACTTTTTCTTTTGATCTATCTCAGACTAAAAGTATTTTTTCATAAATGACAAATTTTGAACAGTGTTTCAGACATTTATACCCTTATAATGTAAATATATTTACAAAAAACTATTCATTATGCCCTTAATGTTAACATATTAAAAAAAAAAAAAACAATCAAAAAGAGATTTTATCATAAATGTTTTAATTTTTACATTTTCTCTCCTCTAATTTTCTACTCACTTGCAATTCTATATTTATTTTTTAAAAAATTTCTTAAGAAGCGTGAAATACTATCTAGGACCCTTGAAGTGGGACGGAGGGAATAGTTCATTTCAGGCATATTTTTTTTTTTATAATAATTGGAAGACGAAATTGAACCTTTGACCTTTTTTAATTAATTTTAAGTGTTGATTTGACAATGTTTTTTTTATTTATATACATAGGTTTCACATATAATTTGTCTAATTTTTTATTTTCTTCTTACAACTTATATGAATATACTCCTTATAAATGTTACTCAAATTCATACCACACTAGTAATACAATAATTATAGATACTTAGAGTTAATATTATAATAATGATGTCATGAATAATGTATACTAATTGCTAATTCACTAATAGTTCATAATATTTTCTTCGTTTCATTATAAAAAGCACAAAAGTCTGATTTTGATATTTTATTACAAAATACACAAGTTTAAAAAAAAAAGTTTTTAATATTTATTTATTTATAGGACTCATTTGTTATACTCATATCATTTATATACTTACTATTTTCTACTTCACTTTCTCTCTCATACCTCACTTTTTATACTCACAAGACTTACTCAACTATATACTTTTCTTATTTTTTGTGTAAACCTCACTTTGTGCCTTTTATGATGGGATGAATGGAGTATATTACTCCACAAATTTAATCTAGATTAAGAGGGGATTTTTTATTTTATTTTTGACATTCATTTAGATTTTAGATTCATTTATGGACGGAGAGAGTCACAAAGTAAAAGTAATGGAATTTTTTTGGGTAAGCATATTGGTAACCTAAGTTTGTTTCAAGTTTGCAAACCATAACTTGAAAGTTTATTTTTGCAAATCAGTCACCTAAGTTTGCCAATTTGTTGCAATGTGGTGTGAAAACTAACTTTTCGTTATATTTTTGACGGAATGGAAAACATGTGTCTTGCACATGATTTTTTAATCATTTCACGGAGGTTGTGCAAGACACGTGTGTAACTGTTTGAACAAATCATTGTTTCTTCTTCTCCTCCTCCATTAATATCGTCAACAACTCTTGTCCTCCCTTAATGGCTAAATTTACTTCCTCTATTAATACCCAAATTTCTTTTTATATTCTTCTGGAATAGGCGATATCAACCTTGTTTACCCCCTCCATCCTTGAATTCCACATAATGCTTTTTCTTATCTCCTCTTCAATGCATTGCTGATGTGGACTCATAGCAAGAGAACAATTCTCTTGCACCGATACAAATCCCGGTATGAGGTTTGTTAAATGTCCAAACAATGTGGACTCATCTGCACACTTGAACCAGCTCACACCTTCCTTTGTCGTCATTGATCAAACCCTAATTTCTCGCCAAAAACGACTCTAACATTCGGGATTCGGGTGAAATGAAAATATGAAAACCCTAACTGAGATTTGTTGGGATAGCATTCGAGTTAAATGACTTAAACACCCTAACAATGTGCGAGTACAACACAGCTACACACGTACCTTGCACAACCTCCATGAAATAACAAGATTGCCCTTTAAATATCATATGCGAGGCACACGTAATCCATTCCGTCAAAAATATAACAAAAAGTTAATTTTTACACCAAATTACAATAAATTGACAAACCTAGTTGACTGATTTACAAAATTAAATTTTCAGAGATTGGGAATTGCAAACTTGAAACAAACTTAAGTTACCAATATACTCCATGTCAATAAAGTCAAACACTTTAACGAATGGGTATCGGTAGAAAACACTTTCCTAAAATAGTATTTAAATTGTGGGACTCACTTTGTGGGCCTCACTTGTCATATCCACTCACTTCTTCCATCTCACAATCCTTCTCTCATTCATCACTTTTCTTAATTTACGTGCTTCACCAGACGGAGGGAGTATCCAATTTGCCCCTTTTTTTTATTTTTCATCAATCTTCTTCTTATAAGTGGATCCAATGTAAAAATTCCATAAAATCATTTTTCCCAAAATTAAAATAAAAATAATAATAAATTGTGTAATAGTGTGTGTACTTGTATGTGTCGTGTGTAAGCATATAATCAATAGGTTCCTTAAATCACCCACCAAATCGACACCTCATCTTTACCTTCGTCTTCCTTTTTTTGAGCCATCCGATTGAGAAAATAAAGCTCTCTACAAATACTCTTATCATTCATTTTCCATCACTTCTCTCTCCTCTCTCTCTCTTCAATTCATCAACATCCCCATCCATCAATTAAACAACCAAACCGTCTGCAAACCCCTTTTCTTATTCAATCTCTTTTAATTCTCAAGCAACAAACAATTATATAACCCATTCTTCTGATCATATTTATATATATATATAACCCATTGTCACACACCCTTTCTTTTCTTTTCTTTTCTTTTTGTTGATTTATTAGCAGGAAATTTGATGATTTTTTCCAGGAATTCTGGGTTTCTTTCACATGTAATTTCTTTATTTCTCAACATTTGTTTCTTGATCTATGATGATCATCACAATTGTACAGATTAAAGATTTTGTTTTGTTATGCTTATATCATGTTTTGTCAGTGTTTGATTCGTTCATCGATTCTTTTGTGGTCAATTGTTGAGAATTGTACTTGTTTACTGGATCATCTGATGACTCCCTAGATCTTTGATTCCATAAAGATGGGATTTTTATGGTTAATTTTTGCAGATGAATGTAATCTTTGTTTTGGGTGTTGTATCCAATATTTTGTTTCAATTTCTTTTAGCTTGTTCACACCCAAAATTCATTGTCTTTGTGTTGATTGTAAGTTTCAGCTTTTTGGGTGGAAATTCTTTTCTTTATGGAGTCTCTTTTTTAATGGATGCTGAAAGGTTTTCGTTGTCGGTCCGAATACTCTAGTGCTGTTGCTTTTTTTTACTCTGGCTTTGTTGTTTGACCATTCTATTTTTGATGTATTGATCTCATTTCTATGTTTGTAATTGTTACCCTCTAATTTGGATGATCTTGATTGATGTTATCTGAATTTTTTTACCAAGCTTAGTACCCAATGATCAGATCACAGTACCTCTTTTAGCTGAATCGACTATCCGGTTGAACGAATTTGTGCTCGTATATATGTTAGCTCGTGCATTATAGCATCATTGAATACGCCTTTAGCGGAATTTCTTTGCTTGCTTCATTTTGTAGTTCATATGTTTTGAGTATTCAAACAGCCTTTTGGGATTAAGGCTTTGTTGTTGTTGTTGTTGTTGTTGTTGTTGTTGTTGTTTTCTACTATCAGACTTTGTTTTTATGATCATTTTTGTTTATTTGTAGGTTTAGGAGTTGAAGTTTTCTGATTAAACAAGTTACCCGAGGTACATTTCGCCTTGAACTGACTAGTCTTTAGTTCACAATAAAAGAAGAAATAGTTTACGATAAAAGAAGAAATGGTATTGAGATTGACATATAGATAGGCATGAATTAGTTGTCAGGTAAACAATGTAGTAATCTGTTGCATACTGAGAAGTTGTGTGCGTGTGTGATTTCGAGCAGTTAGATCTTCACATCTGATAAATTTGGGCACTGCAGAGATAAGCAGTGCCCATGGACGCCACGACAAGTGGGACACCTACTATTCAGTACCTTAACATACCCGACCAACCGATTCCTTCTATCGGCACGTCGTCCCTTCCAACATTCCAGAGACAAATCCGACATTGTTTTGGGGATGCCAGTCCCGGTGAATTCCCACTGTCTGCGAATCCCTCCATAGTCCTTCATGTTCTTACAGGGTGCAATTTAGACCCTCAGGATCTCGCGAGATTAGAGGCAAGTCCCTTGTTTTATTTTCTAGAAATGAAAACCTATTGAGGGATAGCTAGAATTGATGGTGCTGCTGATTCTTTGTAATGTTGTGTTGCAGGCGACGTGTTCCTTCTTTAGGCAGCCTGCCCATTTCGCCCCTGATCATGATTTGTGCCTATCAGAGCTTGCAGCTCTTGACATGTGTCAGAAACGAGCTATATTTAAACCAATGACAGTAGAGGAACGCCAAGAATTGAAACAAAGATGTGGGGGATCTTGGAAGCTCGTTTTAAGATTCTTTCTGGCAGGAGAAGCATGTTCCCGGAGAGAGAAATCTCAAGCCATAGCCGGACCCGGTCATAGTATTGCAGTGACCTCGAAAGGGGTTGCCTACTCTTTCGGCTCAAACAGCTCCGGGCAGCTCGGTCATGGAACCACAGAAGAGGAGTGGCGGCCCCGCCAAATCAGCTCTCTCCAGGGTGTTCGAATTATTCAAGCGGCTGCCGGAGCCGGCCGGACAATGCTGATAAGCGATTTAGGGCAGGTCTATGCCTTTGGGAAGGACTCGTTTGGGGAAGCAGAATATGGAGTTGAAGGAAGTAAACAAGTGAGTGCACCCCAACTGGTGGAGTCTCTGAAGAACATATTTGTTGTGCAAGCTGCAATTGGCAATTTCTTTACGGCCGTCTTATCTAGAGAAGGAAGGGTTTATACGTTCTCGTGGGGAAATGAAACCAAACTAGGTCACCAAACAGATGCTAATGACTTGGTTCCCCATCCTTTAATGGGTGCACTCGAGAATATACCAGTAGTACAAATCGCAGCCGGATACTGCTACTTGCTTGCTTTGACTTGTCAACCTAGTGGCATGTAAGTTGAATTTGTGCTTCCTTTCAATCAATGCATACTTCTTTCTCAGGTCAATCTCATTGCTTCCTTAATCAAATCGATGATTGAGCCATTTTGTTAACATATCAGGTCGGTATACTCTGTTGGTTGCGGCTTGGGAGGAAAGCTTGGACATGGATCAAGAACTGATGAGAAGTACCCTAGGCTAATTGAGCAGTTTCAGACGTTGAATCTGCAGCCTGCAGTGGTTGCAGCCGGAGCTTGGCATGCTGCAGTGGTAGGGAAGGATGGGAGGGTATGCACATGGGGTTGGGGGCGTTATGGGTGTTTGGGCCATGGAAATGAAGACTGTGAATCCGTTCCTAAGGTCGTTGAAGCTCTGACCGAAGTCAAAGCTGTTCATGTTGCCACGGGGGATTATACGACCTTTGTGGTTTCTGATGCTGGCGATGTTTATTCTTTTGGATGTGGAGAATCGTCCAGTCTTGGGCATAATACTGCAGCTGCTGATGTACAGGTATATCATTCTTCTTTAAGTTATGGTCAGGCAATTTGCACTTGCCTATTTTAGTCTTGTTGACAAGGGTCCGGTGGGGTAAACCAAAGAATCCGAGCATCATGGACCCTAAATTGCAGGATTGGATGAAACTTACGCGGATCATAAATATTATGTTCTTGCTGAGTTCTTTTTCACATGCAAATTGCAAACTACCATGCATGCGTGCGTCTGAAATACAGAAACTTAACAGGTTCGATCGTGTTACTTTTTTTCTCAGGGAAATAGGCACACGAACGTGTTGAGCCCAGAGATAGTAACATCACTGAAGCAAGTCAACGAACGAGTGGTACAAATTAGCCTCACCAACTCAATTTACTGGAACGCCCACACTTTCGCCCTCACTGAATCTGGTAAACTTTATGCATTTGGAGCGGGTGACAAGGGCCAACTAGGTGTTGAACTCGTTGCCAACCAAACTGAAAGACCAAATCCCGAGCGGGTTGACGTTGACCTTAATTAAGCAAACCAAAATGCTTTCTAATTTATTTCCCCCCCCCCCCCACCACCACCATTGTTGCAGCCATTGTCAGTCAGTTTCTGGTTTCATATGCTTGTGTTCATAAAAAAAAAAAGTCAAAGTCCTGTCATGTTTATTTCTGTACATAGAAACTCAACATTGTTAAGAATGTAGTTTTAGGGTAGCAGGGGCTTAAAGGAAGTGTTTCCTTTGAATGTTTCTGAAAGTTGTCAGCTCTGTAGGGGTCGAGCCGTACATAGGTTGTACATTTGTTTTCTTTTTTAAGGTTCGTCGTCGTTTTATCAATTTGTTTATATTTAACGAATTTAATGACTCTCGACCTATATCTCGGACGGATGAAGCGGTATCTATTTAGCTCTATAATCTGCATAAAATTGCAGACAGGATGATTTTACGAGTATTAAAGTTGCCGTAACAAAAAAAAATTGAGATAAAAAAAAAAATACTGTAATTAAATGCAATAAAGCAACTTCCATAAGTTCACTCACGAAATACATTACCATGATCCCTACCCATATGTGTAACTTGTATGTAAAAACTGGGATTCAGCTCATCTAATAATGTACAATCTTCGCGAAAAAAACTCCCGGAATAGTGTATTTAGTTACTCAACGAGTCGACACATACCAAAAAGTGATTTCAGGCGGGTGAAAGTTCTTCTGCTTGGAACTAGTTCTGGCTCTCGGTTATTATTCGGGTTACAACACCAACAGCAACAGTTCTTCCTGATGACCTTAGGAATACCCTTCCTAGAGCCTTACTTATTGAGAACTCCTCCACACAGACTTCATCATTTAGGATTACCTGATAGTATAATAATGTGAAATAATACACACATCAGATACCAGAGGTGGAGCCAGAAAAATTTTAGGAGGGGGGGGGGAGGGAACATTTTCACTATTTAAAGGAGGCAAAATAGAAATCTCAAAATATTTGCACTCGTGAAAACCAGAGTAAGGGACCAACTTATGACAACTGGACCGACTAAACAATGAAAAGAAAAATTAATCCACTGGAATTGAAAGTGGTCGTTTTGTTACCTCGAGTACAGCACTCTGCTTAGCTAATAGACATCGTGGCGACTTCTTTGTCACTTTTCCAGTTTTTGGATCGAGCAACGACAATATCTTTACAACTTTTGCAGCTTCTTTCGCATGGTGAATGTGAAACTCCAACTGCTCACCCAATATGACATTATGATACATATTTTCTCGCACAAAATATAATTACAGATTTTCAAAAGAAAAAAAGAATATGGATGCGAAAGAAAAGGGTACCTGTGAACCAACTAGGATTGGCATTTTGACATCCAAGACAAGAACTTTCAATTCCAAATGCAGATTTTCAAAAGAAAAAAAGAATATGGATGCGAAAGAAAAGGGTACCTGTGAACCAACTAGGATTGGCATTTTGACATCCAAGACAAGAACTTTCAATTCCAAATGCTTCGCAATTTGGACAGGGAAATCAGGGTGACACAGCACACCCCCAGTTATCATGCGGCTGACATCAACACCTTGTAGACAAACAGATACATTGTCACCAGCTCTTGCAATGCTACAAGGCTTTGAGTCCCGTTCCAATGAACGCACTGTTCCTATGTCTCCAGATGGCAAAACTAAGACCTACATGATATTAACAAATCTACTAAGTGATTGTTTTAAAAAAAATCAATAATATTTTGCCAATGTCATAATAATACTCCCCGTCCCAAAAAGTAAGTCCCCTTTTCTATTTTTGTTTGTCCCAAATAGATAGGCCCAGTTCTAAAAACTGAGTTAAAAATATTAAATTTCCAAACTTGGCCTTGGAGTGCATTTGTTTTAGATGGCTTATAATCCTTTTAAGGAATGTTATATTTGATTCCATTAGGGGTATTTAGAGAAAAGAAAGCCTATCACTGAAAATCTTGAATAGTCAAATGATGGGGTGTAATGGACAAATAATTGTTATAAATGGCAGCAACTTGCATTCCTCATAGGTGCTCGAGTCTGCACATAACCAATTGCTAAAGCAAGGTTTCTAAGAATTTGGAAATAATCTAAGATCATTTGTACACAAGCTTCTGCCACTTTCCTTGCTAACAATGTTGAATTCTTTATAAAAATCTCTGGAAATGGGGAGGAATGCGTGTTATCCAATCTAGAGTCAAATTTTACTCTCATTGTGGAATAAGACTCTCTATAGAGCTTCCACATCACCGTAAGTCACATTGCCCGATCAGGTATCATCACAGGAAAGGAGAGTTTTAATGTCACAACTTTACGGTCAATTGAGATTTCTAGCACAAGCAATCCTTCCAAAAAAAAATTAATCATAGAACACTTGATGTATTAGTGAACCTTACCTTAAATCCGCTCCGAAGAGCTCCAGTCTCTAATTTCCCACATGCAGATACTTGCCCTTGAGATGGTGATTTGATGACATCACATATAGGCATCACCAATGGCTTGGAATAATCCCTTGCAGGAGGTTGCAGGGCATCTATAGCATCAATCAGGCAAAGTCCTCGGTACCTGAAATTTTAAACACCTTTATAAGATAAATGACAGAAGTTTATCCATAGGTTAAGCTTGTATATCATTATGCCAGGTGCTTTACACACAACCCACAGAAAAAATCTATGTTACTCGGACTCTTTAAATATGTTGAAGTACCCGTGTCCGACACGACACGACACCGACATGGGTATGAAATCTGTACCTACCGACGCCCATTTTTTTAGTCGGATATAACAAGAAACAACAACAACAACAAAGCCTTAATCCCAACATAATTTGAGGTCGGCTAACATGAATCCTCATATGTCATCGTGCTCAATATAATTTGAGGTCGGCTAACATGAATCCTCATGTCATCATGAAAGAAAAAAAAATGTAAGAAGAAAATAAGTTAAAAGAAAAAATAGTTGGGAAAAAAATTAGAAAATGAAAGGAAGAAAAGGAGAAAAAATAAAAATAGTGATAATAAAAGAAAAAATATATAATAGATAGGGAAATGAAAATAGTAGTAACAAAAACCAACATCAACCCCCATCACCCACATGAATTTTTGCCCTCCGCTACGGCCTATTCAACGTCATATTTCATCAAATCCAAGTAAACTCATATCGTTTTCAATCATCCTAATCCAAGTTTGCTGGGGTCTTTCCCTACCCAGCATTTTATCACTTCTCCACTATTCAGGCCTCCTAACCAGTACATCACTTGATCTCCGTCTCATATGATCAATCAACCTTAGACGATTCTCCCTCATTTTATCCTCAATGGGCACAACTCCTACTTTACCCCTGATCACCTCATTCATCACTCGATCATTCCTTGTATGCCCACACATCCATCGTAACGCATATCCGCTACATTCATTTTTTGAATTTGACACTGTTTCACGACCCAACATTCAGTGTCATAAAGCAGTGTCAGGCTAATTGTCTTGCCGTATAATTTTCCCTTTAATCTATAAGGCATGTCAGGATCACGTAGAAACCCTGTGGCACTATTCCACATCAACCAACTTGCTTTAATTCTATGAGCCACATCTTCATCTAATTCTCCGTCCTTTTGAATAATAGATCCAAGATAGCGAAAAATTATAATTTTATTTAGAAATAAAATTATAAAATGATACTTTTGTACAAAAAAATAATCAGACTATTTTTTATACAAGCAAAGTATATAAATAGACTCAATATATTTTGTTATTAACATATCCCCGTACCCGTGACCAAATTTAGGACAGTGTTCCTGTGTCCAATTTTTTTTTAGGAAAAGTGAATTCGGCACTCGGATTCGTACCCGTGTCGGATATCCGTACCCGAGTCCAGGTAACATAGGAAAAAATACAAAATCTTCCCTGCTCCAATTCATAAGAGTTTTCTCTATACTTTGCCCTTTCTTTACGGATACAGGGAGTCATTTCCCAAAATCAAGTTCTGATTCAAATATCTCTCAACCATATCTCCCTGCATCCTCAGTTGTAGAGCCGGAAGCATAAACAAGAGTAATTACATTGCTATTGTTGTGATATGTTGCTTGCTACTAATATCAAGAAGTCACCTAATTTTAATGTATTTGGAGAACTAATTTGGAATTTGAAGCAATCAGTAATACTAAAAGCATATCATAGACTGGTCAAACTACTATAATGGTACTTTCAGTAACTTATTGAATTAGCACTGGTCCTAAAAGAATCATAAGTTTTCTAGTCATCTTTGAATGTCAATCTAAATTCAAAATTGTTAAGCCGAGTTTTATCATTTCCCTTGACCACATATCATAGGACCTTTTTTTAATTGAAAATTAATATTAGTAGAAGAGAAGGTATAATTACTGGAGACACCACAGGACTTTTTCATCCTCACCAATTTCGAAGCCCCTAACTAACAATGCAAGTATATCATACTGATATATGGAGAAGCAAGACTTTTCAACATGAATATAACTTTACAGTCCATCTTTCGTTTGTCCCTAGAAATGGGTCCCAATTTGAGAATTTAATCTACAATTCCATTAAATTTTCCATGTTTTCTTTCCTTTCAAAAATATTAAGTGATATAATGCCATGCAAAACAAAATAATTTTTAGCAGAGTTTGAAGGCTATCTATCATGAATCCAAGCTAATGGAACACAACATGGAGCCTCGATCAAAAGAAGGAAACTAACCAGGACGATAATCGCACATCCGAAGCAGGAACCACCAAATTTTGATTTTCCATGGCACTCAAAGGAATCCATGAAACAGAAGAATCCTTGAAACCACACGATCGAAGAAATATTCCAACTTTAGCTTTAATGGCATCAAAACGTTCCTTAGAGTACTCAGCAGCATCCATTTTGTTAATTGCAACTATAATTTGATCAACGCCGAAACTTCTAATCAGTTGCGCATGTTCCCTAGTTTGCCCCCCAATACTGTCCATACCTGCTTCGAAAGACCCAAGCGTGGCATCTATAACAAGAATTGCTGCATCTGCTTGTGTTGCCCCAGATATCATGTTTGGAACAAAATCTTTATGGCCTGGTGAGTCAAGCACCACAACATGATATCTCTTGGAGTTGAAAAAGGCCACAGCAACAGTCATCGTTATTCCCCTTTCCCTTTCTTCGGCACTCTCATCCAATGCCCAAGCATAAGCAAAAGATCCCTTCCCCTGAAAAACAAACAAGTTACTAGTCCAGCAAAGCAAGTTCATCAACATAGTCAAAAAATGAGCTTCAAGAGTACCAGTTGCTTAGCCTCCTTTTCATATTTGTGCATTTCCTTTTGAGATATTCGCCCCAAGAGGTGTAACAGCCTTCCCGAGAGTGTTGACTTTCCAGAGTCAACATGGCCAACCTAAAAACATTCAAGACCGAAAATAAAATAACTTATTTTTCGGAAAGCTTGGAAACGTGCTTTAGGAAAGTAACAAGAATCAAATCTAGTAAACACTCACAATTGCAAGATTTAGTTGACTCAAATTGTCTTCTGAGTGATCGAGTAACATCCATTTTTCAGGTCTATAGTCTGAACGTGATATAACCCTCCCCTCATCTACATTCTTAGAGCTACCAGCTTTGACATTTAAAGACATACTTTTCAAATCATTCGTACGAGTTTGCACCTCAGCCACACTTACTGAATCTCGTGTATTTTCCTTTGAGGTATCCACCTTATCTTTTGAAACCAATGCTGAAGTACTGGACCTTTTAGCTTTTGACTCTAGGCCAGTATTTTTCTCTATTATTCTTGAGGGGACATCAGAAGATGATGACGTTTTGGAGTTGGCTGCAATATTTCATAGAATAGCATGACAAAGATGTCATGTTCCAACAAATACGGTCCACAAATGAAACGAGAATGGAAAGTCATGGACAAAAGGAACAAACGCAATCAAAAGAAGGCAACAGAACTACAATAGCCACCTATGATGACTGTTAAAATTAAAACATTTAAGACCCAAGAGTTTGGTCAATAATTAAAGCTACAAAATAATACAAGTTCAGACACTAGTGCAGATGATCACAGAAGTGGATATACTTCCACCTCAATAACTTTGGGTTCGTTTATCTGAATGCATGAATGTAAGACTCTTCACAATGCTCAGATGAAGGTATCCTAGATATGACCATAGGATTCAAATTACCCATGAAAAAAGAAAAAAAAAAAAAACAATTTCTGATCATATTTTCTAGGTATGCATCCATAGCAAAGCATAGACCCTCGGAAAAACCTTGCAGGACAAAAAAGTTCTTAGAATACTGGTCTGTCATACATGAGGCATAATGAGATTGAAGGCATTCTCCTAGTATACTTTAAATTGTTCGACTCTGAGACAAGAAGGAATGTGCTAGACAAGTAGGTGCAAGAAACAAAGATCTCAGGCTCTTTCTTTCCGTGGACATAATTTATGCTCCCAAGGACGCCCCCCCCCCCCCCAACTCTGGCACACCTCAAGCAAGCGAAAGCTTCGCAAAACTCCAAACTAAGACAAATGAGTACCTTTGGGGCCTATTCTGGAAGATTGCAATCCCATAGAAACCAAATCATCTGGAGATGGAATATTGAATTCGAAAGGGGCTGAAATAATCAATTTAGGAAAGGTCAAAAAGTGTCCGAGTAAAACTGCTAAAACTAAAATGTCTATGCCATCTAGAGAAGAAAAGAAAGAAAAGCACTCTCTTGACAGCCACTTTTCTCCAGTGCAAGAGAAGCTACTTATATCTCTTTTAATTGGCATTTGACTTGAGATCATGTGCAGACCTATATTAACCTTGAGATGGTTTTGAGAGCTAAAAGCCTCATGGAAGTCATTAAATTGTCCTTGTATATTTCCATGCTTGTGGAACCTATTGTGATCTTCACTCAAAAGGTCAATTTTCTGTCTTTGAAAGATTATAGACCCTTTGGCTGATGGCAATGACGCAAAAAGAGACCTGGCCATTACGGATGCTCCAGAATCTGGGTATATTCCACCAGCTGCATAAAGAAGATCTAATCTTTGAAGAAGCTATGAAAAAGGATACAACCTAAGTAATAAGGTAAAAAACGGTCGAAATTCTCAAAATGGATGTGAGCTGTCTGAATAGACAGATTAAATTATAACACTGAAAATGAAACATGTGGTGAATTACTGGTCATAACTAGATTAAATACATAGGACAAGAAAGGTGGATTTCAGACAGTAGCTCAGTTATCCAATTTTTTAATGGAAAATGAAAATATCATACTGGCACAGTACTACATAGTTGAGAAAGAAAAGACCAAAAGGGAAAGTAAAAGATAAATACCTGAATTTATTTGGCCATTGCTACTTCTTTTGACCAATGGATTGCGAAGAACCCCACAAATATCGCATGCACACATACTCTCTTCATTATCATATGTACAAATGGGACAACGCCAAACATTAGCTATATATGTGCCTTGATTTGTCTTACGGCCATCAAGGACTTGTCTTGTCTCTGGTGCTTTACCTGTTGCAGTGAAGTAATCACCAAAGAGATGAGAAAAAGGATGCAAGCAGTTGGCCTAATCCTAGTAGTTTTACCATGGAAGAGCTGCATGATTGAAGCAAATGGGTTCTTTCAACCATCACTACATGTCCTCACCTCCACCCTACCTCTAGAATTTGCAAGCTCAATTGAGTTCCATAATAAGATAGACAACAGAATGCTTAACCACAAAACACATGCACTAAAGAACTATTTCGAGTACATTATAAGTGAAATTGGTTAATAAGTAGCTCGCTTTCTTCTCTTCCCTTTTTAGACTACTAAGAGGGTTCTATTTTGTTCTTTCCCTATTATGAGGGAATACACAAACACAATAACCATTCAAAATTCTTCCAGATGGCTTTTTATAATATATATTTCTTGGATAGCATGTTTCTATGGGTAGCAGCACTATTAATAGGAAAATACAAGTATGATCTCCAGCTATCACAAGTGAAGTACGTTGATACTATCACTAGCCTAAAACACGAAGAAGCTGGATACCCATAACGCTATTTCACAAATTGTCATGAGACTGAACTGAAGTAGACAAGAGCAAGCACCGGAAAGGCAAGACATTATACTCCCAAGAATAAAGAGAAAAATGTAATGAACTGAAAAAGGAAAATGAAGTTAAGGATGACTTGCCATTTTCCTCTACTCCATAACCATAATCGTATTCATAATCGTCATTGTAATCATTATAGATGTCATAGTCTTCATCACGATCAACTCCGTAATTTACTTTGCGAGGCATGGTCCTGTTTCAATGAAATGAGAAAACGTCTAAGAGGCGGGCATCATATAATATGAGCTATTAAAATAAGAGACATATGAACACTGTAACATACAGATCAAGCTATTTCACTGCATTAAAAGCCAAATATTCAGACCTTTGGAGTATTACGAGCTAATTCAATACTTGGCAAACATCGAACTCCTTCTGCAACAACGAATAACCCTGATGTAAACTGATATGACAAAATAGCTTCAGATATCTAACATTCTAGCTTAGACACGGAATCATGATCATTCCTTGACAGTCTTCATCCTCTACGGTTTGACGACGCTGCAATGTTGTGGTCGGTAACATGAGGAAGGTCAGACACCCAAAAAAAAGGATGGAAATAAAAATAGTAAAAATAGTAGCTTTCAATTTCAAAAAATAGGGTGCAGGCATCCATGGCAATTTTCCGGATATCAATTCTTTCTTGACTGCCAGTGTGGCCACATGTTGTTACTAAGTGACCGGAAACAAAAAAAAAATCAAATTTGCTCTTGGGACAGGGAGTATTATCTTATTAATCACACCAATTACATATTAATTGCATTTCACAAAGTATAGCCCCACTTAATAAGGAAAACCCAAAAATCACCATTGACAGACTCTCCACTCAATGTTCAAATATCATTTATCCTAGATCCTAATCAAATTATGCAAGACTTACTTAATTCCTACACGTAAACCATAATTTTGAAGCTTTGCGACAACACTTAATTATCAGTTACCATGTAACAAATAAAAAGGCGAAATTGGCGATTAGGGTTTCAGAGTTGGGTAAAAGATAGCATTAATAATAACTAGGGTATCAAAATTTGAAGAAAGAATGAAGATGAAAAATAACAAATTAAGACAATAGAAAGGAGAATTTCATAATTGAAGATTAGAGAGAGAAAACTCACCTTCGAATTGGATTGAGAGAGAGAGAGAGAGGGCTTAGCGATGCTGCGATTGTGAAGAAGGAGAAGCTGGGGGGAAGTGAGTCCGAGTCCGAACCCGAATTGCAGTGTAGCGGCGAACCAAGCAATAGAGGCCAGGGGAAACGATTTGGGTGCACTTCACTGCCGACGTAATTCGTACGACTACACGCGACTTAGGCTCAGTTTGTTTGTTTTTCCCAATTTTTCGGAAAATGAAGTCAACGATAAAATATTTTTTGGGTCAATGTAAAATGAGTTTGATTAATGACTTTTTTACCTCTATCTAAAGGAAGTTGTTTTTCGAAAAACATTTTCCTCATTTTTCCTTGTTTGTATTGATTTTACCTTTAAAAAATTGCTTTAATTAAATTGACAAACATCGAAAAATGTTTTTCGAAAAATGTTTTCTTAAGATTCATCAAACATAGGAAAATGTTTTTCGAAATGCATTTTCATTTTTCAAAAAATATTTATCAAGATTAATTCATTATAAATGGATGATCTATGTTGTTGGGACGTAGGTCGAAATACATTTATACCCTCCGTAAATAAGCAAAAGGCTAAGAATATAGAAAAAAATCGACTAATATATGATCTAACTGTATAGTCTCTGAATTCTAAAATACTCCCTCCGTCCCACGTCATTGTGGACCATTTTTCCGGGCACGATAATTAAGAAATATTATTAAGATAATAAAAATGTGTGGTAGGAAATGAAGAGAGAGAATGAGTGGAGTTGGTTGAATAAATTGTGTGGTAGGAAATGAAGAGAGAGAATGAGTGGGTGGGGTAGGGTGAATATAAAATAATAAATTTATTTTCATTTTGGGCAGTTTGCATTCACGTGGGACGGACCAAAAAGGAAATAAGTTTGCATTCACGTGGGACGGAGGGAGTATATATACAAGCTAAAGGGATAACAATAAAGAAGTGTTCTTTGGTAATTTTAGAGTTTAAAGTTCTTAAAAACTTATTTTCTCGAGTATAGTGAGAAGAAAATAGTTTTTTTTTTTTAATAAGACTTACTAATGTACTCCCCTTTCTTCAAATAATTTAGATGAATTTACCATATAATTTTTCAAACTTACCAAATTTACCTTTTAATAAGACAAGAAATATTTCATCTAAACATATAGGGCCTGTTTGGTAAAACTGAAAATTAAGCTCTGAAAATGTAGAGCTGAAAATTAAGAGCTGAAATCATTAAATTGCTGAATTTTGAAGACTTATGTTTGTTTGATAATGACAAATCACTTACATCTGAATTTTCAGAATTTCAACTCAACATTTAAAATATTATATGAATAATATTTATGATTTTATAATAAAATAAATTCATTATTGACATATACATTATTATTATTATTATTATTATTATTATTATTATTATTATTATTATTATTATTATTATTATTATTATAAGTAAATTTTAATCTTATAATATTTAAATATTTTTATTTGTACTTTCTTTATCCCATAATAATATTTATCTTGATTAGTTTGGTAAATATGATCACAAATGTTGACAAATAATAAAAAAAATTATATAATGATACTTTAATAAAAATATTATTAAATGTTAATATTTAAAAATTATATTTTCATACTTGGTCAAATATAATTTGTATGAAAAGAAAAAATATTTCAACAAAAGGAAGTAACAATAAATAAATAAATAAAATATGTTGATGTGTGGATTTGAACTCATTCCCTTTTTTTCTCATTCGTTCCACCTCTTACCTTGTTAAGCTACTCCTTGCCCACTTAAAATTAATAGCCTTTTTTTAAGACAATATTAATTATTTAAGTGATTCAAATTTACCTTACCAAACAAGCTTAATTTTTTAATCTCTTAAAGTGTTCCAAATTAAGATCTTAATTTGGTTACCAAACAGGCCCATAATCTTTAGCTTAATAAGTACACTCTACTCCTCATTTTAATAAGTCCACTCTCTCATCATTTTATTAAGTCCATCTTCTTTATCAGTTTACTTTCTCTACAACCACCATCACCTTAGGCCACTCCCTCCCAATCTTCTCCGGTCAACAACTTCGGCAATCACCAACTCCAACGACCATCAACTCAGAAGACTTTTTTTTTACCCCAACGACCAGACAACTGAGAACTTATCAGTAAGTTCTCAATTGTCAACTAAACTAATAAGAACACGATCAAATATGGTAACCACCATCATTGTCGACCTCTCCGGCTATCAAATAACTAAGAACTTATCAGTAAGTTCTCAGTTGTCAGCTAAACTACTAATAACACGATCAACTTCGGCGACCAAACAACTGAGAACTTATCAGTAAGTTCTTAGTTGTCAACTAAACTACTAAGAACATGATCAACTCCAGTGGCCTCTCCGGCGACCATCAACTCCGGCAACCAAACAACTGAGAACTTACCAGTAAGTTCTCAGTAGTCAACTAAACTACTAAGAACACGATCAACTGATGATTCGGCAACTAAACAACTGAGAACTTATCAGTAAGTTTTCAGTTGTCAACTAAACTATTAAGAACACGATTAACTCCAGCAACCACCAACTCCGGCGACCAAACAAATGAGAACTTATCGTTAAGTTCTCAATTGTCAACTAAACTACTAAGAACACGATCAACTCCGACGACCACCAGCTCTGGTGTTGATCGCCTTCGATGCGGATCAGGTTCGATCAAATGCCATCCCTAGTCATGTTATGTTCACCGGTAGTTCCAGATGACGCAAACTCGTGTCATATATATATATATATATATATATATATATATACTCCCTCCGTCCCGCTAATATTAGCACACTTTCCTTTTTGGGCGTCCCGCTAATATCCGCACACTCCCAAAAAGGAAACTTTATATTAATAAAATATTCATCCAACCCCACTCATTCTCTCTCCTACATTATTTTAATACTCACAACACTATTATAATTTATTACACCCTCCACTCATTCTCTCTCCACTCATTCTTTTACACTCACAACATTTTATTAAAATATCATATTTCTTAATTCCCGCGCAAACAATGTTTGTGCTAATACTAATGGGACGGAGGGAGTATATGGTTTTGTTAGGATACCCACCATAGGAGTATCCTAACAAGTGGCTGATGGATATATTTTTATATCCATTTTATATGTTCTAAATTCTATTTATTGTAAAATTTTCGAGTAAAATTGTAGTTTAATTGCGTTGTTAGTGTTATTTTATTTTCAGGTTGAAACGGTGAAAAATGGGTTGTTGAATGTGAAGAAAAAATTAAAATTCGAGACGGAGCGAAGCGGAGGAATTAAAAGAAAGAAAAGAAGAAAAAGAAATCAAGATTGTTGGGCATCCATAGCAAGCAACGGCGACCGCCCTTTGTAGGCCGAGAGCATACGGCGATCGCCCAAGGGAAAACGGCGGCCGCCCATATCCATTTCCATTTCCACGCCAAAGCAATTTCCCAGCTGGATTGAAGCAACGTTGGGCCTCCTTGAATTTATTTGTTGGGCCCTAACTGCTTTTGGCCCAATTCCTTATTGTTTTTTTGATCAGCCATGGGTTCTTTAGTATATATAGAAAACAATGTTTTATTTTTAGGTTAAGTATTGTTTTTGGGAGAACAAGGAGGCGGGGGGAAGTAAGCAGCCAACTCCATTGTTCCATTAATTACTAAGGTTTTATTTATTTTTATGTCTTTAATTTTTATTTCTATGTCTAGCTAAATATTTACTTTCATGGGTTGTAGTTGAACAATTTTAATTAATTTATGCCATAAATGTTTTGTATTTCTAAATTGATCTCTCTAGTTCCTTTTAGCTTATTTTCATGAAAGTGTTAAAGATTGCTACTCTAGACTTTGATTTAGTCTTGAAATGCTTTTTAACCATTTTGGGTTTATTTTCCACCATTGATTTGGGGATTATTTTTACCAAAGACTCAAACTTTAAGTTTAAATCAATTTGTCCACATGATTGAATTCAACTTGATTTAGGTTCTATTATTCTTTTGATCTTCATGTTTTTCATAATTAAATTACTTGGACTTAATTTGCGAAAAGTAATTAAATTGGAAATAATAGATTGAAACCCGACCGCCTTACCGTACCAATCTTTGCAATAGTGATGAACCCTAGATTGAGATCAATCACTTTAGATATTTCTATTATGGCATAGATTAATGATTTTGTGAAAACTCAACCCATGAAATTATCTCTCTTTATTGTTAAATCTCGCTCCTTGTCTACTTGCTTAATTAGTTTAATTGGTAGTTAATTGTTACTTCCAAAAATCAAAACCCCCCATTGTCCTTTACTTGTTTAATTGTGCACCTTTGTTCTAAAATAAGCAACCCGGGTCCTTGTGGTTCGACCCCTACAATAGTATATTGCTACAAGTTGGCACTCGTACTTGCGAGGGTTTTATAACAAGAAGTGGGTAGAGAAATAATATCCATCAAGTTTTTGGCGCCGTTGTCGGGGACTTGGGTGTTTGTTTGCTTTAGTTTATTTGGTGCATGTTTGGGCGACGTTCCTTGAACCCCTTGTTGGCTCAAGCGAACAACGCCATCGATAGGTTCGAGAGGAGCTTAACTCCTACTCGTGGTTCCGGAACGGATTCGGATACTTCGATTTTCGGGCTTTTTGAGGAATTTAGTGAAGGTAGCAATTCTTGTGAAGTGAGTACTTCTTCCACCGGGGAAGAAGAAGTGAATTTTGAAATGGCGGAAGAGGTACCCCCGACCATGAATGAGTCTTCTTAGACCAAAGGTTGACACCGCCATCTCTTGTATTATTCTCACCGAGGCGGCAAAGAATCATGAGATAAAAGGGCAATATTTTAGCATGTTGCCTAACTTTTATGGGCTGCCTTCCGAGGATGCCCTAAACTTCCTAAAAGAATATCTCATGACCGTTTTGGGCTTTTCGGGACGAGCGGGTGTCACCGAAGAGCAATTAAGGCTCAAGTGCTTCCCTTTTGCCTTGAAAGGGGCGGCAAATAATTGGTTGATGTACCTTCCTCCTACTAGCATAACAACATGGGTACAATTGCATGATGCTTTCCTTAGAAAATATCTCCCTCATTCCCTCTTAGGTAGCATTAGACAAAAGATAATCACATTTCAACAAGACCCGGGAGAGGCCTTTCATGAGGCTTGGGATAGATTTAAGATGCTTCTTATGCAATGCCCCCATCATAATTTTCCCTTGCCAATTTTGCACCAAACTTTTTATGATGGTTTGAATCCCACGAATCAAACTATGGTGGATAATGCGGCCGGGGGTAATCTAGGCTACAAGACCCCGGATGAAACCCAATCGCTTTTTGAAATGTTGGGAGCCAATGCTCAACAAAAGGGTACTAGGGGTAGAGGCATGCATGAGTTGAATTCTAATGATGATATGGCTAGGCAGATGGCCATTTTGACACAAAAAATTGATAAATTATCCATGCAAGGTGCTTCCTCTTCAAATGCTAATGTAATTAATGATAGTTGTGCTTATGGTTGTGGAAATTCCCATGCTACTAATGATTGTCAAAGTGGTCCGAGTTTTGGTCATGAACAGGTAAATGCCATGCAAGGAATGGGACAAGTTATGCAAGGTTTTCAAGGCCAATATCAAAGACCTCCTCAAAACAACCAATGGAACAATGCTTACAATGCGGGTTGGAGGAATAACACCAATGTTTCATGGGGAGGCAACCAAGGCCAAGGGAGTCAATTCAAGCCACTCCACAATCCAATCCCACAAGAGCAATTTGAGCAAAGGAAAGCCCCATGGGAAGTTTCCATGGACGAGTTAAGGGCCGAAAACCGACAAATGAAGGTTGAGAGTCATCAAGCTAAGCTAGAGAAACAACAAGCCTCAAGAAATCATGAGGCCGCAACGGAAAAATTGCAAACCCAACTTGGGCAATTGTTGGGGGCCTTGCAAAATCAAAAGCAAGAAAACTTTCAACACCCACCTGAACAAGCTAAGGCAATTACCACGGTGTGGGATGAAAGCGATGAAATTGAGGAGGTATTTCTCTCTTCCTTTTATGATGATAATGCTGATGTTAGTGAGGAAGAGAGTAAGTTGAGAATGATGAATAATGTGTCTTTTAATGACAGTCTAGAATCTCCCCTCCCCCATGTTGAAAACCCTACACCCACCAATGGTGTGAGTGGTTTGAAAAAGGAAATTGTCAAGAAAGACCCCGGAAGCTTTATTATTTCAATCTCTTTGGGGGGTCTACAATTTAAAGGGTTAATGTACCTTGGGGCAAGTGTAAATGTCATGCCCTATCATGTTTTTAGAAGATTGGGATTGCAAAACTTAAAACCTCCTACTAGGGACTTGATTTAGCGGTTCAATCGATCACGCGTCCCTTAGGAGTGGTTGAAGGAGTTTTGGTTGAAATGGATAAGATTGTGATCCCGGTTGACTTCATGGTGGTATGTATGGAAAATCATAATATTGATGATTTGGGAGTCCCCATATTGCTTGGGAGACCCTTTATGTTTGTCACCAACTCTATCATTGATGTGCCACATGGTAGGATTTCCTTGACTTGGATGGGGGAGGAGGTTAAATTTTCAGTTTTTGATAGCATAAAAGAACCTCCCCCAAAGGAAGAGTGTGAATAGCGGTGGGAATTTTGGGGATAATGCGGGCGTTTGTCCCTTGGTTATGAATATTAAATCCGATCAACACTTTGAGAGTGACGGGTCGTATCACCCCCCAAACAACTCCCAAAAAGAGTTGATGCCATCACACACATTTCCGATCCCCTTGAAATCTCATGTCCTTAAAGAAGAGAGTCAATTTCTTGATCTATGTGATACTTTATTTGCAAATATATTTGATCAAGATACTTGCTCTAATGTTTTTATTGAGAATGATTTCCAAAAGGTGAAGGAATCAAATAGGTTTGGGGGTAAGTGCCCCAACAAGAAGAAAAATAAGAGAAAAAGGGTGAAAAATAAATCACCTAAAGTTTCTTGGGCTCCACCGGAATGGCTTGAGGAAGGAGTTTGTGCATGGAAGGAAGTGGGCGTTTGTGCCCGAGAAGACAAGAAATGGCCAAAGGGCCGGAAGACAAATGCCAAGAATAAAGCGACAAACTTCAACCCTCCTTGAGAGAGGGGATCCGGTCGAGCTAACGACCTTAACCAAAGCGCTAGTTGGGAGGCACCCCAACATGGTATGACTTTAATGCTTTCAGTTTTTAATTTCCGTCTTTTATTTTATGTCTTTTACTTTTCCCCCCCCCCCCCCCGATTTTGAGTTTTGCTGTCTTTTGATTTTCATGCCATGAGGACATAGCACTATTTAGGTTTTGGGGTGGAGGTATGCTTATAATGTTAGTGTATGATGTCTTGTTTAGTTGTTTGTTTAAAAAAAAAAAAATTGAGTCAAATTGTGTCTTCCTCTCATCTATTGAGGGGAAATGTTTGAACTACGGTGACCTGAGCCTATTTCAATGAGTAGTCCACTCATTGTTTTGGGGACGTAGGCAACCTTTGGTGCGGTCAAGAATTTGAAAATTGTGTTGCTCACTTTATAGTTGGGTTGCCACCCATGGGTTGTGAAGTTGTGATATGTTTGTTTTTGGTTTTTGCATCTTATGTGCCATCATAGTATAAAAGTAGAGTTGCATTAGGATATACCTATTTTGATTATCTTTTCACCACAACACTTTGCTTGCACGGGATCATGGTCACCAATTTAAGTGACCGTTATGGGATTACTTTACATATCCGGGGTAGCTAGAACATGATTGCACAATTGTCAATAACAAGTCAATAGTTTATGAGATATTGGGCATGGCTTAAGTGGTCAACGTAGGAGTGTGGGATATAATGTTGATAAGGGGCAAGTATTTTATGTATTATTCATTGCAAAAAAAAAAAAGGAAAATAAAATAAAGGTGTCTTCGTAAAGAAGAGTCATGGAATGGCAAGGATTAAAGAAAAAGCACGAAAAAAAAAAAAGTTGATTCCTTGGTACCGATTCCTACTCCGAGATTGAATTAACTTTCTTGTACCTACGAAGACACTAGTTTGTGCTTATTTGTTTATCTTGCCCCTTAATTTGTCAATGTTGAAATAGCCATGATAGGAAGATGGTAAAGCTACATTTTGAGTGAAATGCTTACTTGTAATGAGGTTCTAATGTAATCTAGATAACTTCCTAAGCCATGTTCCCAATGTGAATTAAGCGGGATGACAATTGTGTGAAAGTGCTTATGAAAATCCTTCTATGCTTTTTGCATCATCATTCTTGATTTAGGATATTGTCTTAGTGATCCCATAATGTATCTTACTTTGTTGGCAATGATCCCCCCTCACATCTCTTCACGGTGAAAAGAATCTTAATTGGTATGTGTTAGTGTAACGGTAAGTTTATGTTTATGACGACACATGATGGATTGCAATTTTGGAAAGAATTTTGAGACCGATGATGGCAAGCTTGTTATATTGTGAACAACACCAAAAAAAAAAATATGTTTTCATTTGTTTTGCTTGGTCATTTTTTGTTTTAGAATTGTGGGGTAGTATTTAGTATATTTGTGATTTATTTTACTCGGGAACGAGCAAAAGATAGGTTTGGGGGTATTTGATGGATATATTTTTATATCAATTTTATATGTTCTAAATTCTATTTATTGCAAAATTTCCGAGTAAAATTGTAGTTTAATTGCGTTGTTAGTGTTATTTTATTTTCAGGTTGAAACGGTGAAAAATGGGTTGTTGAATGTGAAGAAAAAATTAAAATTCGAGACGGAGCGAAGCGGAGGAATTAAAAGAAAGAAAAGAAGAAAAAGAAATCAAGATTGTTGGGCGTCCATATCAAGCAACGGCGACCGCCCTTTGTAGGCCGAGAGCATACGACGATTGTGAGGACCCCGACCCGGAACCTACACGTGTCCCGAGCTGGAGCGTCCTCAAACTAACCCAAATTTCCTTAACTTTTAAAACTTTGATTTAACTTTCAAATATAAACATAATTGTAATAACCATTTCAAAATAACTCTACACCTTTCCACAATGGAGAAAGAGTTGACCAACTTTGAAAGTAAGAAACTGTTTTAGTTACAAAAAGACATCGGTTATAACATAAAATTAAGGTTTATAAATACAACTCCATAAATGAATTATACCCAAACTATACTTTCTATGCCAACCTATTCATACCCCGACAATTTCCAAAATCACTTCCAAACTCCTCACCGCCCTTACTTGGCCGGTCCGCCTGTCTCGGAATCTAAAAACATTAAAGGGAGAGGGGTGAGAATAAATCTCAGCAAGCTATTATGAATGCAACAATATGCCAAGTAAAATGCAACACATAACAAGTTGCATATAACACATTGGAAAAGCTGTAAACACCTTACATTACCTTGGTTTACCTTTTCCCGTCTGAACAATAGTCGTACAACATTGGGTATAATAATACTCCAATCTTAAGTGAGCTGCTTAAGCAATACTCACATCTTATAAGACCCATTTTTCAGGGAACCAAATAAGATAGTAGCAACTCTGTAAGGCTTTTGGCTCACTACAGATGCTATAACCTCAACCTGTGGCCACAGGAGGGGACGGTCACAGATATAACATAATCCGATCACATTAGGTCACACTTCCATAATTGATCGTATTATGTTATACCCCCAAACATCAGCTGATTAACACATTATCAAGCACATAATAGTTACTTGAAATATAATCCACAAACGGGATAAGCAATATAGCCACATGGTAAAATATACTCATATTCAACAAATCTCATAGTGTAACATTTATTTAAAACACTATGCATAAATAAGCAATATAACCACATGGTAAAATATACTCATGTTCAACCAATAATCAGAGTGCAACATTTATGTAATACACTAAGCATAATACAATCCATGAATATGTACTCAAGTAAGATAATGAGATATCATCAACCCTTCTTAATAAACTGCCAAATGATTTCTAAGTCGGAGATAAAGTGCTTCCGTATTTCCATTTAAACCCAATTAAAGTACCATTAAGTGTTCTAATTATAACTTAAGTTAAAAAGACTAACTCATATTCGGTTTGAATTAGGTTCCACTAATTTATAATGGTTAGGAATCACACCACTAGGTTATTGGTGAAAATCAGCAAGAAAAGTATCTAAGGAGAATCTGGCACCATGGGCGACCGCCCATGTCACTTGGGCGACCGCCCAAGTGGTCTTCAAAATTAACCCAAGTTGCTGCCTAGATGGGCGGCCGCTCATCACCACTTGGGCGACCGCCCAAGACCCCTGTCCAAAAATGTCAACTGCCAAACCCTTATTTATCTAGGTTCTTTTCCTTTTTAAATCTTCCTAACTTCCATGATCACCAAATGAATTTCCTCACTTTACAACCTCATCCTAAATCCTTTAAACCCAAAATAACATAAACCTAAATTATTTTCCATAAGATTTCCAACCCATTTTATCAACACATTTCCAGTTTAATTCTCTAAAATTAATTCCACCCATTTCTTACCTTCTAAATCAACTTCTAGGAACAAGAGTATCATTTCATATCATTTATCAATTCCCCAACTTCAAGAG
The DNA here is from genome assembly GCA_022495995.1 of Adenophora triphylla var. japonica. Lineage (NCBI taxonomy): Eukaryota > Viridiplantae > Streptophyta > Magnoliopsida > Asterales > Campanulaceae > Adenophora > Adenophora triphylla. The sequence goes on from JAFEMH010001448.1 coordinate 459,274, forward strand.
GGTTCCAAAGCATTTTAACAATTATCATCATAACAAGAACAACCATAAAGAGTTCATGAACATTCAATGAAGGGAAAGGTCATAATAACTCACCTTAGCAAATACAAGATGAAATGAAGTTTTTCTTGGCTTGATCAACTCTCCTAGTTGCTCCACTCTCAAAAGTACACCCGGATTTGAAAATGGAGGAGGATTTATCTTGGAAATGATTTGGGAGAGGAAGCTTTCATGGAAAGATTTTTCCATGGAGATTGTAAGAAGAAAAATGAAGGAGGATGATGAAGGAGGTGAATAAAAAGGGACAAGGGAGTATGGGAGGAGTAAGGTGTTTATTGACTATTAGGGGAGAAAGTTGAGGAAAATAAGGGGGAGGTGATGGCCCCCCATCCCCAATTAATTCTAGGCTTTCTAAAATAACCAATTTGGTTCTTTAAATTCTAAGGTAGTGTAAGTACCCCAATCTGGATCACTCCCTTTCAAACACACGGGAAACACCGCAGACTCATCCACGCAGTCTCGAAGACCTCTCTCACTCAAAACCCTCTCAAAACCCTCTCAAACCCCCAACCAAACCAAGGGAGGAGCCTTCCTGGGATAAAAAGGGACAAAAGGACCTTTCGGGAATTTTCAGGAAACTGGAAAAGCAATATAGGTCCGTACGGACCTCTTTGTTTCCATAATTACTGAATCCCCTTAAAGTCCACAATATTCCCTCAAATCCCGGGAGAAATGATGGTTTCCATGCAGACTTGGTCCGTACGGACCTCTTTGCATGCAAGATGGTCCGTACGGACCTCTTTTGCAAGGGGACATCATCATTTCCGTAATATTCACCATCATTGCATATTCCCTCAAATCGAGGAAAACCAAAATCTGGATAACCAAGGAGGTCCGTACGGACCTCTTTGCACCAAATCTCGAGACTATAAATAGAGGGCTCCCCTCCTCATTTTTTCACACCTCCCACTTCTCTCTTCCTCCCTAAGCCTTCGGCTCCCCTTCTAAGACCTTTCGAGGCATTCCCGCCCCTTCGGATCCTTCCGAGGCCTTCCGAGCCCCCTAGAGGTGCTCCGAAGCCTCTCCGAGCGCTCCCGAGACGCTCCCGCGCTGCCCCGAGGCACTCTCGAGGTACTCTGAGGCCCCTCGTGGTACTCCGAGGCCTTGCCTGGTCTTTCCCCGGCGTCCCGGCTCTTTCCGAGTCAAACCGACGATCCCAAACCACGCCGAAACTCTGCCCGAGTGACTCCTGCCACCACAACGCACGCCGAACCTCTGCCCGAGTGATCCCAACGATCCCCACGCACGCCGAACCTCTGCCCGAACGCAGCCTGCAACCTCAACTCACGCCGAAACTCTGTCCGCGGACAACCGGCACCCCCGAAGCAATCCGGAACGCTACTCCGACCTCAAACACTATTCCCCGCGGAAGACGAGACACGAACCAACATTGGTAAGGCTTCCTTCCTATTCTATTTCAATACATTTCAATACAATGTAGACATCCGATACAGCATGCATTTTTAAAAGCACACACACACACACACAACATTTAAAGGATATTAGGGGTATCCGAAAGACTCGTTTTACGAGGCTACTCGGGTGAGCTCTAATATTCTAATATTCTCTTCCCGAGGAGTCATCTGACCTCCGAACTCAAAATCTCATCACACAAAAACAGTTTAAAATTTATCTTTAAACTGATGCCCTTTTTCAATGTTTTGGGCTTAATAAAAACGGCGTGGCGACTCTACAAAATGCGAAAGCAAAACGGCGAGACACCTCCAACGCGAAAGAATGCCAGATGCCGGGGCCGCGAGGCCTTTCTCGGATCCGGGCTATTTCAGTTGGCGACTCTGCTGGGGACATTTTGTTTTAAAAACTTTTAAACAAAACAAAAGATTTTTAAAACGATGATGAGGGTCAAACTTTCATTTTACCCCTTCCTTTAACTGTTGTGTGTGTGTGCACGTGCTTCGTTTTTATTTTACAAAAAAATAAAAATAAAAAAAAATGCATCAATATACATCTCGTGCATACATTTAAAATTCTTCAAAAAAACTTCTATTTTACTCGTAAAAGAATTTTAGAGACCGCACACTACGCGCACCGCCGCCTCGCTTACACCGCACACTATGCGCACCGCCGCCTGATACATCGCACACTACAACCCTTAACCCGGAGTGGTCTCGCTTGCAGTCCGTTTGGTCTTCCTAGGCCTCTTGGGCGCGCACGGGATCATTCCAAACATCCCATCCTAGCCAAGCGTCAACCCCGCACGTTTGAGTCTTGAGTCACACTCTGTCCCGTACTCGGTTGGTTTTACCCAGTCGTGTCATACGGCTGGATATATATACCATGCCGGCCATTTTCTCGAGTCAAGGCTCGAACTCAAGATCCTTGCGCAAGCAAAGCGATGAAAGGTCATGCTAAAATCTTGACTGATCTTGATTTTCGAAGCTACACCTGCACGATGTTCCGTCCCGGATATACATCCATGCTTGCATGACACCATGTCATCACGCCTTTGACACGTCGGCCATGACGATATGACCCACCCAACGCCTAACGTCACAGATCCCTTGCGCAAGCAAGGTAAAGAGAGGTCATGCCGAACTCTTGACACGATCTTGACTCGGTGCCGGCTCGGTTCACTATTCACATGGCTAACGCATCAAAACGAACATGACAGGCTCGGTCCTTAGGTTCGATTTTTCTTTTAGGCCGGTGGAAACCGCTTGCACTATAGGACCCTCGCACAGGCCGTCCCACCCCGGGATGTCGAAATACGGGTGCAAAACGAGGGCTTATAGCCGCACTTGAGGATGGTCTCCATCGACCCAGGATCTAGCATAGTTGCGAAAAAGAAGAGCAATCTTTTCCAACCTACCTAGGATTCTCGAGAAAATACCGTTTTTAAGTAAATTAAAACAACAAAAAAAAAAATAAATAAAAGAAACGGAAACCGCATGCCACGTGAGCTTTCCCCCTTTTATCCCGTTAGGCCATTCCCGTGTCTAAACCTTGCCCGTCACCCTCCAAATGACCGAGAGTGGTTGAGAATCCTCGGAAGCCGCCTTTTTAGTATTGAGGTCACAAGGTCCGATAGCCCTTCCAGCTTCAACGGTCCGCACCGTCCAATACTCCCCGTACGACGGATCACCGTATAACAGTGAGGGAAACGGAACCCCGCCACTAAGGAATCTCCAGACAATGGAGGAGGTGCTTTGCGAGCCTTCGAAGCCATCAAGAAGCGCCAAGAAGAACAAAGAAGCCTGGATCGTCGACACCTTGCGTCTTCGAGAACAGCTGCAGCTTCCCAACCCGACGGAACCTTTGTTCTCATAGAGGACGAAGATATACCGGCTCCCCGGTTTCTCAAAGCTATCAGCAGAGTCCCGCCTCCGCCAAGCTACGAGATCCCAAAGCAACGCAAGCGGCTCTCGCTCAAGCTCCCCTCGGGCGTCGGTCAAGCGGCTCCAGACATGCCCGCCTCGGATCGGTCCAGCTTCCGGCTCCGCACATCAAGCTCGCACCAACAAAGACACATACGTGCCGCTCCGCTGAGATCCCAGTGCATCTCGGTATCCCCCAGGATTCAATCCTTTGCCTCTATACGAGCCTCGCAACCACAATCAAAAGTCCCCATTTTTACCAGGGACAGGCATCCCGAGCGGATATCCCGACATCTCAAGTTTGCCACCTGCTAGTGCGCTAATTGGGGCTAACGAATCGTTTCCCCAGTCCCAAACACAACCCTTAGCGGACCTGGCAATCACGCCCTCAACTTCAACACCCTGGTATGGGTTGGTATACACTCAACTACCTCCCCAAGACTCCCGAATGGCGATCCCATCGACCCAATCCACCTCCATCTTCAATTTCCGTCCCCGAAAACGGTAACCCACCTCGCATACGGTGACCCTCACATGGCTTGGTTGATCGAACAGATGAAAGACATGCAAGGCAAGCTAGCTAGTTCTCGGAAGGACTCCCTCCTGCCTACCGATCCGAACAAAGTGGTCCCTCTCCCTCCAAAGTTCAGGATGCCGGAAATGGAAAAGTTTGACGGAACGAGAATGCCCAAACCCACATCGACACCTACGTCCCGGGTATGAGAGCCAAAGGGGCAACCCTCAACGAGATGGCGAGATCATTTTCAAGCATTCCCTCAAATCCACAAAGACTAAGGTGGTTCCTCAATGTGAAGGCGTAAAACCGCTCCACGTGGGATCGAGAATCGGTGAAATCTTCCCTGGAGAAGTACCGCGCCAATCTTGAATGGGAAACAAAACCGCCATGACCTGCAAGCCACCGAACAAAAGGATGACGAACCAAAAGGCGAATTCTACAAAAGATGGAACTGAAGCTAAGCGAGATAATGGATCCACTTTCCAAGGAAGAGCAGATGGACATCTTCCATTCCTGCCTCAAACCATCTTTGAGGACTTTGATCGGCTCCACCATTTCTATCCGGATCTCCGTGCCATGGTCAACGCCGGGACAAAGTTTGAAAAGACCCGAGTCTTCAAAAGGCAACAAAGCAACCCCTGCCTCATCTTACCGCTATCGAACAAACCTGGCAACTTCAACTCCCGCCCGACCAAAGGAAAGGAAGCAAATGAACAGTGCACTACATTCGGAATGGAGCTCAAGTAAACCGCGATCGGGCGGCCCAAAGAATAGCAACCCCCTCGCTTCCAACAGCCCAAAGATTTTGATAACCTGGAAATGCCCTTGGTCAAGTATTTGAAGCCTTGGTAAGCGAAAACTTCTCAAACCACTCGAGAATTTCCAACCTAAGACCCTCAAACCCAACATGGATATGAGCAAGCACTCGCGCCTTCCATAACTACCCCGACCACACCACCGACAATTGTTTCGTACTCAAGCGGTGATTCGGGGGCTCATCGAGGAGGGAAAATTGGAACGCCCCCGTGGTCCCAATACCATTGGAAATCCATTCCCCCAGAACGACGAGGTAAACTTCAATAGCCATTGATGAAATTCCAAGCGAGAGCACTCCCTGCAATTTCGAAACCGTCGCATGCCGTCTCGCTACGATCGGGAGCGTGAAACAAAAGTCAAAAGGTCTCGTGACCGGGAATTCCGACAAGAACGCCCCTAAGGGCCACCTGTCTCCCCTACGATCTTTGCCCCAGCCAAGGCATACAAATGGTTGGATCGAACGTTCCCAGGACGAGACCGAGTCCAGCGGTAGCACGGGAAGCGGTTTAGCCTTCACGAGACGGTGACTTGCCAATATGTGAGAATCGGCACAATGAAGCTCTCCTCATCCTCATAAAGATAGAGAGGTTCTTCCTCCCGAACGTCTTGATTGATAACGGCTCCGCGATCAACATCATCGCTTTGAGCACACCGAAACGACTCCACATCGACCGTTCTCGATAAGGCCTTCACCTCGGGTAATCCAGAAGCCTACGACTCCACCTGCACGACCAATCGTAGGAATCATCAATTTGAGGATCCAATTCGACGTACAACTAGAGTCGGTAGAGTTCCAAGTCGTGGAAATCAAACCAACCTTCTACGCTTTGTTGGGACGGCCTTGGATACATCGGATGAAAGCGGTATCATCTACTCTTCACCAATGCGTGAAATTCATCAATGCCAACGGAGCGATCGAAGTGATCCGCGGAAGCGGTGCAATGGCAAGTGCTTGGCCGGCAAGCTATGACCCGGAAGAAGGTCCCGACATGACCGAGTACTCTTCTCCGAGATGATTCTCCTACCTGTCCCGCTACGAAGTGGATCCTTACATCCACGCTCTAAGCCGCGACGAGTGGAAATTGAAGAACTTCGTAGGGTCGGGATGACAACTCGATATATGCGACTGTGAAGAATGCTTGAGAGAGGATCGAGATGGATGCCCTAATGGAGATTGATCGAGGAGTAGACCCTTACTTCGCCGAAAACCCTCTTGCAAACTGGCTCATCACCGATCCCCGGTGCAAGACAACCCTGGCCGACACTCTCGGATCCTACGGGACGGCCCATCACGGCTTAGTTCAATTCAACATTAGGTGTCCGACCGGGACGAACGGTGGCGCAACCTCCTCCAAGGCTTAATCGGGAAGGTGATATATCATGTCCGCTCGAATCAGACATTGTAAACGTCGTCCAGGCAAAGATCCCGAGATAAAGAAGCGGATTCTATGAAAGTGATCAACATCAGCAAGAATCCACTCCGAATCAGCGAATGCTTCGCCCTCCTAGAAGTAGCCCTCGGCGACTTCTATCATCAAAAAGCCCCAAGGACTGGTGGCAACACTAATGGAGGGACATCATCGGGAGCGGCCAAAAACCTCCGCGATGATCCGGTTTGAAATCGAACCGCATGCAAGCTACTTTCCGGGACCTCATGCCAAGGGAAGATCGCCACCCGAACTAAAGACCACTCCTCTCTAGAGCTACAGCCATCCGAGCGTAATGAAGCCTGGTCCAATCCCTCGTCGCCTATAGTCTAGCTTCGAGTCTTGTTGTCCGTGTATTCACATCTTTTGTGTCTTTTGACGGCTTTACGCCCAACGATTGTGAATCTTTGATCAACAATGTACGGCCTTCACGCTTTCAATAAAAGGTCCGACCTTCCTAAAGAACCATTTCATTGCATCTTTAACACATGATGACATTAACTAATCAAAACGATTAAATTCATCTATACAAAAGGCAAAACACATTAATTAAATAAATGCATCAAGCAAACATTTAAGCATGTTGTCAAACGAGAGAAAAACCGGGCCCAGTCTTGAGAAGGTTTTAATCACAACGATTTGCAAGATTCTTTGAAAAGCCAAAGAGAGCAAGTCAGCGCCATTTCCGGCAAGCCGGATCTTCCAATACCTCAAAAACGGGAAAGCGCCTTCATGAACAAGGAAGGTCAACACACGAAGGGGTCAAAACCAAGAGCATCATGGCCACTAAACGCCTTGCCTCTCACTTCGTCATCCTCGGGGACATGTTATACAAGAAACGCTACCATGGGCCACTCCTACGCTGCGTCAGCCAAGAAGAAGCGAACAAGTTCATGAACGAAGTCCACAATGGGGCTTGCGGTCCCCACATGAACGCCAGAGCCACAGAGGGCAAATCATTCTCGTGGATGGGCTACTACCGGATCTCCACGGAGGCAGATTGCATCCACTTTGTCCGAAGGCATGCGACAAGTGCCAACGGTTCTCCAACCTCAATCATCCGCCGCCCCACGATCTCTCTTGCATGACTACACCTTGGCCCTTTGCCACTTGGGAATTGACGTCATCGGGAAAATCGCTCCGCCCGGCAGCAACGGTCACGAGTTCATCTTAGTAGCCATCGACTACTTCACCAAATGGGTCAAGCCAAGTCCTACAAGGTACTCACCTCCAAGAAGGTAGCACATTTCCTCAAGGAAAGCATCATATGCCGATACGGCATCCCAAATGAGGTCATATCGCACAACGGCTCACACTTCGAAGGAGAATTTGATGACTGCTGGCCTGAATTCAAGATCACACGCCCACAAATCTTCTCCCTACCGGCCACAAAACAAACGGCGCCGTGGAAGCAGAACAAAACCCTCGAACGGATCATCCGAAAAATGACCACCCGACGACGAGATTGGCACGAGAAACTGCACCTTGCACTTTGGGGCTACCGCACATCAGTCGGAAATGCCACGGGAGAAACCCCATTTGCCCCGACATACGGGATGGAAGCAGTCCTTCCCATCGAGCTAGAAATTCCCTCACTCCGAGTGCTTTAGCTGGAAAATGACATCAACGAAGTCGAATGGCTCGAAGCCGACATGATGAATTGGCTCTGCTAGACGAGCGACGACTAAAGGCCATGGAACACGTCCGAGCCTATCAAAGCGGGATGGCTAGAGCTTTCGACAAGAAAGTCAAATCCCGAGACATCGGGGAAGGTGACCTTGTACTCAAAGAAAAGCCTCCCACTCGAACCAACCCACTGGGAAAATGGGAACCCACATGGATCGGCCCTTTCGTGGTTCAAAAGATCTTCTCCTGAGGCGCCACGAAGCTAACAGACCTAGACGGCAATCCCTTCATGAATCCGGTCAACGGAAGCAAACTTCGCGAGATACTTCGCCTAAAGAAGAACAAGCTGTGCATCTCTTGGCACTCCATGTAGTGTCGAACTACGCAGACCTGAGCCCCCTAGTCCGGAGGCGTAGGCAACCTTAATTGGTCCGGTCTAAAAATACACAAAAAAGTCAAAAGTTTGAATGTCAATCAAGACCTCCATCAAGCTCCGCACTTTTCAAGAACACGCCCCAAAGAAGCTCACCTTGACCAAGTCAAACGACGGCGGCAACATCAAAAAAAAGGACATCCGAGGGTCACTCGGCATCAAACGACCGACTCATGTATGCGCTTGCCAGGGCTTGCCTTCGCCCTCACGCGCTTCAAAAAAAAAAAAAAATATATAAAAAAAAAGAGAGAGCTCGAGCAAGGGCTCACACAACAAAAAAAAAAAAAAAAGGAAGCTCAAGCAGAAGCTGCGAAATTGAGGTCAAGAGCCCGACGCCAACAAAAGGCAAGGAAGCTACGAAAGAAGACCGTCAGAACGACTTGTCAGGGGAGCATTCAACCTCTCGGCCAAAGCACTGAAAGCCTCGACAAGAAGGGGATTGCGCTGTCATGGCTCGAGGCCCTTCTACCGCAAATCTGCACGAAAAGTCCAAAGATGGACGCCTGACAAAGTGCACAAATGGGAAGCAAAGGCAAACAAAAGATCTTGCGTCTTGACAAAGCTTTAAAAGTAAATCACAAACCACTAACGGTTACAACATTTCTTGATGAGTTCAAGCACGGTCTACTCTCAAGTTCACAACATGCTAAAATACAGCTTAATACATTTAACTAATAATGTGTTTGCAATGCAATGAATGGATACCTAGGAGGTCATTCCGCGCCATTTGCGCTTGTCCCCTCGCCATTCTTTCCTTTCTTCCCTCGTCCCCGGCGAGTCTTCTTTCGCTCCACGTGAACCAACTCTGCGTCTCTCGGTCCGAGATCCGGGGTCCTCCCGTAGAGTCAAATAATCCAGCAGCTCTCAGGGCTTCATTCGCCCGTGCTTCGGCTCGGATCTCCTCCTCGCGAGTGCAAAAAGAGGACCTCTCCCCGTCGATCGGTCAACTCTAGTCTCGTAGTCAAACAAAGCGTCTCCCGTCACATCCAAAGGGTCGGACCCGTGCTTCGGCACTCCTAAGGCAATAGGCTGCTACGGCAAACGGGTCCCAGAATCGCTGCACGCCGCTCTCCCAAGACCACTTGGGATCGCCCAACACGCCGCTCATACCAAAGCCGGATATCGAGTCGTCAACACGACACTCTCCCGACGTCTAAGGAGTACCACAGAGGGAAAGCGGAATACCTCCATACCCTCAGACAATACAAGAAGGCACCTGGAGCCGCCATACAAAGAGGAGCTATCTCCGCAGTAGCAAGGTCATCCCAGGCCCAACAAAGGCTCCTGCTTCATCCCAAACCTGCCGGGAAACAAGCGACGGAACATAGAAGGAGGACCAAGACAAACACTGAACTCGGCAACGTAGGACCCTTCTGCAAGATCCTCCTGGTCTCAATCCTCCGGTGCAAGGAACTCCACCAAATGATCTCGATGCGTACCAAGCCGTGCCATCCATCTCTCCCGGGCGGGTGATCCATATCCAACACAAGAGGTCGGCGAGCAAATGACCACGGCTAAACGACGTCGGAGTCCTCGGGCATGGCTCAGGTCTCTCTCGCGGCCACAAGGTGAGCAAAGCGGGGCTTCCCCTCTCATAAAACGATCCCTGCAGCCGCTGCAGACGGCCGATACCACGAAGAGTCTCTCCCAACACCAACGGGACAATATCCTCTCCAGCCGGTAGCGCCCTACCACATCTAGCAAAGCGCCATCACAAATGCCAAGTGGAGCCGACTGTAAAAGCGTCGCCATCACGCACAAGGCAAATACATCCCAAGAGACGTCACTCTCATCATCAACCATGAACCGCTCCGGCGGCTCGAAATGTCGATATGACCCGAATCAAGGATCATGCCACACTTCTTCCAACGAAGTACGAAGAAAGTCTGCAAGCTTCACGCTCACAGCAGCACCACCAACCAAAGGAAGCGAGATGGCCTCCACCTCCGGTCCTCCAATCAAAGCCCGAAAATCTTCAAAAGTGGGCACCATTTCATTGTAGGAGAAACAGTACACGTGCCTCCTAACATCCCAGAACTTCGCGGCAGCCCGCAACAAATCCCAATCAGGAACCAACTCCTTAAAAGACCAAACCGAGCAAAGACGAAACCTTACCTCGAAAGCCCGTCTCTGATGCCTCATACGGCGTCTCATCCACATTTTCAGTCGCTCAAGGAAGTATGCTTGCCTCTCCTGCGAAAGCCTCGGCAAAATTCTAGGAACATACGAAGAATCCATGGCAAAAATGGAGGTCCCTAGAGAAAATGGGGAAGAAAGCTCGAAAATGGCTGCAAATGGGGAATGGGAGAAAGTCCAGACACTGGAAAACATTTAAGTCCTCCTGAAAAGCAAGGTTGGTCCGTACGGACCTCTTTGCAATGTAGGTCTGTCCGTGCGGACCTCTTTGCAATCGAGCCCATTTCCCCGGGAAAACAGGTACAAAACCACGTCCTCGGCAAAACCTTGCTCCAAACGGTCAAACAACCGCCAAAGCCATTTCCGGCAAACCAACACTACCCACAAACGCACTCTCAGCTCACGTGGCATGTACAAAAAAAATAAAAATAATAATAGCAACAATTTCTAGGACAATTCCCGGGAATCACAAAAATAAATGACATTACATCTTAAAATAAAATACTGTTTGCCATGCGAATACATGTGTTTTATTACGGAGTACAAAATGTCTGTTGCTAAACAAAAAAAAAAAAGGAGAGAGGGATATGAAAAGAGGGAAAGCAAATGAATACTAATCAGAGCCCTCGTCATCATCATCCTCGCCAAGATCCTCCAAAGAAAAATCGGGCATCCCGGTGAACTCGCCCGTCACGCCCTCATCATCGTAGTACCGAGCCCTCCGAGCACGCCACTCAAAATAACTCGAAGGATCAAATCCGGCGAAAGGGTCGAAGAAAGAAGGCTCACGAGAATCCCTCACCACGAGCGGCATGCGGAGGCATGAAGCGATAAAGAGGCTGCTCCCTCGAAGGCCTGCAGCTCCAGGAAGACGTCCGGCATCCATGCTATGCGCGCCCTCTCGAAGGTCCCTCTGCTGCGGCTCCGGCTCGGCCCTCGGTGGAGGAACATCCACCGAATGCCTCGAAGGCATCGGCTCATACGGCGGCATACGACGCGAAGACCGGGAGGACATCTTCGACGCCATCTTCTTAGCAAAGGATCTCATCGCCACATAACGGCGAAGTCGGCGCATCAGGCTCTCCCCGGGACTGCGCGCAAGCAAAAACCAAAGAAACGCTCATCAAATGCAGCTTATACTCAACAACAAAAAGAGAAAAACTCAGAAAAGATGCCAAAATGGAAAAGAGTCGGCACACTCACCGATCTATCGGGATCCACCCGTGCAGCGGCGGAGCACGCTCAGGAACGGCATGCACCCCTCCTCCGCGATCCGTCCCCACGGGACATAAGTGAAATCCGGCCCCAGCATCGGAACCTCTGGGGAGCCTGCGGACCAGCCTCTCTCCTCGCCACTACCCGCAAGGCGTCCTCAACTTCCGCCTAGCAAAGGTCTCGTACTCCTCACCAAACAAAATGAACTCCTCGGCACACACACCGCCAAGGTACCTCTCAAAATCAAGCACATCCATATCCCAGGAGTCAAACATCCCAAACGGAGGATCCCTCGGAGCCACGGGAAGCACACCGGGCCATCTTTGCCCGTAAGACTCGCTCCCCCGGATACATGGCGTCGCAAGTCAAGCCCCGCGGCATCTTCCGCGCGCCGTCACCTCGGGAGCTCCCTCAAACTCATCACCCTCATACCGAGCCCATGGGAACAAGACGAAACCCTCACGGCTATCTCGCTCCAAACGCTCCTGCACCTCCCCGTAGGCAATGGTGAGCTTACCCCTGCTGGTCCTCCTCCTCCTGGCCGTACGAGCCCACTAGAGCATAGCCGAGATACGCGGCAACGGCCCAGGATCTCTATCCCACGGGAAGCACTGAAAGACCTCATAAAACCACACCTGCGACAAAAGCAGAGAAGAGCTCAGCAAAAAAAAAAAAATGAAGAAACGACAAGTTGCTAAATCAAAAACAGCAATAAACTCATACCTCCAGAGCAAAGTCAAAGCAGGCCAACGAGCGCCGCCCGTGCTAAACCGGTCCAGAGAAAAGTAGAGCTCGGCCAAGCTGCCTCGCCCCAAGCAATGTCGCGAGAACCTATCCGAGATCGGTCAAGCTCTCCAACAGAGCAAAGGGAGGCTGCGGTCGCGTGGTTCGAGAACAAAGTCTCGGACAGTGCATACCACAAGAAGGAGCGCGCCAAGCGCTCCGTCACCTGGCCGGTACCCGGATGTAGGCCCCAATGCGCCGTGATCCTCATCTCTACGTCGGCCATGTCTGGCATCCCCGAGCCCTGCGAGGGCGAGGCTCAAAGCCCGGCGGCTCGGTCGGCCACACCATCCGAGATCATGTCTCTCCACCTCACAGGCTCCCCTTTGAAGGAGAGCCGTGTAATAGCGGCAAAATCGGTGGGCGTCACTTGTCACCTCGCCCCGGCTCGGGTGGAAGGTGTGGGTGGTATCCCACCAATACTCGAAAGGCCCGGGAAGACACTCTTGTTCTTCCTCGTGTCGAGACTTTGCTCCGGCCCGGGTTCTCAGCGAACACACCTAGGCCGGAAGCATAAACCGACCTCAGGGGACTCGGCCTACCGCCCACGGAAATATCGGGCATCCGTACGCCATAGCTCCACAACAGCCTCGAGCGACCCCGAGTCTTCATCCTCTTGGCCTTCCGGCCGTAAGCCCAGCATCCTGCGGGTAAACACAGCAAAGGTACGTCAATCGCGATACTTAATATAAGGCGC